>CAJHNH020002669.1:1285011-1322511 GCA_905116865.2 Candidula unifasciata | reverse complement strand
ATGTAATTGGAGACAAGACAACGTGACACCCCTCTGACGTAGACCAGCATGAGAAAGTATGAATAAAAGCCTGGTTGCTCTATGTTTGAACCGGGAAACGTAAATAGGACCAAGCCATATTCTGATTCTTAATTCTTTCGTGATAAAACCATTATCTTTCTATCTTTCCGAGACTCTCTCTGTTATTTCCTATACAAAATTGTGATCACCATTGGGGTTCTAAGAAACTGAACAAGAGAAAACGTGTTGACAAACAGAGGCTCCATTTTGTGTTAGTGTTGTGGTTGCTAAGTGGGATTGCGTGATTGATGAAGCACCAGCAAGAGTTGGCCGTTGGGTACAGATTTCATGATTTTATCTCGTGAGGAAAAGTCATTATCTGGTAGCGTGCTCTGTTGCTAAGTGGGTCCGAGTCTGGGCAAGCAGATGCAGAAATTTACGAATAGGGGTATGGGAGGGTAGAGGAAAGTGGAAACGGTAGTAGTAGTAGTAGTAGTAGTAGTAGTAGTAGTAGTAGTAGTAGTAGTAGTAGTAGTAGTAGTAGTAGTAGTAGTAGTAGTAGTAGTAGTAGTAGTAGTAGTAGTAGTAGAAGTAGTAGTAGTAGTAGTAGTAGTAGTAGTAGTAGTAGTAGTAGTAGTAGTAGTAGTAGTAGAAGTGGTATCGGGGGTGTAGGATAGTAGTAGCAGTCGTGGTGATGATGGTGGTGGTGATTGTCGCTGTGGCACAAGTTGTAGCAGCAGCAGTCGAGTGCAGTGGAGGAGGAGGTAGAAAAGAGGAGAAAGAGCAAGAAGAAGAAGAAGAGGAAGAAAGAGACAAAAGAGAGAAAGAAAATGAGGAAGATTATGATGATGACGTGGAAGTCAATGATCATTTGGATGACGACAATCAACCCAGATGTCGATGACAAAAAAATATGTTCAACATACATGTTTATTCTTCACCTATCACTGTATGAAAGGTGATTGTATTGAAAATAGAGATCTTCTTCTTCTTTGCGATCACCACCTGTACACTCTGGTGGAAATTTCTGGTTGTTCGTCCATTTCTGAACTGCAGTCCTGCTCCAGAACCTGAATGTTGGGTGTGCATCCGTTTTACATATCTGATTCACTTAAATGCATACTGTTGGTTCCTTGCCTCACAGGCAGATGCACTCCGACTTCAAAGTAAGCTCCCCAATTAGTCGACTCTTACGACATGCTTTTGGGTAGGCAGTGGGACTATTCTTGTTTTCCCCACAATGGGGCCCCGGAACCCACACTGGAAGAGGAGTGATCAATGCTCACCGTTACCATTGGTTAGTAAACCAGACACTAGAGTTTAAGAAAGACACGTCAGATAAAAATCTGTCCACACAGTTCGAGTCATAAATCTCTAAAGTAACCAGACACCGTGCATAGATTTGAATTTCCTTGGAAAATAATAAACTCTAATATTTAGAATTCATTTCATTTGCATAAATCCAAGAGCGGAAGTAGCCGCATCACAAAAGCTGAAACAGATTGGATTTGATTTCACAGAGCTCGCACCCTCGGTGGACAACTAGGACGCGGTTTGTTTTGAACATTTTAGCAAGGGGACTCAGATAGTAAAGCTTATTGTAGTTTTTTTTTCCTTCTTGAAAAGGAGAGGGGTGGGTGGGTGGGGGGGGGGGGGGTTGGTCCCTTGTATTGTTGTTGTTGTTGTTGTTGTTGTTCCTCTTCTTCTTCTTTCTTCTTCTTTTTCTTCTTCTGCTTCTTCATCTTCTTCTTCTTCTTCTTTGTCTTCTTTCTTTCTTTCTTTCTTTCTCTCTTTCTTTCTTTTTTTCTTTCTTTCTTTCTCGTTTTCTTCTTCTCGTCCTCCTCTTCTTCATCATCTGCTTCTTCTTATTCTTGGCATTCACTAGCTGTTCATCCGAGGGAAAGTTATGGGTGTTCATCCGTTACTGGAAGTTGGTCTTGTTTCATAACTTGTGTTTGGTGTTTACATCCGTTTTACAGATTTGTGTTGCAGACTGTTGGTTCTTCACTCTAAACGAGACAGTTCTGACGCACTCCCATCAAACGAGACAAAAGAAAGGGGACTTACTTACTGTACCATGTCCAAAAAAACAGGAAGAACTGTTCACATGAAAACATGTTGTCTCCCGCTTGGGCGTGTGAGTGACAACTGTTGAACTAGCAGACGACATTTCTTTGTAAGCCCAGACGAAACATTGCGGGAAAATGAGAAGTTCGGTACTCGCAGAGGAAACGTGGGGGAAAATGAGAAGTTCGGTACTCGCAGAGGAAACGTGGGGGAAAATGAGAAGTTCGGTACTCGCAGAGGAAACGTGGGGGGGAAATGAGAACTTCTGTAACTGCAGACCAAACATGGGGGAAAATGAGAAGTTCTGTAACTGCAGACCAAACATGGGGGAAAATGAGAAGTTCTGTAACTGCAGACCAAACATGGGGGAAAATGAGAAATTCTGTAACTGCAGACCAAACATGGGGGGAAATGAGAAGTTTAGATATTGCTATCAGTGTCTTCGATCCGGGCGTTCCTATCGTACGGGTTGAACTATCCAGTTCCTATCCAGTTCCCATCTGATCAGTACAGGTTGATCTATCCAGTTCCTATCTGATCAGTACGGGTTGAACTATCCAGTTCCTTGAGCGGACTCTCTGGGCCGGTTGACGTCTCAACTTGTATCTAGGTGGGAACATGGGTTTGTCTGGATCCGTCGCTGATATTGGATGCTGCTTTTGTCTGTTTGATCCTCTCTCTCTCTCTCTCTCTCTCTCTCTCTCTCTCTCTCTCTCTCTCTCTCTTTCTCTCTTTCTCTCTCTCTTTTTCTCTTTCTCTTTCTCTCTTTCTCTCTCTTCCTCTCTCTTTCTCTCTCTCCCTCACTCTCTCTTTCAGTCTCTCCCCCTCTCTCTCCCTCTCCTCCCCCTCTCTCTTTCTCTCTTTCTCTCTCTCCCTCTCTCTTTCTCTCTCCCTCACTCTCTCTTTCAGTCTCTCCCATCACCTATCTCCATCTCTCACTCCCTCTCTCTCTCCCCCTCTCCCTCTCTTTCTTTCTCTCTCTCTCTCTCTCTCTCTTTCTCTTTCTCTCTCTCTCTCTCTCTCTCTCTCACTCACTCTCTCTCTCTCCGAACAAGCGTCTGCCTGGTTTGGTGACTGATATTTTAGTGTACTTTTGTTTGCTCTGTATCACTCTCTCTCTATTTCTCCCATCTTTCTCTGCCTCCCCCCCCCCTCTCTCTCTCACTCTCTTACTCACTTAAAATAAGCAGTCTGCACGAATTAGTGGCTATCTGGTTTGCTTTCGTCTGCTCTCTCTCTCTCTCTCACTGTCCCCCTCTCGCTATCTCCATCTCTCTCCCCTCTCCCCCTCTCTTTCTCTCACTTAAAATAAGCAGTCTGCACGAATTAGTGGCTATCTGTTTTGCTTTCGTCTGCTCTCTCTCTCTCTCTCTCTCTCTCTCACACTTTCCCTCTCTCGCTTCTCCACCTCTCTCTCTTCCCACCCCCTCTCTCTTTCTCTCTCAGAACAAGCAGTCTTCTTCTTCTTCTCTTCTTTTTTTCATCTTCCTGCCTTTTAACGAGCATTTGACGCGTTGTTTTGTGCTTTACAGCTTGACAGCAACGGTTTGCGCCTTTCGACCGAGCGCATTCGATTTCATCACTCTTAATTAGTCAACTTTCACTTTATCATTTTTACAAGTATTATGGATTCCGAGACCCACTGGGGAAGTATACAAGTTTGAGAACCGTTTGTTAAAGAGAACACCCCCTGTGTGGGTTCAGCGGCCCCTTTGTGGAGGAAATAAGAATAGATCTTACAAGCTTAACGTAGTCGGAGAACATCTGCCTGAGAGGCACGGAACCAAAAGTCTGCATACAATAAGCCAGATCTGTAAAACGGATGTGTATGCTATGGGGGCAAGACTAATGTCTGGAGTTGGATAAAGACCTAGAACTGTCATAGGCAGTTTACAGCTAGGGAACGCGAAGAAGAAGAAGAAGAAACGAAGAAGAAAAAAAAAAAAACAACAACAACAACGTAACACATCTGCAGGTAACAAACTGAGATCATATTTGTACGAGGCACATCCCTGCTACTCGTGTCTTATCTGACGAGATCCAGACAGAAACGAGAGACTATCTCTCTTAGCAAGTCCTCACCCGCTGACGTCATCAAACAGCTCTGCAAAACAGAAGAAAATCGCCACGGCGACACGTGAGATAACAAGAGGGAAGGTGTAGATAAGAAGGAGAACGAAAGATTTCAACTCCACCATTTTCCAGAAAGGAATCATCTGCCTGCAGAATCGTTTAACCAGCATGCCAGAGAAAGCAACTAAAATGTCCGAGTGCCTCAGAGGCAAGGAACCAACATCCCGCATACAAATTAGTCACATATGTGAAACGTATGAGCACCCACAATTCAAGTTCTGGAACAAGGCCAAAGTCCAGGGGTGAAAGCGAAAGAACATCCAGAACTTTCCGCAGGAGTTTACAGCCTGTGAAGACTGAGAAAAAGAAGAAGAAAAAGAAGAAGAAGAAGCAGAAGAAGAAGAAGAAGAAGAAGAAGAAGAAGAAGAAGAAGAAGAAGAAAAAGAAGAAGAAGAAGAAGAAGAAGAAGAAGAAGAACAAAAACAAAAAGGAGAAGAAAGGAAGACAAAGAAGAAGAACAAGAAGAAGAAGAAGAAAAGACGAAGAAGAAGAATAAGAAAAGGAGGAAAAGAAGAAGAAGAAGAAGAAGAAGAAGAAGAAGAAGAAGAAGAAGAAGAAGAAGAAGAAGAAGAAGAAAAAGAAGAAGAAGAAGAGCAACACGAAGAACAAGAATAAAACTACCTAGAAGAATAAGACGACAAGAAGAAGAAGAAAACAAACAAGAATAAGATGAATAAGATCAAGAAGAAGAAGCTGGTATACTTTTCCCAAAGATTTTATATATATTAATCACAGTCGACCGATTGTTACTTAAAGCTGAATCTAGTTCACAAAGAATAACCTGTTTTCAACAACCCACCTCCAAAAGCATCCGTACACCTGAGCGATACTATGTTATCTTTGCCGTCGTCATTAGGCCCTGCCACCAGCTGCGTCCAGGTCTACAATCATCTATGTGGCGAAGCGAGGACGCCACGAGTTCCTCTAACAGCCGTTATATTATCACTGTCGTACATTTTTCACAGTTAACGGGCCGGCCATCTTTCAACAATTGACAGATAAAAATAGCGATAACCGGAAATACGGTGGAATCTGAGAAGATGGAAGCAAAGATATCCACTGTAGATTTGGAAGCACTCGCTATAATCGTGTAGCAATATGATTTATTTATTATATACTTTTTATCTGCCATGCAATTTCTCTTGGCTCTGATTTGTGGCGGATACAAAAGTAACGCAAAGGAAACGAAACGAAACAGAACCTTACTGCAGGAAATTCAGAAGTAAAAAAAAATGCATTTGATGGAGTAAAAATGAATCTACATTAACATAAATTCGTGGTAAAAATTGAATTAGATAAACTTACTTTCGAAGATCTTAAATAAAATCGCGGAATCACCTGAATAAAAATCACGGCGTCTTTTCTGGAAGATAGCACGTCGTCGTATGATTTTTGATTCGCAGCATTTTGCCCCGGTGCCAGATGAAAACTGCTGTCTGGGATATTTTTTTTCTTTATCTTTCCAGTAAACGCACCAAAGCTCGTTAGATGTGATAACTTGTCATCTTTGGTTGGAAATATATGATTTATTCGCAGTTTTTTTTTTTTTTTCTTACATTTATAAAGCTGCAGGTAATGTTTAATCAACTGGGATTCTCCTGGCATCTACAATAACCTTTCTTACCTCGGTTATCATATACACGAAAATAGAAATGCTTCATTCGTTTCTGGATTCATTAATCTCTTGGTCTCATCAAGTTCTTCTTCTTCTTCTTCTTCTTCTTCTTCTTCTTCTTCTTCTTCTTCTTCTTCTTCTTCTTCTTCTTCTTCTTCTTCTTCTTCTTCTTCTTCTTCTTAGCGTTCGTCGGCTGTGAACTCCTTCCGAAAGTTCTGGCTGTTCATCTACTTCTGGAGTTATATTTTGTAACTTGAAAATTGCGTGCACATCCATTCTGGCTTATTACATGCAGGCGCTTGGTTCCTTGTCTCTTGGCAGATGCATTCCGACTTCAAGGGCAGCATCCGTAATTAGACGCCTTTATGACATGCTTGCTAAAGGGACTGTGTACATGAATTAACAGCACGGAGACAATCATACAGCCTACATCACAAAGAGGAGACCGTCTATCTTCAAAGGAGAAGATTACACTTCGAGTACCACAAGAAAAACACACAATAACCAACCTTTACTTGATGGTTATTCAACTGTTTGCCCAAGGGCCGAAATGTAAAATGGAGATCATCACTTGCCAGAGGCCCTTGCCCAACATAGAAAGAACACTAATACAAAACAATTGGCAAGTGATCAACGGGCCACTTGCTAGGTCTCTGCAGGCCACATTTGACCTGCAGGCCACTATTTGAATAGCCGTGCATTAGTATCACAAGAAAGGGACACATAGAAGAGGGATCCACTAGGGCCAAATAAAAAACCGATGGTCAGGGTTCCCTCTGAGAAGACGCTCAAGGAAAAGCAACTCAACAGCCAAGGGAGATAAACATCCTTACCAACCAAACCTGCGGGCAAACTGAAGACCTGACCCGCCATTTCTCCAGTTGCCGGGAACTAGCTAAATTGCGATATGCAGATTAGGATATCTGAGTAATATCACATATTTCTTGTTTTTCTGGCAGTTTTTCTTGTTTTATGTGACTCTTTATGTCGAGGGGCGTTGCGTAAATCGCTTTATGATCTTCTTAGTGTTTTTATAACCATTTCTGTATTGCTAAGTATGAGAGAAGGAAGTCGGGCACTTAAGCCTTGCAGGTCGTTAAATAATCTTCACTTGTTGAAAAAACGTGGCGTTTTCCGCATTCCTTGCTCAGATGAGTCGAAGAGATTCGTCTTTGGCGCCACCTCCTAGAGGGCGCTTGTCATCCTTTACCCGAGGGGATATAAACTTAACTGCAGCACCGTGACAAAGGGGAGATTACTTCAGCATCCAGCAGAGCGTGTCAGCTATAAAGTATTTTTGATGAGTCTCAGGACACGCCTCGTTGCATTCTGTAGCAGGATGGTTCGATTCTCAGTAATGTACCGTGATAAGGTTGGTGTAGCAAACTACTTATGTTATCCTATCAAAGTGGATTTCCCTGCACATTGGGCATTCCTTTGCGTGCTCAGTCCTCCGAAACAGCAGCCACTCTAAGTTACTTCTACTTGCTGTTCCTGTGATAAGTTGGTTACAGTGTCGCCTGTTTTGACCTTGAAGACAGCATAGCCATGTTTTACCGAGCTTTACTCCTAGGTAACGCAGTCGGATTAGCGTCAGCGATTCGGCATAATCCCCATCCTAGTCCCTACAGCGTAGATGAGATCAGCTCTGTTCATGCTTCTTCCTGTTTGCATTTGTGTATTACTTGCCAGCTGGTCAGCTCTTTCATTACCCTTTTTTCTTGCATACACACGTGTGTAGATCCAGATGATGGTGGTTAACTGCGACTTCTCAATGCTTTCTACCGATTCAGAGCATAAATTACTTATTCGAGTTCGATGATATCTCTGTGTGCGCGCGCCGTATACATGGCATGTGTTTGTGTGAATTCATTTCAACAATTAATTAGTCTTAACCTTATTGTTACTAAGCTGTCCGGACTCCAGGTTACTTCCTAATCGCCGGAGCCTTAGTTTAACCTTACGGTTGAACGGGGTTTCTAGAATTTGTATATGAAGGATTGTCGTCAGAATAGTAGCTCTTTTGGTCACAGGATGTTAACAAACGATACCCTACCAACATATAACAGTAGGTCACTTGTAACCAGTTGTATGTGTGTGTGTCTGTGTGTTGTGTGTGTGTGTGTGTGAAAAGGTGCCGGTATTCATCACAAAGTGTCTAAAAGGGTGCCGGTGATCACTGTTTATTGAACAGTGCTGAAAAAAAGACAAAAATAAGGGTGCCGGTGATGCGTTCAGCAATTTGAAAAGACCCTGCTCCTAACAGTAGCGCGTACCAGTGTAAATCTTTTATGGTATTGTCAGTTCGCTCCCATTGTACTGACATCCGGATGGTGGCGCCTTGAGTCACCGCGTGTTAGCTATCTAGGTAGCTAGAGGATGAGAGGGTAGCTAAGAAATTTGCTAGCTTCTAAAACACTATACAACTACCGCGGTAGACACTTGGAAGCCGAAGACCCCTATTTAACAGGAGAATTGGCACAGAACCGCCAGTATTTCCAGCGGGGTGAGGGGGGGGGGGGGAGCGATCCCTTGAAGCCATAGATATAATAAACACATATACAAGAATTGATTGGCACTCATAACACGAGGTAGAATTATAAGGGGACAAGTGAGACAGCAAAAAACATCGAAAACTTTACTGACCATGCCGGGAATCGAACCTGTCACCTCAAAGTTGGCTTTTTGTGCCACTTTAGCTTTTCAGATAGTTTGCAGAAAATTATTAACTTTCTTTTCTTCAAGATTAGACTGGTCCCAAATGACTTCTGGGTTAGGAATAATCTATGTAAGTGTAGGCTTATTACAACTCATATCTATCCGCGTGGGTTCTATGGGTTTGAGGTGTGGGTGGGTTGGAGGGGGGGGGGGGTATACGGGAAAAGAATAGACACACTAATACCCTCGAAAGACTCGACTAATTCAGTTTTTTTTTTTTTAATTCAGAGTGCATATGTCTGAGAGGCAAGGAACCAACTGTCTGCATGCAAGTAAGCGAAATTTGTAAAACAGATGTGCACACCAAACTAAAAATTCTGGAACAAGACTAAAGCCCAGAAGTGCACGAAGAACCAGAATTTTCTGTCATAATTTACTGTCAATGAATGCAAAGAAGAAGAAGAAGAAGAAGAAGAAGAAGAAGAAGAAGAAGAAGAAGAAGACAAAGACGACGACGAAGATGACGAAGACGACGAAGAGGAAATCGTAAATACATTTAATTCTTTTCACTTAAATGAAAAACCAGCCATGTAAATCAGAAATATATACTCGTTTAAGCTCTTGGGTGTAAACCGGCCTGGTTATCGTCAGAATGTCACTAGACCACTCATCTTGAGTCGACGCCACGGGAGATCTTCTATTCTGCTCTTGAATCGGCGGCGTCTAGTGAGTGCAACGAAGTGGAACCGTCAGACTGCTAATCTTAGCACCATTAAAGCATTCACAACTATCACACTGTGCAACTAGTGCATTCCACTTAGCTGTCAACAGATGTGAAATGTCATTGCATTTATTTGTGTTTTAGTCATCATCATCAGTTTCTACCGCCCCAAATGACTTATGAACAGTGATAATCTATAAAACTATAGGCTTATGAAACTCAAATCTCCAATAAAATCGATTTTTTTACAGGTCTACCCAACATAAATGGGTTCTAGAAATACCTTGGAGTGGCTGCTGCACCGGAGGACTGAACACACATGAGAATGCCCAATGTGCAGCATTAGAATTAGACAATCGTCATCACTTTTTTTTTATGTCTATTTACTTCTCAGCATTAGATCACTTTTTTTTTTTTTTGTTTCCTTTCTTCCTCTTCTATTTGCCCTCTAATTCTCCTTCTATTTACTTATTTTCCCACTTTTCTTTCGCCATCTATCTACTTCCCATCTTGTGTCTTATCCTATCCTCCCTTCCACGTCATCTATTGAATCATGCACACGTCAACAGGGATCACGGGCGATGTCCCCCTTGGAAAAGGCCATCTCACATCGAGCCAATAAGGATACAACCCTGCATTTTCTATGCCTCATGTATTGTCAACTCTACCAGAGAAGTTTAATGTGACATTTTCTCATTACCACGTCTAAATTCCTCTCCATTTTATCTCTCAGCTCTGCCGAGAGAGACAACAACAAAATCATCACGAGTAACTACTTTCTGTATCTCACTTTCCCTTCATCAGTCTCTCTCTCTATCTATCTCTCTCTCTCTCTGTCTCTCTCTCTATCTCTCTCTCTCTCTCTTTCAGTTTCACTTTCACTTTCACTCACTCTCACACCCTTTTTCTCTCTCTTCCTTCTCTCAACCTGTCTCACTCTTTTTCACTGTCACTCTACCACTACCACACTCCTTCTTTCTCTGTATGGAGAAACTTAAGGTATTCTTATTGTTTACTTGATAATGTTTATTTTCCTAAAAAATACAGTTTAAAAAATATCTAAGTCTTTTGATGTTTTGTAGTGTATCTATGCCGTAACACGAGCTCCCATTTGTTGCATGGTGGAGCTGTCATCTGTGTATTCGTCAGCCGGTAAAAGGTTCTTTGTCGTTGTCCATTAGGTCTCTTTCTGGGATGTTATCATTGTTTTGGCGAAAGGGTAGTGTGGGATGTTGCTGCTGCTGTTGTTGTTGTTGTTGTTGCGTCCACTAGATTGCGTGGCTGTAGTTGCAGCCGGAGATAAATCTGTCCTATCTATCTAATCTATCTATCTATCTAATCTTTCTATCTATCTATCTATCTATCTATCTATCTATCTATCTATCTATCTATCTATCTATCTATCTATCTATCTATCTATCTATCTATCTATCTATCTATCTATCTATCTATCTATCTATCTATCTATCTATCTATCTATCTATCTATCTATCTATCTATCTATCTATCTATCTATCTATCTATCTATCTATCTATCTATCTATCTATCTATCTATCTATCTATCTATCTATCTATCTATCTATCTATCTATCTATCTATCTATCTATCTATCTATCTATCTATCTATCTATCTATCTATCTATCTATCTATCTATCTATCTATCTATCTATCTATCTATCTATCTATCTGTCTGTCTGTCTGTCTGTCTGTCTGTCTGTCTGTCTGTCTGTCTGTCTGTCTGTCTGTCTGTCTGTCTGTCTGTCTGTCTGTCTGTCTGTCTGTCTGTCTGTCTGTCTGTCTGTCTGTCTGTCTGTCTGTCTGTCTGTCTGTCTGTCTGTCTGTCTGTCTGTCTGTCTGTCTGTCTGTCTGTCTGTCTGTCTGTCTGTCTGTCTGTCTGTCTGTCTGTCTGTCTGTCTGTCTGTCTGTCTGTCTGTCTGTCTGTCTGTCTGTCTGTCTGTCTGTCTGTCTGTCTGTCTGTCTGTCTGTCTGTCTGTCTGTCTGTCTGTCTGTCTGTCTGTCTGTCTGTCTGTCTGTCTGTCTGTCTGTCTGTCTGTCTGTCTGTCTGTCTGTCTGTCTGTCTGTCTGTCTGTCTGTCTGTCTGTCTGTCTGTCTGTCTATCTATCTATCTGTCTTTCTGTCTTTCTGTCTGTCTGTCTTTCTGTCCGTTTGTCTAGATCTTTTTGTTTATCTTATCTCTCTCATTCTCTCACTCTTTTCCTTTCTCACTATAACCCCCCCCCCCCCCCACAATCTCTTGTCTGTCTGTCTGTCAACGTACAAACCTACCCACCTCTATGTCTGCTGTGCGTCTCTGTGTGTGTTTATGTGGCTGTATGTATGTGCCTGTGTCTGCATATTTGTCTGCGTGAGTGTGTGTGTGTGTCAGTGTGTGAGTCTGCGTGTTTGTCAGTGCTTGTGTCTCTATGCATGCCTGTATGTATGTATGTATGTGAGTAAGTGTTGATGTGTGTATGTGGGTGTGTGTATGCACGCGCGTGTTTTTTTGGATGCATTTTATAGCCCATGCTTTTGTGTTCTTCTGTGATATTTATAATATGTATATCATTATATGACCATAACATGCTTTTTGGTACATGTGTGAAAGATAGGTGATTGGAAGGGCCGAATTTAAGACGGGCCCGCTTGCCCAATTTGTGACCCTTTGAAAAGAAAGTTCGTTCGTTCTGTCTGCCTTCTTCTCCTTAGCTTCACCGGCTGTTAACTCCGGCAAGTTCTGGTTTCTAGTTTACTCTCGGACCGCGGTCCCTAACCAGAACTTGAGCACATCCGTTTCACAAATCTGGCTTATGTGTATGCAGAATGTTGGTCTCTTAGTGCATAAACAGACATACACTCTTAACCTACTCGCTACATCATCCCAAACTCAGGGCGTACCAGACAAACCAATGCTAACTCTAAAACAGTAAGCTTTCACGGGTAGACTAGTACCAGGGTCAAAGTTCACAACCCCTACACACGTGGGAGCCATATAATCCAACATAAAGTGCAGCGACATTCGTGAGGTTTCACGTTTCCCTGAATCTCCATACATCAAAAGTATCCATGGCAGCAGTTGCCACAAACCGACACCAGATCTTCCGAGGTAGACATCTCAACCCCTTCCGGACCCCCCAGGGGTTGGTCTTTTATACGCACTGGAGGAAACGCATCCCCGGCGGAGTCAGTATTTCGACCACCCGGGATTTGCGACCTTGCGGTAACTTGGTGTTGATACCTAACAGTGTGAAGACACGCTTTGTACCCTGAAGCAGGTGTCGGGTGAAGTTGATTAAGTGTTCTGTTGACGGGTAATCTGATATCTGGTGCTGTTTTATTTCTTGATTAGGTTTTATTCTTTGAGAGTTTCCTTGGCGTAGGAGTTGAGATGGTTGCCTCGCGCCGCAAAAGTACGGGATTCGGGTTTTGTTGGTTGGCACTAAGACTTGTGGAGTCGCCTTGACAGCGCGGCTAAAAGCGCCCCGCGGATCGGAAGGTCGTGGGTTCGCTTCCTGGCGGAGCCGGACTTTCTTCAAAAATGAACTTTGGTGGGTACCGGGTGCAGTCCCGGGAAGTAGAGGCGGCCGGCGTGATGCTGACCACATCACCCATCTTGTGCCGTTGGTCTATAAAATATAGGTCTAGCCCTATATGATCTTTACGCCCAAAGGCGTGCAAAAGGGGTCCTTTACTACTTTTTTTTTACTTACTAAGACTTGGGGGTCAAGGGTCAAGGCTGCTACCTAGTGCTTTATGTGACGTTCAGGACAACCTGCGAGTGTGTGTGTGTGTGTGTGTGTGTGCGTGTGAGTGTGTGTGTGTGTGTGTGTGTGTGTGTGTGTGTGTGTGTGTGTGTGTGTGAGTGTGTGTGTGTTTGTGTGTGTGAGTGTGCGTGTGTGTGTGTATGTGTGTGTGTATGTGTGTGTGTGCGTGTGTGTGTGTGTGTATGTGTGTGTGCGTGTGTGTGAGCGTGCGTGCGTGTGTGTGAGTGTGCGTGTGTGTGTGTGTATGTGTGTGTGCGTGTGAGCGTGCGTGCGTGTGTGTGAGTGTGCGTGTGTGTGTGCGCGTGTGTGTGTGTGTGTGTGTGTGTGCGTGTGTGTGTATGTCTGTGTGTGTGTGAGTGTGTGTGTATGTGTGTGTGTATGTGTGTGTGTGTGTGCGTGTGTGAGTATGTGTGTGTATGTGTGTGTGTGCGTGTGTGTGTGCGTGTGTGTGTGTATGTGTGTGTGTGTATGTGTGTGTGTGTGCGCGTGTGTGTGTATGTGTGTGTGAGTGTGTGTGTGCTTGTGTGTGTGTGCGTGTGTGAGTGTGCGTGTGAGTGTGCGTGTGTGTGTGTGAGTGTGCGTGAGTCTGTGTGTGTGGGTGGGGGGAGGAACAGTTTTTTTTATACTGTTCGTAATGTCATCTACTAAAAGCGTTGAAAAAATATTGATTTTTCTCGTCCGTGAAAATCTTACACTGTTGTTTTTTCACCAGTATCTGTGTTATTTGTTGAGGTGATGCTGCTGTTACCACTTATGATATCGTTCCTGTCTCTTCCATTGTTGTAGTTGTATTTACTGTTGCTGAAATTGGGAAAAAGCAAAAGATTGCGCAGTTTTTTTTTTTTTTTGCCTGACATAAATTGCTCCACTTACAAATATAAGCGAACTACCTCAGGCAAGAAATTGTACAATACATTGTCTGTGCCCGTAATATTAAACTTTAAAAGAAAACATTACTTTGAATCGATTCTATACCATTTTATCATCAAAACTATTTTAAACCACTCGTTTCTTCTTCTTCTTCTTCTTCTTCTTCTTCTTCTTCTTCTTCTTCTTCTTCTTCTTCTTCTTCTTCTTCTTCTTCTTCTTCTTCTTCTTCTTCTTCTTCTTGTCTTCCTCTTCTTCATCTCCTCCTCCTGCTCCTCCTCCTTCGACTCCTCCTTCTCCTCCTTCACCTCCTCCTCTTCCTCTTTTTCCTCCTCATGCTCCTCCTCCTTCTCCTACTCTTCCTTTCTCCTCCTTCTCCTACTCCTTCTTCTTCTGCTCCTCCCCTCTTCTTTCTTTTCTTCTTAGTATCTTTTGGCTGTAGACTTCGGCGAAAATCGTGATGTTTTGTGCATTTCTGGATTGTAGTATTGTTCCAGGAATTAAGTGTTGCATTCACAGCTATTTAATAGATGTTCTTATTTATGTGCAGAATGTTGGTTTTTTGCCTGGCAAGAAGATGATACACTCCGACATCGAAAGAAAAAAAACCTAATTATTTGCCTTTTGAAACCTTCGTAATGCCGGGATGCCGGGTTCGATCCCAGCTGCGGGCCTTGCGCCTTGTGTTTGTTTCGACAATGGTATCAAGAAAGCCGACCGTCCAGGGGCAATGGCAAACTACTGTACATACATTTGCTTAGAGAAACCACACAACAGCCAGGGGCTGTTGGGGTTGGTTTTGTAACGCCCTGTAAAGGATACGCAACTAACCTGTTTGCCTTTTACAACATGTGGGCTTCGGGGAAGCTGCTCCACCACCTCCTTTCCCCACGTCTACCTACCCATATCCAATAGGTCCCTGGATCTGTCCCCCACCCCCTTTGAATGGGTCCCTGGAACCGCCCCCCACCCCTTCTCAGTGAGTCCCTGGAAACAAAGAAAGAATTTTAAACCATTCAGATGTGAGAAACATACAAATTATGTCCTTTCAACCATCAGAACGGAAACACTCATGCACAGATAACTAGGTCACGAATGTTCTACATTGCTGTGCACTGGAACCCACAAAACTCTACTTCATTGAGACTGGGTCTATTTTAGGCTGTAATGGAGTGAAACAGCGGGCTCAATTTGTAGATAATTTGTAGGGCTGCATCGATTTTCTCGCCTGGTCGTGCTAGCATGTGAGAGAAGATGGCAAATCGTGGACCATAGACAAGGCATGTTTGAGAAATGGAAGCACGGCAGGTGGCGTAACTAAGGTGACAGGTACTGTCTGACTATTGTCTGACTGTGAATGGTTTTCAAGTGGCAGGTTCCTGTGAAGGCTATTCTGATATTGTGACAATGAAGAATGCCTTTTAATACAGTTCCTCATGTTGTGGCGACCCCAACTATAAAATTATTTGCGTTGCTACTTCATAACTTCGGTGTATTTGTGTTTTCTGAGGGTCCTTGGCGACCCCTGTGAAAGGGTCATTCGACCCACAAAAGGGCGCGACCCGCAGGTTGAGAACTTCTGCTCTAGATTGACTTTAAAAAGTCTGTTTTGAAATTGTTGCCAACATTGTCTAAATATTGTGTACGTCCAGCAATCACTGTCTTTACTATAGGAATGCCTCTCTCTCTCTCTCTCTCTCTCTCTCTCTCTCTCTTTCTCTCTCTCTCTCCTTCTCACTATATTTCTCTCTCTTTCTCTCTCTCTCTCTCTCTCTCTTTTTCTCACTATATTTCTCTCTCTCTCTTTTCTCACTATATTTCTCTCTCTCTCTCTCTCTCTCTCTCTCTCTCTCTCTCTCTCTCTCTCTCTCTTCACCCATTTCTCTTATTTTCTCTTTCCTGTCTTGCCCCGCATTACTGTTTCGATTTATCTTGTGTCTGTCCGTCCCTATCTCTCTCTCTCTCTCCCTCTCTCTCTCTCTCTCTCTCTCTTCCTTCTTTTCTTGCCCTCTTCTCTCTTTAAATGTGTCTCACTCCGTCTTTAATCACTTTATCCTTATTGTGTTCGCAGAACTTTCTCTCTCCGTTTTGTTATCTCTGCCTTCTATCTCTGTCCTCTCTCTGGCTCACTCACTTCCCAGACTCACATAGTATCACATACTTCCATAACCGCCTCCCCATCTCCCTCCCCCACCCGGGCACACGCGCACACATGCACACACACGCACACACAGTTAGCTGTATTCGAATATTTAACAAGCATAACCCGCCCCACACCCCCCCCCCCTCTCCCCCACTTTATCTCCCACTTGAGAAATTACGGCAACAAACATTAACTTAAAAAAAAAAACAATATAAATCACAGCACGGCTATATCTTAATCTTTGATCTGCAAGAAACTGTTGAGTTTATGAGAACTAAACTGTTAGAGATGATAATATGATTGTGTTTGGCTGGAAATAATGATGGTGTGATTAAGGTTGGCTTAGAATACAACGGAATGTAGGAACGAACAAACAAGTGAACGAACAAACTTTTTTTTTAAAGGGGTAAGAACTGGACACGCAGGCCCATCTAACATTACGCCCCTTTAGTCAACTCCTTGCATACAGTTATTAATTAATTCGTACATCAATACATACAACTTCTACCCTCGTGTGGGTTCCGGGGCCCCATTGTGGGGAAAACAAGAATAGACCCACTGCCTCCCCAAAAGCATGTCGTAAGAGTCTACTAATTGGGGAGCTTCCTTTGAAGTCGGAGTGCATCTGCCGGAGAGGCAAGGAACCAACAGTCTGTATTCAAGAGAATGAGATCTGTAAAACTGATGCACACGCAACACTCAGGTTCTGGAGCAGGACTGCAGTTCAGTAGTGGACGAGCAACCAGAACTTTCCACCAGAGTGTACAGCTGGTGAACGCGAAGAGAAGATAAAAATTCTCGAGGTATTGTGTTCGCCTCGAGTGCTAGAGGTTCCCTGTTCAATTCCGGGTAAGTGCTGGGATTTTTTTACGTTGACTTGGACTTCTGGTGATTCAACCTGGTCTCTGGGTAGTGAGACTGGACGCCCGTGTGCATTGTTGCGCACGTAAAAATCATTTGGCAGTTGGAAATCTAAAAGAGTAGCCTAACGGCGCTGACGGGGTAACAATTTGGAGTTAAATATCTACCCAAAGTATTTCAGGATCCTCGTCGGTGCTACAGTAGCCGTGCACTGTGCGGAGCTTATTCAGACTTTGATTTGAGTTAGAAGAAGAATGGGTTAGAAGAAGAATGGAGCACTTATGGGTTACTACCCGTGTGCTATGAAGTAAATCCGTTATTCAATCCTCAAATACATAATTTTAAAAAATGTGTCACAACATCTAAGTCTTAACCCTTTCGCTGCTATGGACGAGATAACTCGTCTGCCCGGCAGACTGCTAAAGACGAGATAACTCGGCTGCAATTTTCTGTGCCCTCACTGCTAAGGACGAGATATCTCGTTCTGGACATTTTTTTACAGATTGCTAAGGACAGTAATTCTTAGGGGTGAAATAGCAATACACATTAACTTAATCTGATAAACGCTGGAATATACTCTAACTAATCTTACATGACTAAACGTTTTAAAAAAAAAGTTGGTAATTAAACTAATCCGAAAATGTTATAAGTCTAATAGGTTGCATAATATAAACATTAACATCAATGAAATATTAAGTACAAAACTGAAATGCGTTCAGTTAGCACCTTTATTTTTTAAACAAAAGTTACATCTAGAGTCTAGACATTAAGCTCTATATAAAGGAGCACAACTGGATGATGATGATGGTGATGATGGTGATGATGATGACGATTACAATCATGAACATGTAAAGCAGGCCTATTTAACAAATCCGGCCTGTGGAGGCCTAGCAAGTGGCTCGCTGATCATTGTCAGTTGTACTGTATTAGTGATCTGTCTTTGTTGTGGCTGGGGCCACTGACCAGTAACCATCCTGGGTTTCAAAATGTTGACCCCTGGTCAACTTCGTTGAACTGCTGCGGTAAAGGCTGATATTCCCTCCTCCCCGTCCCCTTCTGTCTGTCTCTGTCTCTCTCCACCTCCCTTCCACACATAAATACACACATACAGACACGCTCCCACGTATCAACAAAGAAATATTTCAACGCACATCTTGGGAATTTTGCATAAGAGGAGGATGAGAAGGGTAACTAAAAGAAGGAGAAGATAATGAAGAATTGAGACACGTTGTCTGGGTTCCAGGGCCCCATTATGGGGGAAAGTAAGAATAGACCTATTGCCTCCCCAACAAGCATGCCGTATGAGTCGAGTAACTCAGGGCATCTTTCAAAGTCGGGAGACACAAAAATGAGAGACTGGGAACCATCAGTCTGAAATGGAATTAGTGTCGCTGGGTTCTATGCCGGGACGAGATCCCCAATTGTCGCGCGCCCACGTGAGTAAATACACTGATATAGTGAGGGTGTGGGTTTGAACCTTAACAATGCCCACCCACGTGAGAAACTGGACTATTATCTAAGCTATGTTGATCCTAGACAGTCCTGGATAGCCAAGAAAACAGCGAGTGGCTCGTTCCATGAAATGAAAGTTGCTGTACTTGTATCCACAGGAGAAGGAGAAGGGGTAGATAGATATCTGGATACACCCACTGTGATATAATCCAGGTGCTCATTTAACCCCTGCGACTGGTCTCCTTTCCTGGCATTACTTAAAAGCCCCCATCAAGTGATTTAAATATTTGTTAGCTGAAGTAAACTAATATGCACAAAGACACTTGAACCTAAGTACACAATTTACTTAACTCTGTGTAACAACACCAAAAAGATTTATTTAATAAATCGAAATTAAAATGAACTTGTTTAGGCTAGTAGAGTTGGGATGATGTTATAGATGAAATTAAAGTTGTACATAACTTAGCTCATCAGGACAGTTCTCGGCTTGAGACCCTGCCTATCTTTTCCAGTTTGTCGTCCTCACTGCTTTCTGCAGGTCGTTACACTCGACGGTCGGCAAATAATGGATGCCTACTAGTCCCTGCCCAATGTGGGAACTGGAGAATGAAGAAACAAGCGCATATTTGTAGTATCTGCTCTAGATGTACACTAAGCATGTATATTATACTAACATCAAGCATGTTTATTTAAATAAAACATTTCATCTCTCCCTCATGCTCACATTCACTCCTGTCCAATTTGGAAGGGCTTATGTCTCACATTCCAACTGTTACATCTTCTGCCTTCCTCTACACGTCCTGTAATGATAGTCAAGTCTTCTACGTCAGGTGCCATCTCTCGTACAGACTCAAAATGACAATCAGTCAGACAGAACCAGTTCTGGAATCTATGCTTGGAACAATCGACGCGCCCAGAATGCTAACAATAGTTCTGGGGCGAATCAAATAACAAATCTCGTGGATTTACTCTCCGGGATCAATCTCCGCATTCGCCTCCCGAGAGTTAAACACATTTCAGTGTGTTAGCTGTATGTAATACAGATTCACATTAACCACACGTGAAAAGATTGCCAAAGTTATCTTCACGCTTGTGATTTCAAAAACATGATAGTTCATTAAATTTCAATGGCAACAACAACATTTAAGTTTTACAACATTGAAACACATGTGCACGAAAAACCTTCATGACACTATGAAATAGGAAATAAAGCAATGTGACAGTGCCCTACGAGAATGAAGAAATGTCCGCCTAGGAGTACTACAAAGTGATGAAGACACACACTTGAGTAAAAAGACAGTTAGATCTTACCTGGAAAAATGAAACCACGATGCCAAAAGTTCTGTCTCAAGCTTAGGTTAAGCCCAACAGATGGCATGTGCTCGACAGGATCTCATTTACCAGACCTATAGTTCACCCCTTTATAACTTTTATTAAGCTCCTCCTACATTACGCCTAAAATCATTCTCATTCACGGATATTACAGCTCCTCCCTTGTGGGTAAGTTTATTCGCTGTCAGTCAGTGACTGTACAACAATTGTTTGAATTCCCACGCTAGGATCTCCTGGTTCAATTAAGCTGACCAGAGCAAATAAGACAAGTCACACCTCCGGCCTACTTCACCTGCCATCACAATAAAATCATACGGTGTCAATTCTTCTGTTAACACTTTCTGCTCACCATGTCAATAGTGACCGTCGGACCGGCACTCCAGTTTAGGTAACCTCAGGGGGAATTAAACACAATTAGCCGGAGTTATCTGCCCCTAATGGTCTGGCAGGGGGAATAAATATCTGACACCGACAGATGGTGTGCAAATCTGCAGACAGTAAGTCTGGGCTGGGCAGAATCACAGGCGTCACAAAGACTACCTTAACACTTAACATCTGGGAAAAAGTTTTAGTGTTTGATATGACCAACAGTCCAGGAGAAGTAAGTGTTTGATGTGGTCGTCTTACTTAGATTAAGGATGTATCCAAAACCATTTATTTCGGTATACTTCGAAACACAAAGGAATAAAAGTAGGTTAAGGAAAGACATTCTGAAGTCACCGGGCGCGTATTGTCACAGAGCCTCCCCCTTAAGTTCGGTCACCCTGACCGCACATCTGCACGCTCTGTGGCTTCCAAGAATTTCAAGTCCTTCTTTGCATAACTGCTCATAAGTTTTCTGTTTCCAATATTCTTTATGGCAGTGGGAAGATCTGCACTCGTCTGCAGACATCCCGTGTCCTTTCATCCAGGATAATTCAATACTGTCATTGATCCTGGTATTGAGCGGGTATTCCAAGCAGTCGCTCGGTAATGTCCCTTTGTCCGGAGGTTCCTCCTTCCATCGGATAATCAAAGATCCATGCTTTGTCAACAGGACTCCTCTGCGCCGTTGACTGACAACCTCTGTGCGTTTCCTCACTTCGCCGCGCCCTATCTGCCTAGGGAGAGCCTGAAGTGTTCTACTAAAAGGATTAGTTGCAGTCAGGTTGGATCCTCTTTTCCTCAGTCTACAGATCTTGAAAAATCTGTTACAAATCTCCTCTTAAAACGAGGGATATCTTCACTCATCGTGATCCCACGAAGTGAGTGCCACTTACCACTAACAATTTCTCTGAAGAGTGTCCATTTGTTGCCTCTTCGGTGCATTCTGTCTTTACCTTGCCAAATTGTCAGGGTGGAATTGTCTTTAACAAAGATCAGTCCAGAGTCAGAGCACGAAATCAAGTCAGGGTATACAGTCAAATCAGTAAAAAACTCAGGGTTTCCTGTAGACTGTAAGGTGGGATTTCTTCGCAATGAAGTTTCCACCACCAGCTGAGATACCCCTGTCACTTCCTTCGAAGCAAAGAGTACTACAAGACCAGAATGTTGGGGTTCCCTACTATTCATGGCTTGTTCTGCTTCAGGGTCCTTCATCAGAAGTATCCCTGTCGCCCCAGCTGTACAGGGCAGCAGAGACAAGTTGTCTCCCTGCTCACGAAAAGTATTTTCTTCTTCGATAATGGCAAACACTTCTGTCTGTCCATTATCGACGTGCACAGGCCTAGCAGAATTGTCCTGTTTATGTCGAGTCTCTAAGATCGTCAAGACGTCCAGAGAACTCTCCTCCTCATCTGCTATTCTCAC
The DNA here is from genome assembly GCA_905116865.2 of Candidula unifasciata. NCBI lineage: Eukaryota > Metazoa > Mollusca > Gastropoda > Stylommatophora > Geomitridae > Candidula > Candidula unifasciata. The sequence continues at coordinate 1,301,111 of CAJHNH020002669.1, read as the reverse complement.
CTTGGTCTGGCTTTCATATGCACAGTCCAGTGAAAGCAAATCAGGAGGTGTGTTGCCGCCATCGCAGTCAACTCCTTTGGGTGTAAAGTCAGAACTAACACATTCCATTAGGCATGCGGCCGCATCCAAGGAAATAGGGGACACAGGTTCAGCGTTATTCCCTACATCAGTCTGCTTTAATTCCTCTTCTTGCATGAAGGGACCAAAGGGGATATGGGAGTTGGGTAAGTCTTTGCCCTCGTCCTCATTAATGTCTGGTGTGTCAGTCGAACAGCTATGTCTACGGTTACAACCGTTATCACGCTTGTCACTACTGTCAGGTTCGCTCTCATTTATCTCGTCTGAGGTAATGGGAGTAAGGGGTTCCAGCAATGTAGATCTGGTCCCTTTAGAAGATTTCTGCTTCTTGTTCCATCTTTTCCTTTTAGGCTTAAGAATGGAAGTAGAGGGGTCCAGCAATGTAGATCTGGTTATCCCTAAAGAAGAGTTCTTCTTATTGCCTCTTTTCTCTGTCGGAATAAGAGGTGTGAGATACTGTCCTCCGGTTTTTATGTTTTCTTCCTTAGCTGTTGAGTTTGGCCAAGGAGTGCTCACCACAATGGTTAGATAGGCCCCCACCATATCTGTTTGAGTTTCAGCCTGAGGTAATGGTTTTTCCTCGCATATACTCGCAGTTTCCTCAACGCTAATGTTTTCTGCTTGCTGTTTTATCCTATCTTTTTCTGCCCTCTCAAGTAGCAGTTTTCGATGAATTTCTTCACTCTTACGCCTCATCCTTTCAGCAAATCCTTCCTGAATACACTCTATCTCTCTTTCTAATTCTTCTCTTATAAGCTGTATGTCTCTTTCATACTCTACTTTCCTTAGCTGTTCCTCTCTTTCATACTCTTCTTTCCTAAGCTGTTCCTGCCTATTATATTCTTCTATCTCCAACTGGCGCTTTTTCTCTGCAGCATTACGGGCAACCATATAATCAAAAGTATCCATCTGGCATTTAATATATGTTTCTAACTGTGCCCCTACTCTACCCTCAGCTATCCCGAATTTTCTTACATCTTTTTGGTACTCGGTACGTAAGTCCATTCTATCTAGAGATAAATGTAATACTTCCCCGAGGTAGGATAAGAAGGATATGTCAGAGCAAAGTACAGTGAACTTGGCACCAGAGGAGACTATGACAGCCGCACAAAGATGTATATGATGCAAAGCAGCCTACCAGATTAACAGCCTATAGAATACTATAGCAGCAAAAGGATAAACCTATAAATGATCAAAGCGATGTTACACTCAGTCACTAATTATTAATCTCAATGATATGATGTCAGCATGTAATATGTTCTACAATCTATATCAAATGAAATATGCAAGCAAAAAAAATCATCAATTCATCAACTCTAACTAAGCACTATAGATTAAACAATCATGTTCATAAAATGTTCAATGATAGACAGTTAACTCATATGATTTCATCAATTAAATACTTTTACAGTTATTATAATTCTAATCTTCCCAGTTACCAATTACTAAGTATGATTTTAGTCTAAGAACTGGATGAAGAGTTAAAATGAAATCTATGAAATTAAACTTTTTATTCGTTAGTCTAGGGTCTGCCGGGTTTGATCGCTGGCGGGACGCCACTTGTGTCAAGTTTTAATTCTAGAGAGCGACACAATTGTTACGTGATGTTATAAACCCCGAGACGAGATACCCAATTGTCGCTCGATGTTATAAATTCCCAGACGAGATCTCCAATTGTCGCTGGGTTCTATGCCAGGACGAGATTCCCAATTGTCTCGCGCCCACGTGAGTAAATACACTGATATAGTGAGGGTGTGGGTTTGAACCTTAACAATGCCCACCCACGTGAGAAACTGGACTATTATCTAAGCTATGTTGATCCTAGACAGTCCTGGATAGCCAAGAAAACAGCGAGTGGCTCGTTCCATGAAATGAAAGTTGCTGTACTTGTATCCACAGGAGAAGGAGAAGGGATAGATAGATATCTGGATACACCCACTGTGATATAATCCAGGTGCTCATTTAACCCCTGCGACTGGTCTCCTTTCCTGGCATTACTTAAAAGCCCCCATCAAGTGATTTAAATATTTGTTAGCTGAAGTAAACTAATATGCACAAAGACACTTGAACCTAAGTACACAATTTACTTAACTCTGTGTAACAACATCAAAAAGATTTATTTAATAAATCGAAATTAAAATGAAATGAACTTGATTAGGCTAGTAGAGCTTGGATGATGTTATAGATGACCTTAAAGTTGTACATAACTTAGCTCATCAGGACAGTTCTCGGCTTGAGACCCTGCCTATCTTTTCCAGTTTGTCGTCCTCACTGCTTTCTGCAGGTCGTTACACTCGACGGTCGGCTAATAATGGATGCCTACTAGTCCCTGCCCAATGTGGGAACTGGAGAATGAAGAAACAAGCGCATATTTGTAGTATCTGCTCTAGATGTACACTAAGCATGTATATTATACTAACATCAAGCATGTTTATTTAAATAAAACATTTCATCTCTCCCTCATGCTCACATTCACTCCTGTCCAATTTGGAAGGGCTTATGTCTCACATTCCAACTGTTACATCTTCTGCCTTCCTCTACACGTCCTGTAATGATAGTCAAGTCTTCTACGTCAGGTGCCATCTCTCGTACAGACTCAAAATGACAATCAGTCAGACAGAACCAGTTCTGGAATCTATGCTTGGAACAATCGACGCGCCCAGAATGCTAACAATAGTTCTGGGGCGAATCAAATAACAAATCTCGTGGATTTACTCTCCGGGATCAATCTCCGCATTCGCCTCCCGAGAGTTAAACACATTTCAGTGTGTTAGCTGTATGTAATACAGATTCACATTAACCACACGTGAAAAGATTGCCAAAGTTATCTTCACGCTTGTGATTTCAAAAACATGATAGTTCATTAAATTTCAATGGCAACAACAACATTTAAGTTTTACAACATTGAAACACATGTGCACGAAAAACCTTCATGACACTATGAAATAGGAAATAAAGCAATGTGACAGTGCCCTACGAGAATGAAGAAATGTCCGCCTAGGAGTACTACAAAGTGATGAAGACACACACTTGAGTAAAAAGACAGTTAGATCTTACCTGGAAAAATGAAACCACGATGCCAAAAGTTCTGTCTCAAGCTTAGGTTAAGCCCAACAGATGGCATGTGCTCGACAGGATCTCATTTACCAGACCTATAGTTCACCCCTTTATAACTTTTATTAAGCTCCTCCTACATTACGCCTAAAATCATTCTCATTCACGGATATTACAGCTCCTCCCTTGTGGGTAAGTTTATTCGCTGTCAGTCAGTGACTGTACAACAATTGTTTGAATTCCCACGCTAGGATCTCCTGGTTCAATTAAGCTGACCAGAGCAAATAAGACAAGTCACACCTCCGGCCTACTTCACCTGCCATCACAATAAAATCATACGGTGTCAATTCTTCTGTTAACACTTTCTGCTCACCATGTCAATAGTGACCGTCGGACCGGCACTCCAGTTTAGGTAACCTCAGGGGGAATTAAACACAATTAGCCGGAGTTATCTGCCCCTAATGGTCTGGCAGGGGGAATAAATATCTGACACCGACAGATGGTGTGCAAATCTGCAGACAGTAAGTCTGGGTTGGGCAGAATCACAGGCGTCACAAAGACTACCTTAACACTTAACATCTGGGAAAAAGTTTTAGTGTTTGATATGACCAACAGTCCAGGAGAAGTAAGTGTTTGATGTGGTCGTCTTACTTAGATTAAGGATGTATCCAAAACCATTTATTTCGGTATACTTCGAAACACAAAGGAATAAAAGTAGGTTAAGGAAAGACATTCTGAAGATGAATGAAAAGTCTCGAATTCTTAATACCCTCATTTTTATTTTATTTTGGGGGCACTGGGTATATTGCTTCATAAACGGAATCAAGTTACCGAAACGGCGCTGGGAAAGTCTGTCAAAGTAGCTCAACATGTTGCCGGTAAAGCTGATAAAGATAACGTCTCTGTTTGTTTTCGTTTGTATCGGTCCAGGGCATTGGGGTTCACATTTTATTACAAGAATAAATACAATCTGTCTGCGTACTTGGCCGTTCCGGTTGTGTAGCATTTGATAAGTCGTAAAAGTTTCCCATTTGTTCTACGCAGATAAAAACTTGTGTCGAAACGTTGGCGGCTATGTTAATGTTTGGTATATGGCTTTTTAAGTGCCCATTAAAATTTTGTCTGGTTTTTTATTTTATTTCAGTAATTTTGATAGAAGACTAGAACAAAGACTGCATGAAGACGTGAGTGCCTGAACTGACTAGTAAAGAGAGATGTCGCTAAACATCTCTTTCTCTCTTCCTCTTTCTGTCTCTCCTAATTTCTTTCTTTCTAGCTCGCTCTCTCTCTCTCTCTCTTTCTCTCTCTCTCTCTCTCTCTCTCTCTCTCTCTCTCTCTCTCTCTCTCTCTGTGTGTGACAAAATTTTCAAAGCCCTTTGCCTTCAAACCGCACACTTCTTTTAGTAGATAGAAAGAACAGTGTAACCAGACAGACAAGAAATGCAGACAGTTATTCAGTCGACAGACATAGACAGACATTGATGTGAAGTTAGTGTAGAGAAATATATGTTGCAGTAATAACAACTCCTAGGAAGCTGTGTTACCAAGCTCCACGTCATTTTCTAAGCTCAGAATCCCCTCATACGTCAGTTGCGAGAGAGAGAGAGAGGGATGGGGGGGGGGCATATATATATATATATATATATATATATATATAGAGAGAGAGAGAGAGAGAGAGAGAGAGAGGGAGGGGGGCATATATATATATATATATATATATATATATATATATATATATAGAGAGAGAGAGAGAGAGAGAGGGAGGGGGGGGGCATATATATATATATATATATATATATATATATATATATATATATATATAGAGAGAGAGAGAGAGAGAGAGAGAGAGAGACAGACAGAAAGAGACAGAGAGAGAGAGAGACAGACAGACAGACAGACAGACAGACAGACAGACAGACAGACAGACAGACAGACAGACAGACAGACAGACAGACAGACAGACAGAGAGGTGTTGAGAGAACAATGTACGAGAAATAGAGAGGGTGTAGAAGTATTGGGTGAGAGAATGAGAGGGAAATAAGGAAAGAGAAGAAGAGTAGAACTGGGTACTGGGAGAGAAAGGAGGCGATGAGAGGAGGGGAGAAAGAGAGATAAAGGAGTAGTAAGACAGAGAGTGGGTGAAAGTAGGAAAACTACAAACAGTAAGAGAGAGAAAGAGTGATGTTGAGGAAGAGGTTTCACAGAAATAAATAGAGAGTAGGTAGAAGTACAATGACAGAGAAAGAAAGAGAAGAATAAGAAGAGAGAGGAATAATATAGAGGAGTACTGAGAGAGAGGGGGAATGAAGGGAAGATAGAAAAATTAAGAAGTATAACTGGGGAGTGTGTGAGAGTAGAAAAAAGAACAACAGTGAGAGTGAGAGAGAGAGAGAGAGAGAGAGAGAGAGAGAGAGAGAGAGAGAGAGAGAGAGAGAGAAAAAGAGAGAGGAAGAGAGAAAGTGAGAAAGGAAAGGGGTAATTAGCAACAACAGCTAGTCCTATTTGTGGCACTCACTGTCGTGTAACTGACACGGCGCTGTTATGAAAGAAAACATTCCAGTCGTGTCTATTGCAGACAACACTACAAAACTTCGTGCCCTGGTCTCACGCTTTCTTGTCAGCTGATATTTCAGTCCGGTTGTCTTCTCAACCGTCTTCAACAACATTGGCTCTCTTGTCTGACATTATGGACACTTACCTGCCCACCTGAAGGGATTGGAGTAACCTCACCCTATTTTGTCAAAACCATAGCTCCGATATACCAAGTTCGGCTCGCACATCTTCCTGGTTTCCCCTCGCCTCCCTTCGACTGTCCCTGGTTGGGGTCGGATTAAAACTTAATATGGCCCTCAGATATAAAAGGCCCTGAGGCCCCTACCATTATGAATTACACTAGTGAATCACATAAACCTGTAAAACATACACGCATTTGAAATACATAAGCTAGTTGCGTATCCTTTACAGGACGTTGCAGAACCAACTACAGAATTGTTTGGCTGTTGTGGTAGCCAGACGTTACGTTCAATAGCTTTGCTTGCGTGGTCCGCCTCAAGTGCTAGAGGTTCCGGGTTCAATCCCCGAGAAGGGCTGGGATTTTTTTTACGTGGATTTGGACTTTGGTATACCCCCTTCCCCCCCCCCCCCCCCCCCGGTCTCTGGGTAGTGAGATCAGACGCCCGTGCGCATTGCTGCGCACTTATAGGTTACTACCAGTGTGCGATGATGTTGATCCGTTGTTCAAAACCTCAAACCTCAAGCTTGCGATACTTTCTGAAAATATGTAGATAATAGAAATATACTAGTCTTTAATTTTCATTAAAATAGATAGTAAAGATTGGGTTGTCCAACGAGGTAGGTCTGTACATGTAACATGTTATGATCGAACGAACGAACTTTATCTTTAAAGGGTCACAAGGGGGCACGCAGGCCCGTCTTACATTCGGCCGATGCAAACACGCATCTTTCATCCAGCCATTGTGTTTTGTCAACAGAGCGTGTTATGTTTATGTAACGATAGGCATAATATGAATATCAAAGGGGTGGGGGAGGAGAGCTTCGAATTAAAGTAGAGTGGATGGACTTCTTGGCACCGTATTTTACCCCAGATATCTTAGTCTTTCTTCCCAGCCACCTGTCGATACTGTCGCACAAATCACTAACTCCAGAGCTCCAGAGACAACTACAAGGAATCTCTATAGAAACTTCACTTGTGTAAATGACGCGTCCGTGAAACGAACACCCGACCTTCAGAAAGCGAGGCTAACGGCTCGACCACTTGGTCATGGATACCCTTTAAAAAAATTAGCAGAGTCATGAAACCGTCGTTACAACTGGAGAGACCACAAATGGTTATGAAACGCATATTGTTGTTGAAAATACTAACACACAAATGTTGCGACTATCGGATGGTAGGGAATGAGGTAGTCAGACTGGAAGTCATTTAGATATAACATGAGATTCTTCTTCAAGAAGAAGATTATGAATAAGAAGAGGTAGGAGGAGGAGGAGGAAAAGATAGTTCAGAAGAATAAGGAGGAAGCTGGTAATGCTGTCGGTGATAATAATAATAATAATAATAATAATAATAATAATAATAATAATAATAATAATAATAATATTAGAGGAAGAAGGAGGAGGATGAGGTAGATAAGGAGAAGACTAAGAAGAGGAAGGAGTAGGATAGTGAAGTTAAGGACCAGCAGAAGAAGAAGAAGAAGAAGAAGAAGAAGAAGAAGAAGAAGAAGAAGAAGAAGAAGAAGAAGAAGAAGAAGAAGAAGAAGAAGAAGAAGAAGAAGAAGAAGAAGAAGAAGAACAAGAACAAGAACAAGAAGAACAAGAACAAGAAGAAGAAGAAGATCCGGTTGAATATGAATAACACAGTGACTAACAACTATTTCCGTAACGCACTTGCCATCTTGGCTTACACAAGGCCAAAAGCCTATTCTCATGTTCACAGCCAAAACCAAATCAATACAATTCATGTACCAGTATTTTATTTGGAAACTTCCGAAAGCCAAACCAGCAGACGTGCTGTTTTCAAAATTAATTATATTGACAAATTCTACTCTTGCAGCGATGTCAGAAGGTTGCATGCGGACAAGGAATAAGTGTTTGAAAAAGGGACAATGACGCTTCTGTGGCGGCTTGTACAGTGGAGCCACACTAGGGAATCAGTAGTGACAAAAGTGTCGCCAAACCTGGGTTGGGAAATCAAAGGAGAGATTACAAGTGCCTGAACTTTCTTTAGTTTAACCTGGCGCCAAACATCTCGCGAGGTGCTTCAGGTAAATAGCTCATAGGTGCGCCTACCTGTTAGCGGGAAAGCCCTTTTGTGGACGACATCGAGTGTAATCCTGGTGTAATGTTTACAACTCCAGTCGTACATGATGTAGCACTGCTCTCTTCTTCGGTGCATATGTCGTTGTCACACCCAGGTTCGTCTTTAGGTTTGCTACAGGAGGAGTCGATTGGAAGATTATAGACGAGGAGAAAGATGGTCGTGTCGATAGTGGCGATGATGATGATGTCCTGCTTGCTACATGCTTGCATACAAAATGTTTGGAAACAACTGTTCTCGTCTGTACTGTCTTTATTATGATACATCAGCAATGTCACAAAATAACAGCAATGACATTCTAAATAGTGCTGTCTGGTGCTAACGGATTGATCGTCGACTCTAACATCTCTATAGTTCCTACCTAATATGTCTCTGTTAACCATGGATCCATGTATCTTGTGTGTCGTCTCTGTAGCTCGATGTCTCGTTTCATGTCTGCTCTCCAGTGACTGTCTTTAAGGTTCCAAATGAACGGCTGCTCTGCTTCCAGTGTTGAGCTGGCATCAAGGATCATTGAGACTAGACGCTCGTCCTCTGAGTCTCAACGACTGAAGGCTTCTAGTATTGGGCTTACATCTCTACTACTGAAGGCTGCATTTAGAGGCCATGTGACTGGTCTCTCCTCTCTCTCGAGTCTTGTGGACTGAAGAATCTTTTTAAAGTGCTTTGTTGCTCGCTATTTATACTTGGATGCTGGAATGCTAGGTATTTGTTTTCGTTTCGCTTTGTCCGCTTCTAGAATATTCTAGTACGTCTAAACTTGTTTACTATGTACGTTCTCACATGGGATTTGCTAATTATATCTCGATTGCATCAGATTTCATCATCCTATTCTACGCAGATATAGTAGTTAAACTGACAATTGAAGTCATAGAAGCTTCTAGAAAAACAAGGACAATTGTGTTTGCTTTGATAGGGCACGTCAACAAGATATTCACAAGTACGACAAGGTTGGGTCACATGATGAAAAGAATGCATTTTAAAACTTCTAGAAAGAAGGCCAAGGCCAGACAACATCAGTTTGATGTCAATAGCTTGTTTTGGCGAGAAAAGAAGATTCTGGAAAAGGGAATGTCAAGGCTGCCAAAACTTGTTGATTTTCAGTTCACCATAACTCTGCGTAATAACCCACTTCCTTCAAACAAGTAATGACTTAACTGTGTTACAATGACTTGGGTTGTAATTGGCGGTCCGCGGGCTGTATCTGGCCCGCAGAAGCCTAGCAAGTGGATCGCGGATTGTATTATTGATCTTTCTATGCCGGGGCTGGAACACGACTGCCTTCAGCTGACGGGCCGTGCTGGTGACGTCACCAGGTCGGGCTTACGCAGAGTTCTCAAACAGGAAATAAACTGTTTTCGACAGTGGTGAGAGAAGACAACAAATATTAACTTTAAAGTATCTACCTGCCTTCTTTAACCGTTTCATAATTTTTAGCTGACTTTTCTTGATTATTGCCGCGGCACCCATGGCATACGCTCACGGCACCCTATCTTGCCGCGGCAGTTTAGGAACCGCTGCGTTAAGGCATCGTTAGCCCGACCAGGTGACGTCAGCAGCCCACCATTGGAAGCCGGTCGTGGCTGGAACTACTGGCCCGTGACAACGATATCTATTTTCAACATGTTGGTCCCTGAGTTAACAGCTGAATAGTCCGGGCTTAGACAATCTGTACCCCCCTCACCCCCACCCCCGTTTCTCCCTCCTTTTCAAACTAGTTGTTTTATTTGTGTCGGCGCTCTTGCCACAGGGTCAAAGTTTTAGGTGAAACTATAATTTTTTGTTTTTTGAGTACAGAAGTTTTCATTGGAGATTCCAGTGAAGAAATATCCGTAACAAAATTCATCAATGCATTACTTTCAACACAATAGCATGTTATGGTGCTTTATTAATATCCTACCCCAAACATGTCGCGGGATAGTCTAATATTTCATGGGGTGGTAGATAGACTGAATGCACTCGTGGGACCTAGGCTGCACTCTATCGTGGAACATAAGTTTGGGGTAAGGACCAGTTCTAGATGTTTGGGGTCGTTAAAGGTATCAGAAAGCCGGGAAACAGTTTTACCACCCTCTAAAATGTTGGACTGTCCTATGACGTCATCTGGGGGTAGGATATTACGAAAGAACATATTTTATTAGTGGTGACCATTGGATAAACCAGGTTTATTGAGTTTGTTCTGACCAAATACAGGAGAACATATTAAGCTAGGGAGGAAATTCGGGAGACTGAGTGATTCACACGCCATGCGGTGTTTGGGACTCACACTTAAGGAGGTGAAATACTAATATTCGGGCTTGCACGCTGCGTGGCGATGGCGTGGCATGTCTTAGAAGTAAAGTGACCGAACTCTTTTCCTCCTGTAGTACAGGGTATATGACTCTGGTGTCGTAATGTAAGACCAATCGCAACTTGGTGGCCGAAGAGGTGAGTGTCACTGTGGTAGCGCTGCTTCATATTCATTTAAAAAATTATATCTATAACCCACCCACACAGTAAACCAGCCAGCCGCCTCCGCCTCCCCCCCCCCTTTCCACACATACACGTATACACACACACAATAAACTTTACCCACCAACACAATAATCCATGCATCCAAACACCCACACAGACAATAAACCAACCAACCAATCACTAATTACCTTGCCACCCAAACAAACAATGAACCAACCGACCTACCACCCATTCAGCCAAGTCAGCAAAAAAGCAACCAATCAAATCAAACATTTGTTGAAACCCACTAGCCAACCAACTAACCCTCAAATTACACAAACAAGTAACCAACTTTGAAAAAAAAATCAAAAAGTCGCTGGCTACTAATAGCCTCTTTCCACTGAAGACAGCACTCCCACGGGCTACCTGAAGCCTCTCTGCACCCAAGACTGCACTTCCATTTAGTCCGCACTAATCTTCCTGATCTCAAATTGGCCCTCCCCAGAGCGGATATCTGAAGCAGTAATCCCCAGGTAATCCCTGAGTATTGTTGTTCCTTGTGATCCGCCCCGCCTGTTGTTTCACCGCCAATCTTTTCGGCGTCAAGCAGCGGTTCTCAATCTGTCTGGGGGCACATACTGGGATATGGGAACCAAAATATTCAGTGATGGGAAGGGAAAAGTAAGCATGGGAACGGACTTATGATGTCGTTGGAATCAAATGATAAGAACATAGGAATCAAATTAAAAAACTATAGGAATCAAATGTTAAGGGAGCTTCGCATGGGTTCGTACGCTCTATTTTAGAGAAAACAGAATGACCCACCCCCCGCCCAACAAGTATGCCCGTAGGAGGCAACTAATTAGGGGTGTTTTCTTCAAAGTCGGAGTGTATATGAGAGGCAAGGGACAAAAGTCTGCATACAAACAAGCTAGATCTGTAAAACGGATGTGCACGCAAGACTCAAGTTTAGGATTTAGCCCAAAGTTCTGAAATAGTCGAATAATTATAACTTTCTTTCGGAGTTTACAGCTCGTAAACGCTAACAAGAAGAAGACGAAGAAGAAGAAGAAGAAGAAGAAGAAGAAGAAGAAGAAGAAGAAGAAGAAGAAGAAGAAGAAGAAGAAAGAAGAAGAAGAAGAAAAAACAATAAACGGGATGATAAACGATGAAAGTTGGAACACATAACTGTAATATCAATGAGGGAACCAAATGGTAAGAACAAGAAGTCTGTTTGTCTGTCTGTCTTGTCTGTCCTGTCTGTCTGTCCTGTCTATCTGTCCTGTCTATCTGTCCTGTCCATCTGTCCTGTCTGTCTGTCCGGTCTGTCTGTCTTGTCTGTCTGTCTGTGTTTCATACCATGTCGATATAACACTTACATATAATTGCAAAGTTTGAGGTCTAAGGTTTGAACAATGAATCAACATCATAGAACACGGGTAGTAACCCATAAGTTTTCCAGTCTTCTTCTAACTCAAATCTGAGTACGAAGAAGCTTAGCACAGCGCACACGCTCCGTAGCACCGCCGAGGATCCTGAAATACTTTGTGTAGATTTTAAACTCCAAATTTTGTCCGAGCATCGCCGTTAGGCTACTTTTATCGATTTCCAACTGCCAAGAGATTTTTTTACGTGCGCAACAATGCACACGGGCGTCCGGTCTGCTCACACATAGACCAGGGGGAATTACTATAAGTCCAAGTCCAAGTGAAAAATTTTCAGCACTTACCGGGGATTGAACCCGGAACCTCTAGCACTAGAGGCGGACACCATGCCCCCGAAATTAAAAAAAAACACCTCCTTCAAGGGTATCTGGGAATTGGCTGTTGTGAATTATACTCCAGGTTTTTAAAGTTAGTGTGACCCGAATTTTTTTTTTTTTTTTTTTTAGTGTGCCAACATTGCAGGAAAGAGACGTACAGTTCAACCTTGGGGACAGTGAAAGCAATAAGTCCCCGCACGCGAAATCAATCCAGCGCTACTTGTTTGAAAGCCTTAGTATCAATGTCATCGTTCACACTGGGGTGGCGATGGGGGCTGGCCCGAGGCACGCGAGAGAAGTGCTTTAAAAAAGAAAAGAAAGTTTGGAACAACAGCAGAAATGTGAGGTGTTTGGCCTGAAATCGATTATCTTGCATTTTGCAGGGAAAATTGTGATGGAATGAGACAAACTTCTGGTCAGTAAACATTATCTTCCTTGGCTTTTAAGGCCATATGTAGTTTCTCTGCAGTTGAGTGTGGTTGCTGTAGATATATGGAGGCACAGCTGTGCGTGAGTAGTAAGGCCCGACTTTCTTCCACGGTGTGGCTCTCTTACCACTTTCCAGAATTCTAATCCCAATTCCAATTTGAGAAACGGAAAGTCTAAACTTGATCCTTTGTCAGGCGCCCGTGGGCCTGCTTTATGAAGGAAGGTTCCTTAGCTATCTTATTTGATGTCCTATTCTTTGTGGCGGGAAGTCACACCTGATATTCTTTTTCTTTGTGTCTTTCCAGAATCTGTTAACAAGAATCTTATATACAACACTTACCGAAATGATAATTATTTGTGTGTGTGTGTTAAACTGGATTGATGAAATCCGAAGGAGAACATAAGTAGCAGCAGCTCTGGAATTCATTTGAAGATAACAGGTGAAATGGTTTGGCCATGTCAAGCGGATGACAGCCAACAGTAGACCACAACAAGCAATGATGTACGGACCATGCAGGGTGCGATGAAGAAGCCGACCATGCAAACAGTGGACGGAATAACAGAGTCCCCGTGAATCGCCATTTACAAAGTGCATAAACGGACATGGCGTAGAGAGATATCATCAAGAGAGCTGTTCCAGGCAACCAGGGATCGTGATCTGTGGAGACGCATGAGCGCCTACATAAGTTGGCAAGGCACAAGATGATGATAAACGGACACTTGTCCGTAAACAATACTTAAACTGGACACCACAAGACACAAGAGGAGCAAGATGAGATTTGATGGTGCGTTGAGGATTGTCAACCAAGAAGATTATCTTTGTTAATAACATTCCATTCAAAGTTGATCTAGGCAGAGTAACTGGCGGGCAAGGTCGTTTTAGTTAAAAGTTTTGAGAATTGTCCTAACCTTGGACCTATGCTTCAGCTTCTTCTGGTCCTCGATTTTTGTTATCTTTTTGTGAAATCTATAGATGCCAGCGACCAGAGCCTGGCTGCAAGATTAACCTTGTGTTCCATCATCCTAATTCTTCACCATGACAGCTTCTTCTACTGCAAATCGTCCCCCAACACAAGGACCACCTTCGCAGATTTATTCAACTTCTTCAATGGCAGTGTTACTGCTCACTTTAACAAGATATAGAAAAGGAGTTCAACTGCCAACAACTGCCTTTATTACAACTTATGCCGTTTAGACATGAAGAGAATACAGCCACAACACTCCAAAGAGTGCCAGTTATGTAACTACCCCTACGAAACTGTTGACCATCATCTCTTTGAGTGCCCAAAACTCAACGAGACAAGAAGAACGCTACTCCCTCCGAGACCAGACAAGTGGAACACCTTGTACGGAGGAAAAGAACAGCTTGTGAAAACATGTAAATTCCACTACATGGCATTGGGCCAAAGGGCGAAAGCTCTTGCGCCGCTGGATCAACAACAACAACAACAACAACAACAACAACAACAACATGCCGTGTTGGCAGGGTTGTCTTTGAGCCTGAGGATGTACAGCTGCATGGCTAGTGCTGTCGCTACAACAGAAAAAATCCCCAACCATAGCAAGGATTCGAACCCGGGTCTCCCGCTTGAGAGCCTAGCCTTCCAACCGTTCGGCCAGCCGCTCCTCGAAAAGAAGTTCAGTAGGACTGTAATTCATCACACTAGTCACAGCCTCAAACCATCGACTATCCCGAAAACTCTTATAGGGATCAACAGGAAATTTTGCCCAGTGTTCATCAATTTCCCACATCCTTAGTGCTGCATAATTATGCAGTTGCACAGGTGCTGCTGTTTTCTCACAGCGGTAAATTTCTTTGATCTGTGTAACATTAATAATTTGTACACCACTAAAAAGAAAACAAAATACACAACTCATGCAGCCAGTCAACATGTTGTATGGCAGTAAATGACGTTTCACTTCAGTAACCAAAATACGTGTACCTTCGTTTCTGGTACTGATTACCTCCAGTTTGATGTTTTGCCAACTTGCCTTAAGGCATCGACTTTGCATTTAGTGTAAACATGCTAGTTATTTAGCTTTGTTTGACTTATACATTTTTTCCCGGCAAAGACATAATTTTAAACATGTTTACATGTTAAATTTCACAAATTTACACAGAACTATTGATGACTTACGGGATTTTTTTTTTTTGTGTGTAAAGTTGGGCACGATTTTTGGAAACTACTTTAATCAGTTTCGCAATGAAACAGAATCACAGCTGAGAAAATAAACATCGGGACCAGAGAAACTGACAAACTGGACCGAATCACCTGTTGGTCATTTGACTGTGAGGAACCAGTCAGAAGTGACCTGATAACCTACCTATAGAACCAGCCAGGATAAGAGATTCGCTTGAGGATTATCACCTGGTCTGAAGTGTGACCTATAGTTTGAACAGGTTGTTTCCTGGACAACAAGTGGAGATAACGCGAAAATTTGACCCAGATAGTGATAAACTACAACTGAACAGGAAATAACTAGATACGACGGTCAGTGTACATCTGATGGTACTTCTATGTCTTCTTCTTTTGCGTTTGGTTTTTAAAGGGTGGCTAGCACGTTGTGTTGTGGTTTACAGCTAGATTTGGATATTTTTGCCTTTCTGCTGTCGCCTGAGGTCACCCTTTTCTAGATGCTACAAAAAGAAGGAAGGCAAGAAAGAAAGAAAGAAAGAAAGAAAGAAAGAAAGAAAGAAAGAAAGAAAGAAAGAAAGAAAGAAAGAAAGAAAGAAAGAAAGAAAGAAAGAAAGAAAGAAAGAAAGAAAGAAAGAAAGAAAGAAAGAAAGAAAGAAAGAAAGAAAGAAGAAAATAAAAAAGAAGAAAAAATAAAATAAAAAAGAAAGAAAGGAAGGAAGGAAGAGAAGAAAAGAAACAAAAGGAGAAGAAAGAAAGAAAGAAACTAACAAACAAAGAAACAAAGAAAAAATGAATGAAAGAAAGAAAAAGAAGAAAGACAGATAGCAATAGCAGTATATTATATATCACATCAACAGCCAAAAACTGTACACACTTTGTTTTGGAAAACTCCACCCCGAACGTTCCGGACATCGACTTCAGCAGCTAGCGTTTAACGATATATTGAAGCCATAATTCAGCGGGTCAACCAACTGTTTGACTTAGAGTTACAGCCCGGAACACAGCAAATTGACCCGGATGTGGAAGTGACGTAAATAAACATGGCCGTCCTCACACAAGGGAGTTAATCACTCTTACTTCCGTTGTAAGTCTAGTCGGAAATGGTAATCGATATCCTCGCGATGGCAAGCAAACCCGAAGTAGAGAAAAATCGTGACCTTCAAAACAAAATAACTGGACTGCAACAACAAGCATGTTGCACAATAAAATTGACGTAATTCAACGAAGGACATGTAATGTATGTTGTTTTGGAATTAGTATAAAGTATTTACATCGGAATACGGGGGAGTTTCCTGCTAAAAGCATAGATTATGTTTTTGTTTTTGTTTTAGTGACTTGATTTTGGAAAATAGACACGGCCAAGTTTACT
>CAJHNH020002669.1:1252511-1280011 GCA_905116865.2 Candidula unifasciata | reverse complement strand
TAAAATTGCATACAAAAATACCACTGGGTTCAGTCAATCAACTGACAGTTATTTTGCATCTAGGTCATCGATAGCATAGTTCATGGTACTAGCCTTCGAGCCTTGAATACCTTACATCACAAACACCCCTTCCCCCCCCTCTCTCTCTCTCCCTCTCTCTCTCTCTCTCTCTCCCTCTCCACCCCCCGGTCTTTCCCCTTTTCCAATTTTATCAAACGCGCCCCACAAGTGGCGGCAAACACATGCAGTAACACGTTTTATAAATATTCTATCATTTAACGGATAATTTTAACGATTATTTCTTATTTCGGGGAGTCGCCGTGGCGGAGCGGATCGGAAAGTCGTGGGTTCGCTCCCTGGCAGAGCCGCACTTTTAAAATAAAACATGACCTTGGCTCCCAGGTCGACCTAGCCATGAGTGGGTACTGGGTGCAGTTCCAGAAAGTAAAGGCGGCCGGCGTGATGCTGACCACATCACCCATATTGTGCCGATTAGTCTATAAAATATAGGTCTAGCCCTATATGCCCTATTCGCTTAAGGGCATAAAAAGGGTCCTTTACCTTTTTTTTTTATTTCCTTTTTCATGGCCTCTTTATTACCCGTTAACATTGGCCTGATACCCAACGGAACATCCACGTTTTCATCGTGAGAACTTCTGTCAGCCGCTCTGGTTGTGGGACTGCTTACATCACACGGTCCCCAGTCTTTGATCAGACCTGGCACTGTAATCGAACTGACAAGCCGATCCACAAATAACTGCCAGAATTTACCTCTTGGTGTGACGTGCAACTTCCTGGTCTGTGATAACGTGTGACTTTTTTGCCGGGTAGATCATAGGCACCCCCATGGAGATGAGTGCTGGTTGAGTCACTCTGTTCTTATCTGAGAACATCTGAGATTTGATCAGAACGTAGCCTCTAGGGGTGAGCAGGTAAGAGTGTAAGCTTGAGGTGGCTATTCAGGCGATATCATCATTATCACCATTATCATTTAGTCATTTACCCTTCATCATTATCACCGAGCTCCACGCCGATTAGCGTCATCGATCCATCGACTCAAATGTCTACTACTTTCTCTCTGTACTTTCTGTATACGATGTCCGCGCCCTCTTTTTCTGGTACATTTTAACAGGATAGTACGTTGGAGTCTTCCGGCGCGAAGACAGGCACATGATATACAAATAATTCATAATATTTAAAGACCTCAAATGGTTCCCCCTTCTGTTTATTTATAGGAATGACGTATACACACCGGAACCTACCAATCAAATACCTTTCTTAAATGTTTGTGTATTCTAGACAAGGCAATAAGGTCTACTGTGTTCGTAAATTGTTGCTGTGATTGTTATTCGACATTTGCTTCGTTAATATAAATTTCTGTAATCTATGGTGCCATTTCAATGGGTTGAAATGAATTCTGTCCGTATTCCATAGTCGTGGATTTCAAGTTGTACGATAGACATGGCCAATGAGACACCTTTTCTTTAGGGGTGCCTAGTTGACCATGTATCTTAGTGCACTTGTATTCATGGCGAGGCGCAGACGCCGTCTGGAGGTGACAGGTTCAATTCCCGTCACGGTAACTATAGCTTTCGATTTTTATGTTGTCTAGTGTGTTCTTCTATCTTTCTACTTCTTTCTATGAGTGCCGTTCACAATACTTTCTGTTACTTGATTAATTCAGGATATACAAAACACCGTGTGTAGGAAGAAGAGTGCGAGTGCGAGTACCGCGTTTCTTCCTGTCGGACTGTGATGTGGACGCCGCTGTGTATAAGACCTGCTGACGCAGAGGAGGTTCGAAATAATTGTAATATAGTTTAAATAGTCCCGGTTCGATAATGACGATAACGAGGGAACAAGGATAGTGGGGTGGATACCTCTTACTTACTTATGACAGAATACAAATCTTATTTCTTTGCTTACCATCGCCTCTCACGTAATTCAAAAGGTATCACGCCTACAACCTCACTTCATTCACAATTGTATTAAATCTACTACCAGATCAAAGCACACTGCCAAATTAAATCTGATCCCAAGATTACAAGAACTGTTCGCAACTCCATCTATTGGTCTCGCCTGCTCTCCTTCAAATAACAAAAGTTATCAGCCCTTAGATCTTTAATTAGTGAATTCCCTTTCATTCTCATTTCGGATCATTTGGTGCCAGCTCTGCCATCGATGCCTGAGACAATCTATCAGTGGTGCAGTATCAAACACACGTTCTCTTCTAAGACCGGTATGATTTGATCGAAAGATTTGTTTGTGTGTTGCCAGGTGAACAGGTGCACCATGGGAGAGTACGCATGTTTTAGTGATGTCAGTTCCGTCTGTTGAAATCGGAAGTAAGATGGCGAGGGTTAGCGGGGTACAGAATCCGAACTGTTGTTTATTTTTCTTTTAAATTATTTTTAAAAAGGTATTTATATTAATGAAGTCATCTTGCACTAGTACGCCTGTGTCAATTATCGAATTTCTCACATTTTAAATTAGTCAAGGCTGTTGGTTGCTGTCTCGTTCACCTGAGATTCGATCTTAAGAGCAACGATAATAACCAATTCCCTTGTTGATGTTAAGTAAGGCAGTTGCTGTCGAATTTTCCTGTCGAATTTCCTACAGTTAATAGATATTAGGTATGGTCGTTAGTGTCTAATTAAAAATAATATATTTTTTTTAACGAATTATCTGGTAATTATCTTGACATGAGAGTAAACGGTGCAGGCAATCTGTCAGCCTAGTTTATGAAATCGTAACCTGGTATATTACTCTCAGGCACACCACTTACCGCGAAGACGAATCCCATGAGAGGCATGACCCCGCACCCCAGTCCAGCATGGTCAACGGGGGGGGGGGGGGGGGGGGGGGGGCGAAGGAGCGGGGGTGCACCCTGGAACTGCATGAAATAAACATTTCAACGAAACGACAAAATGTTTGATTAATCAGCACAGAAAAGTCATCGTCAGACGTTTCACGCTGCTGAGGGGGAGATCAGAGCAGCTATGGATCTGTAAGGAGGATTGCGATGATAATCCTCACTTATCTCTAATCACTAGTGTGCTGAAGTCCAACATTCCAAATCCTGCCTCTGTATTCAGATACCACCTTTCCTGAAGTATAAGACAATCCTTTGTATAAGACGCACCTTGATTTTGTGTATCATCATCATCAGGTGCCTTGCCGACTGGCGTGGGCGATCATGCCTCTCCATAATCCACGATCTCCTGCAGCATGTATCAGTTAGTGTGCCGACACACCTCCATGCCATGCAACAGACTGTCAAGCATCTTCTCTCGTTGTCTTCCTCTATCCCTCCTTCCACAGATCTTTCCTGTGGCCACAACATGTTATATTTTTCGTCTTCTCATAACATAGCCGATTTTGTATATATGAGCAGAAAAAAAATAAAATTACATAAAGTTATTGTACTCACGTTTTGTTCATCATCCTCCTCTTCCTACACCTCCTCTTCCACCACCTCCTCCTCATCATCATCAACATTATCATATGTCAAGTTGATAAGCGTAGGTCATCATGTTTCACCAGCTCACACACGATGACCAGAATCCTGAATCAAGTCAATGTTTTCATCTCGCCCCATCCATCTGTAGAGGCCATCTAGGTATTTATCTATATGCCTTCCTCTTGCTCTCTTTCCATCAATCACGCCAGTTGTTCCAAGTTCTCGAGTCCACTCCTTCTCATAATTCCTCAAAAAACCCAGAAAACTCCTTCCCGTTGTCACAACTCTCATCCAGGTCATTGTTACGCATTTATTTCATCTACTGTAATTTTATATTCCCTCGTACCCCCCCCCCTCCCCGCATCTCCCCCCTTTTTTCAATACGTGTCGCCCCTGAACCGCAATTCCAAAATGAGGCCCTCTGCAGCATGTTTTGTAACAAATAATTTGGTAAAAATTTATTACCATCGTATAAGACTCGACTCAAACTCTTCTTAGGCTATATATATATATATATATAAATATCCAGAAGCCATGAATTGTTAACCCTTTGGCTCGGTATTATGGATATCGCAACCTTTCGGCCTTGATTCTGTAATAGATGCCGTAAATCTGGGAGAAATGTGGCCTTTCTGCCTACCCCCGGGCGTGAACCCGGACCACAAGGAGTTGGTATCCTGCTCGCCGCGCAGTCAGCATTTATCAACTAAGCTAGTGAACGATATATATATATATATATTTATAATTTTGTTATTTAAATAAGTGCGTCCTATACTTGAGAAAATACGACAATGCATAATTCGATGGTTGTTTTGCGTTTTCTTGCAGAGTGAGCTGTCGCAGAACCTGCAAGCGCTCTCAGAGAAAGCCAAATCAGGCACAGAGTTCATCCAACGGTTGAAGAAAATGGCGGACAGCGTCAGCGTAAGTAGAGACCCGGATGTCACAGCAAAGTGTCACGTGTTTGTATCTGTCTTCGTGTACACTTATAAGAGAATGACCTTGCTTAATAAGGAAAGGCAGGACAATGGCGGTTCGGTGACAACCACAATAGGGCGCTCTGCTACAAAGAAAACAATAACATGCTGAGATCCCACCACCCTCAGCATGTTTTTTAAGGGGAAAAAAGGGTTGTGGCATCAGTTATTTAAATGAATAATAGTAATAAACATAATAATAGTAGTAGTAATAGTAGTAGTAGTAGTAGTAATAGTAGTAGTATTAGTAGTAGTAATAGTAGTAGTATTAGTAGTAGTATTAGTAGTAGTAGTAGTAGTAGTAGTAGTAGTAGTAGTAGTAGTAGTAGTAGTAGTAGTAGTATTAGGTAAAAAAGTAAAGTAAATGACCCTTTTCCACGCCTCTAGGCGTATAGGGCATATAGGGCTATACCTATAATTTCTATAGACCAATCGGCACAAGATAGGTGATGTGGTCAGCATCACGCCGGCTGCGTTTTCCTCCCGGGACTGCACCCAGTACCCACTCAAGGCTGGGTCGACCTGAGAGCCAAGGTCATTTTTAAAAAGGTTCAGCTCCGTCAGGGAGCGAACCCACGACCTTCCGATGCGACGCGAGCGTCTAGCCGCTCTGCCACGGGGACTCCCAATAGTAGTAGTAGTAGTAGTAATAGCGTTATTATTATTATTACTATTATTATTATTAGTATTATTATTAATAATATTATTAGTTGTAGTGGGAGTCGCTGTGGCAGAGCGCCTAGACGCTCGCCGCGGATCGGAAAGTCGTGGGTTCGCTCCTTGGCGGAGCCGAGTTTTTTCAAAAATGACCTTGGCTCCTTGGAGCTTTAAGTGGGTACCAGGTACAGTTTTGGGAAGTAAAAGCGGCCGGCGGGATGCTGACCACGTCACCCATCTTGTGCCGTTGGTCTATAAAATATAGGTCTAGCCCTATATGCCCTTCATGCATAAAGGCGTGGAAAAAAGTTTGTTACTGTTTTTTTTTTAAATTAGTAGTAGCAGTATCAGTAACATTTATTATTATTATTTTTATTATTATTATTTTTGCGCAATTAAACAAGCAATCGAGGACTTAACAGCGAGCCCACTGTGACATATAGTGATACAAAATAATGATGATACCAAAGAATTTAAGTGACCTATTTTTATTTTTTTTTTTTTTTTTTTTTTTTTTGGGGGGGGGGGGGGGGGCCTTCCCTGATGTAGCCCTTGACGCTTTCTTGCAGATCTGAAGGTCTTGGGTTCAAATCCACATGACACCGGATTTTTTATTCCAAACATGACCGTGGCTGCCAGGTTGACCCTGCCTTAAATGGGTATCTGGTAAAGTTTTGGGAAGCAAAACGGCCGGCGTCACTGCATCACCTACCGAGGTCTAAATAATATGAGTCTAGCCGTAAATGCCCTATGTGCCACTGACGTGTAGACTGGCCTTTATTTTTACTTTCTTTATTTGTTACCGTTAGATTAAAAAATAAAACTGTTTGTTTTATAGGAGTTGAAGTAACAAACAATTGCACGTGGTTGCCCGTACTTTAGTGGGATCTGTACGAATGGAAGCTGTTAATAGCACCACCTAATTTCTCCCCAGGGCAACTGTGCCGAGTTTGAGAGAACCGTTGTTGCTCAATGCGATGCCTTGATCGATGCCATCAAACAACGAAAGGCCGAGCTGCTAGAGAACGTGGCTGAAGAAAAGTCGATGAAGGTTCGAACCCTAAAGGAGCAGGTCTCAGACTGTACCGCGCTACTACAGCGGACCACTGGTCTACTACAGTTTTGTATAGAGGTGCTGAAGGAAAGTGATGCAACTTCATTTTTACAGGTAAGTTGTATGTCAGCAGTTACGTTTTTTAATGTTATCACGCCTGGCTCGCTAGCAGCGTTGGCCGGGTGACGAACTCCTTGTGGTCAGAGTTCACGCACCGGGTTAGGCAGAAAAGCCACACTTGTCCCAGGTTTACGGTATCTTTCATGGAACCAAGGCCGGATGGTTGCGATATCCATAGTACCGAGCCAAAGGGTTAACAACTCATGGCTTCTGGATACTTAAACAAAAATGTTATCACAATCGGTATCACTGCACATTGGACGTTTCCATGGTGTTCTCAGTCCTCCGATGCAAAAGCCACTTCAAAGTAACTCTACTGATTTTTACCCATTAGGAGCTGTTTATACTGTCTCCGATCGCAGCTTCAAAGGCGGCATAGACGTGCTTCAGTATGATTTACCCCTACGTCACGCAATCCTGTTAGTGCCAGACAATTATCGTTCTCCTCTAACCTAGTCCGTACAGTGTTTGCTCTGTCCATGATTCTTCCCGCATGCGTTGGTGCACTGCTTGCCAGTTTTTCTGCTCGTTCGTTACCCTTCACGCCGGCATATCCAAGTGTGTAGATCCAGGTGATGGAGGTTAGGTGCAGCTTCCCGATGCTTTCTTCTCATTGAGTGCGTGTACTTCAAGTATCTGTTGCCATCATCTGAAGCCTTTTTCTGTCAGCAGTAGAGCATTTTAGATGGGGTGCCTGAGAAAAGCAGCCAACCTAACCATACGAGATCGAGTAAATAATGAAACTATCAGGCACATTGTGGGAACGACACCTTGTACTAGATTCATCGAGAAACAGCAGATCAAGTGGTTTGGCCATCATTGTTAGAATGCAGCAAGATCAAATACCATCACAAGCACTACATCTCAGAAGATCAACTACAAGAGCAAGAGGACGGCCCCGGAAAACATGTATCGACAACATTAAAGACACTATACGCCTTCACGGCATGACAATAGCCAGTGGCAGCCAACGTGCACTGGATCGCAAATTATTCCTCCCCACGACGCTTAACGGCAGAAATGGTTCATGATGATGATGATGAGTACAGCATTTTATATCTTTGGGAGCAAAGAATATCCAGTGCTAGACCTGCTGCTTAAACGATTGAGACTCGGTTAGCGATGTGATCAATTTAACACTGGCCACCTCTGTTTCCTAGAACGAACGAACGAATGAATGAATGAATGAATGAATGAATGAATGAATGAATGAATGAATGAATGAATGAATGAATGAATGAATGAACGAATGGATGAATCAATGAATAAATGAATCGAGAATTGACATCACTGCACTTGAAGCATTGCCACACGTGCTTTGTCTCTCTCTTCAGTATCGAAAGTTTCCTAGAACAGTTTATGGTATCGATACTGATACTGAAAGTCGCAGTGGCATAGTAGCTAGATACTCGCCTGCAGGTCCCAAATTCTTGGGTTCAAATCTGCAGTCCCATATATATATCACTTTAAAACCCTATGAAATTCTGAGTGTTAACAATATTCTTACCTCTAAATAACATAGTACAGTAGAACTTTGGGACACGAACTGAATCGGTTTCATTACTGAGCTCATAGGGTCATAACTTATATCTTAAAACCCATCGAAACACCCCCCCCCCCCCCCCCCATGACACGAATTTCAATAATGTATTCGCTTCAGCCCTCTTACAGTAAAAAAACACGATGCCACGTGTTTCGTTTCGTTGCGGAACACGTGTGGCCTGCTTTTTGGAGTTTTGACGTCAGCGGAAGACGGCTTTACTTCCGACCGTGATGCTACATTCCATTATCATCAAGTGGCTTGATGACCTGCTTTAGTCCCCCTACAGCAGTGTTGGTGCGACTTCATCCATTTAAATGTTATCAATGTTATTCTCGCTTCGTCAGCTCGCATTCTGGATTTGGCCTCTTTTTCTGGGTCAGCAATAAATTCGTATCCAGAGACATTGGTACCTGGCATTGTTTAAAATCCGAATGTGTAGAAAGCATTCGGCTATCGCAGTTCAAATCCCATCATTTGGATCTACACACCTGGGCAAGCAGGAGTAAAAGGCAATGAAAGAGCTGACCAACTGGCAAGTAATGCACCAACGCAAGCACGAAGAGGCTTAGACACAGCTGATATTGTCAATGCTCTATGGGCTTTGTTAGGGGCTGATGATAAACCTTTGACGCTAACAATGTTGTGTGACCCGGGAGTAAAGCTTGGTGAAGCACGACTATGACGTCTTCGAGGTTGAGACAGGAGACACTTTAACCAGCTTTTTGTGGTAACAGTTAATATTGGCACATTGGAGTGACTGCTGCATCAAAGGACTGAGCACTCATGGGAATGCCCAATGTGCAGTGACGTTGTTTATGATAACATAACGCGTATCCTGAGCTTCCACTCTTTCTTCTTCTTTTCCTGTTTCTCGTCTTTTTCTCCTTTCTATGTCTTATCTTCTGCATTCGGATCTCTAGTACATCTTATGAAAACATGGCTGAGTTATAGGTATGGATGATTGCTTGACCAACGCAAAGGTCTCGGTTCCATTCTCGGTTGTACATGATCTTTTCTCGTGGTCTGCCTCTGCCTCTTCTACCCTTGAAGTTTCCGGCCATTGAGATGTTCCCCAATGCCTCTCTTCTCATTACTTGGGTGTATTAAGCGGGTAAAACAGTTGGCTGGTAATTTTCTAGAATTCTCTAGAAGACAAGATCTCGTAATCACCTTCTAACGAGGTTTTTAAATGAGAGAATGAATAGGGAGAAGAGATGGGTTTTTAAATGAGAGAATGCTCAGAGAGAAGAGAGGCTTTTGTGGGAATCTGGATGTAGAGAAATGAGGGAGACGTGTAGAGGCTGGCACGGTGAAATGCAAGACCTCTTCTTGTAAAACTAGGACAGGAGTGTCCCATGATCGATATCTGAATCGTGATAGCAACGCGAGAAGCCATTTCAGCTGGATCCATTTAGGATCAACGAAATCCCTTTACAGGATTAAATGTTGCGGATTAGTCGTTTCCGCAGATTCTGAAACATAATGTATACGTTATCACAGTGGGTCATAAACTGTACTTTACTGGGACCACAAATTCGGATGGGCAGCCTACAGAGTATTTCCCCCCCCCCCAGCCCATATTTTTGTTTAGTTTTCTCCATGCGAATGACCTTGGCTCTCAGGTCCGCACAGCCTTAAATGGGAGCCATATAAAATCCTGGGAAGTGAAGGCGTTCGGCATGATGTTGACCACATCACCCAGGTCTAGCCCTATATGCCCAATACGCATAAAGGCGTAGAAAGGGGTTCTTTTACATATTTTTGTTTATAGAATAACTGACTCACGCTAAGCGACATGCGCACAATCATTACTGACATTACGTCCGATGCTATTTCTCGTACCATATGATGCTGGTAACTATAAATAAATATCTAGAATCTTTCTTTGTCAATTGAGACGAGAAAGAGCATTCTTGAAAGTTATATAAATACTATCTTGATATCATCATCATGATCATCATCATCATTATCATCAGGTGCTTTGCAGACTGTCGTGGGCAATCACGCCTCTCCATAATCCACGATCTCCTGCAGCATGTATCAGTTCGTATGCCGACACACCTTCATGCCATGCAACAAGACTGTCAAGCATCTTCTCTCGTTGTCTTCCTCTATCTCTCCTTCCACAGATCTTTCCAGTGGTCACAACATGTTCTATTTTCCCTCTTCTCTTAACATGGCGAGAAAATGATGACTGTCTCCTCTTGATATACGGAAGTGAATCATGGACAGTTGGTAGGTTGGTGAACACTTATTTGCAAGGTGTAGAGATGGGGTTTTATAGAGGAGTTATGAGAAAACCCTGGACCGATAAAATGAGCAATGAGGACGTCTTGAGAGAAACTGACTCATGAAGAGAACTGACTGCGCACACCAGGGGGAGACAATCTACATTCTTTGGTCATGTGATGAGAAGGAGAAAACTGGAGTACATCGTGACGGTAGGAAAGCTGGAGGGGAGGACAGGGAAAGGGTGATCGAGAGAAAAGATACTAAACAGTTTGACATCATGGCATGGACAATCAAATGTGTCAGAGTTGATTGAAAATATACCAGACAGAAGGTTGTGGATAAGACATGACTACCATCGCGACACGGCGTGGACTTTGAGAAGAAGGTCTAGAATGTCTAGGCGTGGAACCAGTAAGTCAAAGGAATAAAGTAAAGTACAAGTAAAAAACCCTTTTCCACGCCTTTCAGTCGTATTGGGTGTATAGGGCTAGATCTATATTTTATAGACCAATTAGCACTTGGTGGGTAATGTTGCCAGCATCACGCGGAACGTCTTTACTTCCCATAATTACATATGGTACCCTCTTAAGGCTAGGTCGACCAGGAAACCGAGAAAAATTTTAAAGAAAAGGTCGGCTCCCGTCAGGAACTGAACCCACGACCTTTCGAATCGCAGGCGAGCGTCTAGCCACTAGATCAGGGCGGAACTCAAGGGATTAAAGATAAATAATAAAGTATAAACACAGTGATGGTTATCAGATAACGTGTATCCCACATACAAGCAATCATTCTCCGCACACCCGTACTTCTTTGCCAAGTCTCGGTTTCAAGTCTTTGCCAAGTCTCGGTGGCAAGTCTTTCCCAAATCTCGGTGGCAAGTCTTTGCCAAGTCTCGGTGGCAAGTCGTTGCCAAGTCTCTGTGGCAAGTCTTTCCCAAATCTCGATGGCAAGTCTTTGCGAAGTCTCGGTTTCAAGTCTTTGCCAAATCTCGGTGGCAAGTTTTTCCCAAATCTCGGTGGCAAGTCTTTCCCCAATCTCGGTGGCAAGTCTTTCCCAAATCTTGGTGGTAAGTCTTTGCGAAGTCTCGGTGGCAAGTCTTTGCCAAGTCTCTGTGGCAAGTCTTTCCCAAGTCTCGGTGGTAAGTCTTTGCCAAGTCTCTGTGGCAAGTCTTTCCCAAGTCTCGGTGGCAAGTCTTTGCCAAGTCTTGGTGTCAAGTCTTTGCCAAGTCTCGGTGGCAAGTCTTTGCCAAGTCTCGGTGGCAAGTCTTTGGCAAGTCTCGGTGGCAAGTCTTTGCCAAGTCTCGGTGGCAAGTCTTTGCCAAGTTTCGATAACAAGTCTTTGCCAAGTCTCAATGGCAAGTCTTTGTCAAGTCTCGGTGGCAAGTCTTTGCCAAGTCTCAGTGGCAAGTCTTTCCCAAGTCTCGGTGACAAGTCTTTGACAAGTCTCAGTGACAAGTCTTTGCCAAGTCTCAGTGACAAGTCTTTGCCAAGTCTCAGTGGCAAGTCTTTCCCAAGTCTCGGTGACAAGTCTTTGACAAGTCTCTCTTGCAAGTCTTTTCCAAATTTCGGTGGCAAGTCTTTGCCAAGTCTCGTAAATCTCGGTGACAAGTCTTTGCCAAGTCTCGGTGGCAATCCAGCAGGATTTTCCCATGTGAAATCGGCTGCTTAAGTCTTCTAAACGGGTTGCTGCTTTTTCCTTCCATCAATCATTTTACACTTCTTCTAGAAGAACTTTTCTCCATCTAGGGCAACAGTTATTTTTCAATCCTTATCTTTCCAGGTGGATTAAGGGAACCCCATTGTGTGTGTGTGAGTGTGTGTGCGCGTGTGTGTGTGTGTGAGGAGGATGAATAGAGGCGACAGAGAGAGGTGTTGCCATCGAAGACGAAGTGTATCTGCTAAAGAGATAAGGAAACAACAGACTGTATGAATATGAACCAGATCGCAAAACTCAAGTTCTAGAATACGACCAAACTCTAAAAATGGACGAACAACCAGAAGTTTCCGTCGTAGTTTACGGCATGTGAAGGCTGAGAAAAAGAAGAAGAAGAAGAAGAAGAAGAAGAAGAAGAAGAAGAAGAAGAAGAAGAAGAAGAAAGAAGAAGAGAGAAGAAGAAAGAAGAAGAGAATAAGAAGAAGAAGAAGAAGAAGAAGAAGAAGAAGCAAAGAAGAAAGAAGAAAGAAGAAGAAGAAGAAGAAGAAGAAGAAGAAGAAGAAGAAGAAGAAGAAGAAGAAGAAGAAGAAGAAGCAGAAGAAGCAGAAGAAGAAGAAGAAGAAGAAGAAGAAAAAGAAGAAGAAGAAAGAAGAAAGAGACCCCCTCTGGGGGTCTCCGTAAAACTCACACTCGTGAACTGAATGACACAACCCTGAAATGAACCCGCGACCTTCAGAAAGCGAAGCAAACGCTTTTACCACTTCTTGAGCCAAAAAGACCCCGTCGTTTCCAACTTTCCGGGGTTGTTTCAAAACAAAAATATTTTCACGGCTTCCTAATACAATACTAAGATTGCTGCAGCTATACCTCGCCCTTCAGATAAGACTTGTGTACATTTCCGTCGCCTGCGCCCGCCTGTGTTACTGGTGACATTCTCCACGTTGTCATCAAGAGTTTTTATGTCCGGCATCTTATTTAATGGCGGTACTAACTTCCTTTTCCAGTGCGCTTGGCAATACTGATGACGTATTTCCGGAAAGGGAGGCTTCGGAGAGGAAATCGTTAGGAGTAATACAAGAAGATCTTGGCGTACTAGGAGAACGTAATTTTGTAGCGAAAGAGAGAAGAAACGACATCTCACCGCCCCCCGTCACGTGCAGGGCAGCCATTACTGTGCCAAGTCGGCCCAGGTGAATTAAGACCGTTAAAGAGCCTAATCATTGAAAGATAGAAGGGGAAGTGTGCGGGTTCTAGTATGCAGGGGCACACAAGAAAACAGAGGGGCGGAAGGGTTGGGGGGGGGGGGGGGCAAACACATTACAAATACGTGTGGTTTTAACACAAGAAATGTGTGAGTGTGTTTGTATGGGAATGTGACAGCAAATTTTCCCCACTGGGTACCACCTAACCTTGCAAAGCCACTGGGCAGCTAGAGGAAGTTCTCCGCACCGGGTACCACGTGACCTTACAAAGCCACTGGGGAGTGCAGGAAGTTCTCCGCACCGGGTACCCCCTGACCTTGCGATGTCACTGGGGAGTTAGGTGAAGTTTTCCACACCGGGTACTTCATGATCTTGCGATGCCACTGGGGAGTTACATGCAGTTTTCCGCACTGGGTACCACATGACCTTGCGATGCCACTGAGGAGTTACATGAAGTTTTCCGCACCGGGCACCACATGACATTACAATGCCACTGGTGGGATGTACAACAATTTTGTTTTCTTTTTTCTTTTGTTAAGTACTTCTTTATACAAAGTTAGCTGCATATCGATGCATGAGTAACCCCAGTCTTGTTTTCTGCTGTTTTTGATTTTAAGTTCACTAGTTTGCCATTGCTTTCTTACCGGTCGGCTCTCTATAATTTTTTAAACATTCACATAAGTTGCTATACTTTTTGCCTGTCTGTTTGTCTTCTTTCTTTCGTTCATTCATTGCTCATATTTTCGTGCTTGAATTTGCCCCCTGTATAATTGTGGTAAGTGACTCCTTGAGAATAAAAGTACATAAGGCGGGAGAACTGGCGAGAGACCGAGTTTCATTCAGGCAGACTGTGATCAGAGCGACGTTCTGCAAAGGAACTGCTACGTGATGATGATGATGATAATTGTAATCAAAACAATTTGCCCTAATGTGCTTCATTATCAACTGAAACAACAACAGCAGCAATGACATTAGCAGGAACAACAATATCGCCGACAACACCTCTATGGGTGAAATGAGCAGCATACAGCGGCAACAGAAGTAGCAACAACAGTAGCAAATAAACAGAAGCAGCAACAGTAGCGGCGGCAACATCACCAACATGCACAGCAACAGCAAAAACAGCAGGAACATCAGCAATAATACCAACAATTCCTCGTGTGGGTTCCGGGGCCCCATTGTGGGGGGGGGGGGCATTAGGAATCGACCCACTGCCTACCCAAAAGCATGTCGAAAGAGTCGACTAATTTAGGAGCTTCCTTTGAAGTCGCAGTGCGTCTGCCTGAGAGGCAAGGAACCAACAATCTGCATTCCAGTGAATCAGGTCTGTAAAACAGATGCAGACGCACCACTCAGGTTCTGGAACAGGACTGCAGTTCAGAAGTGGACGAACAACCAGAACGTTCCGCCAGAGTGTACAGCTGATGAACGCGAAGAAGATGAAGATTACCAGCAACAACATCTGCTATAACAACAACATCAGCACTAACATATTCACCAACATATTTACAACAGCGGCAACAACATCTGAAATAACATAAATAACAACATTAGGAAAAACAACAACAGTAACAACACGATTAACAACAGCTGTGATAAAAACAACAAAATCACCAGCAATACATCAGATAATAACAACAGCAATAAAGACAACAGCAATAATAACAACAGCAATAATAACAACAGCAAAAATAGCAACAGCAATAATAACAATACAACATTGACAACAGCAGCACCAACAGCAGCTATAATAATAATACAACAATATCAACAGCAACAACGTCACCTGCGATAATAATATAAACAACAACATTAGCAACAACAACAAACAACTTTTATAATTACAATAGCAAATATGTAATAATAATAACCGCAATAACATCAGCAATAATTCTAAAAACACTATAGAAACACAATCAGCAAAATCAGCAATGATAACATCTACAGTAACAATTCCAACCGGTGACATCCGTCCGAACACCGACTAACAACGACCTCTGACAAGGTCACAACCTTCTCTGAAATTTCCAATTTTAAAGAAACGAAACGCAGTTTTAAAAACCTGTTGAAAAATTCCAACCAGAAAAAGGAAAGGAAACAAAATAGTGTAATAAAAACTTTAACCTAGACAAGAAATAGAAATGAGCTGTGCAGTTGCAGAAACGAAACAAAAGTTAATGCAAAATGCGTTTTGATTTCGTCTTTACAAGTTTGTCTGGTTGCTTGTACACACGACAAGAATCTGTTTTTGCTGCAACCCATTTCAGCCATGTTTTCTTCATTGAGATTTTTATGTTCTTAGAGCTTTTGTCGTTGTTTCTGCTCGTTTCACCTTACTGTTGTAATTTGTATTTTTCTGCTTCTTGTCATTTTGATGGCTTGAGTTCTCAATCAGGCGTTTGAAAGCGCTGTATGTTCGTTTCATTATCAGCATACATCATCAACATTATCGTTTTAATTAATAATTTTATTATTAACATCGCTAACATCACCCCTCGACTATTATCATTCCTTTAATTATTTGTGTCATTATCATCATCACCACCACTACCATCCTCATCATCATCATCATCATCACCAACATCATCACCATCATCATCACCATTATCATCATTATTATCACCAACATCATCACCAACACCATCATCGTTATCATCGTAGCAACTAAAATCATCATCATTTCTGTCATCAAAACCAGTTTACACAAATAATGCTTGGCATATTTCCATGTGAGTTCTGGGGCCCTATTTTGAGAAAAAGAAAAAGGCTCATATTGCCTAAAGAGCATGTCGTAAGAAGCTACATGTTTTGAATGTTTTTTTTTTTTTTTTCGAAGTCAAGAGTGTATTTGCATGAGAGGCCATAAACCAACAGTCTGCATACAACTAATCCAGATCTGTAAGGTCAATGTGCATGCAAATCTCGAGTTCTGGAACACGACCAAAGTTCAGAAATGGACGAACAACCAGCACTTTCCATCGGAGTTTACAGCCGATAAACTGTAAGAAGACGAAGAAGCAGAGCAAGAAGCTCCAACAGAGCGACTCAGTGGATCATCTGCTGCCTGCCAAAATAATCAACCAGGAATGGAAATAGACGCCCCTATTACTTTCAGTGTGTTCTAGAGTATGGTTGAGCCAGGCTCACATGGGTACTTGGTAACGTCCTGGGAAGTAAACGCGATCGGCGAAATGGTAATTATAAAATCTTTTAAGTGTTGAGACTTTAAAGCAGACTGACTGACAGACCTTCAAACAGATAAGCGGATGCATTCATGAATGGATTCACGAATTTCTGTATCGATTGAGGAGGGGAAGAGGTAGACAGGGAGAATGAGGACATAAGAAAGAAAGAAAGAATGAATGAATGAATGAAGAAAGAAAGAAAGAAAGAAAGAAAGAAAGAAAGAAAGAAAGAAAGAAAGAAAGAAAGAAAGAAAGAAAGAAAGAAAGAAAGAAAGAAAGAAAGAAAGAAAGAAAGAAAGAAAGAAAGAAAGAAAAAAGAAAAGAAAAAGAAAGAAAGAAAGAAAGAAAGAAAAAGAAAGAAAGAAAGAAAGAAAGAAAAGAAGAAGAAGAAAGAAAGAAAGAAAGAAAGAAAGAAAGAAAGAAAGAAAGAAAGAAAGAAAGAAAGAAAGAAAGAAAGAAAGAAAGAAAGAAAGAAAGAAAGAAAGAAAGAAAGAAAGAAAGAAAGAAAGAAAGAAAGAAGAGAAAGAAAGAAAGAAAGAAAGAAAGAAAGAAAGAAAGAAAGAAAGAAAGAAAGAAAGAAAGAAAGAAAGAAAGAAAGAAAGAAAGAAAGAAAGAAAGAAAGAAAGAAAGAAGAAAGAGTGAGAAAGAAAAAAAGAAACAGAAAGAAAGAAAGAAAGAAAGAAAGAAAGAAAGAAAGAAAGAAAGAAAGAAAGAAAGAAAGAAAGAAAGAAAAAGAAAGTAAAAAAGAAAGAAAGATAAAAAGGACAGTTTAGACATACAAACGAATACGGTCGGTTATGTAGATGATGTAGATCTAGCACTACGTGTCAAGCACACAGTAACCTAATGTCTCCTGGCGGTACCCCACTCCAAGATATGCAGTCGCACGACTCTCTGACCAGTAACATAGACCGTCT
Organism: Candidula unifasciata; assembly: GCA_905116865.2. NCBI lineage: Eukaryota > Metazoa > Mollusca > Gastropoda > Stylommatophora > Geomitridae > Candidula > Candidula unifasciata. The sequence continues at coordinate 1,263,011 of CAJHNH020002669.1, read as the reverse complement.
TCTTCTTCTTCTTCGCGTTCACCGGCTGTAAACTCCGGTAGAAAGTTCTAGCTCTTCGTTCACCTCCGGAATTTAGTTTTGCTCCATAACCTGAGTGCTGCTATGCACATCTGTTTCACAGCTGGGGATTATTTGTGTGCAGACTGTTGGTTTCTTGCCCCAGACGCAAGTGTACACCGACTTCAAAGATGCCTTTAATTAGTCGACGCCTACGACATGCTTATTTGGGAGGCTAGAAAAGATATACAACCGAACCAAAAGTATATCAGCAAGCTTCACAATATAACGAACACAAACAAAACATGAACGTTGCGGCTATGAAGCCTTCATTAGCACGTATATAAATAAAACAATAACACACAAATAAACACAATCACTTAGCTAAGTATCTCGAACTCCAGGTGCCGTAACTGGAAGGCTTTAAATAAAACTGCGTGGGCAGTTCAGTCCCCTAGGATTTCAGATGAAACTGTGTTGGCAGTTCAGTCCTCTAGGTGTTTAAGTGCCCAAAGTGAAAATAAATAAAGGCAGCGGGTATGTTCTTGATTTCCCCACAATAGGGCCCTGGCACCCACACTAGGATTAATATAGATAAATATGGGAGAACTGAGGGGGCCACATCCGTTAGATTGGGGCACCAACATTCCACACGTGGACCGGCAGAGTCTGCTGTAAGTGTGGTGGTTTGCTGGCACCTGATCTCTATATCCAGGCGGCCATGTTATAGTGTGCTAAGAGAAAGGGATGTGAATCACAGCCCATGGCGAGGGCGAGTGTGACCAGCAAGATCTGCTCGCGTTAAAGAGAACTGTTATAGAATTAGAACTTGGGATTTCAGGACCGTTAGTAGTTCCTCGTAGCAGACATCTTGGTAGTATTGTAGAAACCATCCATAGTTTTCTCTCTCTCTCTCTCTCTCTCTCTCTCTCTCTTTCTCTCTCTTTTCTCTCTCTCTCTCGTTCTCTCTCTTTCTCTCTCTCTCTCTCTCTCTTTCTCTCTCTCTCTTTCTCTCTCTTTCTCTCTCTCTCTTTCTCTCTCTTTCTCTCTCTCTGTCCCTCTCTCTCTTTCTCTCTCTGTCTCACTCTCTTTCTCTCTCCCCTCTCGACCTGCCTTGTTTACAGCTAAGGAAAAATAACACCCATTACATTTGGAACAAAGCAGGCTGCAGAAGCTGCCGGATCAGATGCGCAGTTTTCTGTCCGTCTGTCAGAGCCCCCCGCCCCATCCACCCCCCCCCCCCCCCCAAACCAAACCAAACTGCCAAAGAAGGTTGGGGGGCCGGATCTGCTTTTCTGCAAAAGCCTTACATTTTCAGGTTCCACTTTATCTTTCTATCACCAGACTAGTCCCTCCCCGCGCCCTCCCCCGCCCCCCCCCCCCGGCCCCCAAACCCATGCCTCCTTCGACCGAAGCTGTTGCACAGTGTGGGATGTTAGGTCTGGTATATGCCGCCTTGAGTACTCACTTTACCTCTCCTTAAAAACGCACTAACTGATAAAGATCCCGCCTTGCTACGTTCCAAGCCTGAGATCAAATCTTTCACACCTTGGTCGAATCAAAGCCCAGCAAAGAGAAAGATTGAACGAAGATATTTATTAGCAGCACGCCATTTTTATGGAGTTGTTTTTGAAGAGTTCAAACCGTCTTAACATGGGTTCTTTTCAAGGAAATGTGATTTGAATCCCAGTTTGAATCGGGTTTTATCTAACTACCCTCCCTCACTTATTTAGTCTTCTCTCGCTTGAAAGTCTCGTCCTGAGGTCGCTGATGCAATGGGTAATACTGCCTTGACTTCAAAGAGACACATTTCGGCATCACAGGCTATTGAAGTTTGTGATCCTCGTTAGAATCGCAGTTGTAGATTGTAGCAGTCGATGAAGGATCAATCGTTGTGCGTAGTCGCTCGTCATTGGAGAGACGGGGTTAGAGAGTACGAGTGCGGAGAATGGCTGAATGTTCAGGGTTTGATAAGACCGTAATCGCTCGTCAATGGAGAGACGGGGTTAGACAGTAAGAATGAGTAGAATGGGTGAATGTTAAGGGTTTGATAAGGCAGTAATCGCCCGTCAATGCAGAGACGGGGTTAGACAGTAAGAAGTAGAATGGGTGAATGTTAAGGGTTTGATAAGGCAGTAATCGCCCGTCAATGCAGAGACGGGGTTAGACAGTAAGAATGAGTAGAATGGGTGAATGTTAAGGGTTTGATAAGACATTAATCGCTCCTCAATGGAGAGACGGGGTTAGACAGTAAGAATGAGTAGAATGGGTGAATGTTAAGGGTTTGATAAGGCAGTAATCGCTCCTCAATGGAGAGACGGGGTTAGACAGTAAGAATGAGTAGAATGGGTGAATGTTAAGGGTTTGATAAGGCAGTATAATCGTGAAACAATAAATGACTAAAGAGAGGCGGGGTAGTAGTGGCGCAAGAAATATAAAAAAGTGGAGAGACAGACATAACGAAAGAAGCAGACAGACATACAGAAACAGAGAGAGAAAGGCGGAGAGAGAGAGAGAGCCAGACAGAGAAAGAGAGACAAAGACAGGCAGACATAGAGACAGAAAGAGACAGACATATAGAAACAGAGAGAGAAAGACAGAGAGAGAGCCAGACAGAGAAAGAGAGACAAAGACAGGCAGACATAGAGACAGAAAGAGACAGACATATAGAAACAGAGAGAGACAGACAGAGAGAGAGAGCCAGACAGAGAAAGAGAGACAAAGACAGGCAGACATAGAGACAGAAAGAGACAGACATATAGAAACAGAGAGAGAAAGACAGAGAGAGAGAGCCAGACAGAGAAAGAGAGACAGAGACAGGCAGACATAAAGACAGAAAGAGACAGACATATAGAAACAGAGAGCGACAGCTATAGCGACAAAAGGTCAGACAGATGGAGTGAGACAGAAAAAGACAGACAGACAGACAGACAGACAGACAGACAGACAGACAGACAGACAGACAGACAGACAGACAGACAGACAGACAGACAGACAGACAGACAGACAGACAGACAGACAGACAGACAGACAGACAGACAGACAGACAGACAGACAGACAGACAGACAGACAGACAGACAGACAGTGAGGAAGAGAGAGTGATAAAGACGACTCCGACGACTTATAAGTTTTTTTTTCTTTTTTAGGTTGGTGGGGTAAAGGGGGAGTTGCGGGGACCCAGCGTGCCTAACCTCCTAGGCTCTGTCGCCCACATGGATGCAGCGATTCTTGAATGTTGTCGAAAATATTTTTGGCCATTTTGCCATTTTGTTGTGTATTTCCAATAAGGCTTGTGAAAATACTTAACAGTGCAGACCTGATCTGGAGAACTCACCGGGGACCCAAGAAATAGTTCTTCTTATCAAAAGTTCGTCTTATCAAGATAAGAGTTCCAGCATTCGGTAATTGCCGGGGATACACAAATTGTTCTTCACAACAAAAATTCGCCAATCAGAAATAGCCCTGTGCGCCGTATTAGGATTGTTAAGTAGAAATATGCCCCAATTTAAGACGCAATTTTTAAAATTATTGTTAAGCTCTATCCCGTCTGTCATTGAAGGTAAACAAAAAATATAAAGATCCCTTTTCACGTCTTTTATACGTTTCGGACTTATGGAAAGAGCGCGATTATTTCTACAGACCATCGGCACTCGGTGGGTTATATGGTCAACATTACGTCGGCTGTTTTTACTTCTCCAGGACAGCCATCCTGGCACTCATTTTAGGCTGGGTCGAACTGCGAAGCCCCATACCATGATAAAAATCCACGCAGCCAACAGTGGGTTTCGATCGAGGTACGTTGGAATTTCGAGTCAGTCTCGCTACGCCTAAGCCACGGACGCTGCCGTCTGTCATTATGGGCCCTAATATAACGTAACGGTTAAACGGAGTTTCTGGGACTTTTGCCAGTGGGATTCTCATCCAAATGGTGGCACTTTGTGTCACTAGATGTTACTAGCTCATTGTGCTGTCCTGGCGGGGTTGAACGTCAGTCAGTCAGTCAATTAGCCAGTAAGTCAGTCAGTCAACCAGCCAGTCAGTCAGTCGGTCAGCCAGTCAGTCAGTCAGTCAGCCAGTCGGTCAGCCAGTCACACAGTCAGTCAGTCAGTCAATCAGCCAGTAAGTCAATCAGTCAACCAGCCAGTCAGTTAGCCAGTCAGTCAGTCAGCCAGTCAGTCAGTCAGCCAGTCAGTCAGTCAGTCAGCCAATCAGTCAGTCAGTCAGTCAGCCAGTCAGCCAGTCAGCCAGTCAGTCAGTCAATCAGCCAGTCAGTCAATCAGTTAGTCAGTCAACCAGCCAGTCAGTCCGTCAGTCATTAAGCTAGTCAGCCAGTCAGTCAACCAGCCAGTCAGTCAGTCAGTCCGCCAGTCAGTCAGTCAGTCAGCCAGTCGGTCAGCCAGTCACACAGTCAGTCAGTCAGTCAATCAGCCAGTAAGTCAACAATGTACATAGTAAGTCATTTAGCCAGTCATTCAGCCAGTCAGTCAGTCAGCCAGTCAGTCAGTCAATCAGTTAGTCAGTCAACCAGCCAGTCAGTCCGTCAGTCATTAAGCTAGTCAGCCAGTCAGTCAACCAGTCAGTCAGTCAGCCAGTCAGTCAGTCAGTCAGTCAGCCAGTCAGTCAGTCAGTGGGTCAGCCAGTCAGCCAGTCAGTCAGTCAGTCAAGCAGCCAGTCAGTCCGTCAGTCATTAAGCTAGTCAGCCAGTCAGTCAACCAGTCAGCAAGTCAGCCAGTCAGTCAGTCAGCCAGTCAGTCAATCAGTTAGCCAGTCAGTCAGTCAGTCAGCCAGTGACTAGGGCTGAGTGTACATAACATTCAAACATTTTCATGGTCAATGTGATCGTCTCTATTGTATAATAAAAAAATAAAGGTAAAATTAATGGATTCGCCCATCATACACTGGTGCCGGTTCAACCATCAAAACAAAGCAACAACAACAGTCTTAGACACGTTGCTACCTGCTACCTTCACGTACATTCACGTCGTTCACAACCCTTTCGTAAATACTGCGGAAATACCAGTAATCCCCAAGAATGGCTCGTCCCTTTCGCGTCTTTCTAGATTTTATCCCAATCGATTATCGTATTTATTCATGGCAGCGTAGAAATCATCCAGCCCGGGCAAAATGTATGTATATTTACTTTACTCTTGAAGAAAATATACAGCATCGATACGAGATTCCTCAAAGAAAGGCCTTAAATAGATAGAATCTAGCGAGTATGGATCGAAATGGTCCTAGCTCGATGTGATGTTTGTCTTAGTTTAGAGGCAGTCTGCCCTGGGCGCTCACGATTACTGGATGTTTTCTAGATGTGATGTTTTGTAGCGTTTTTCCCAGTTTTCGTGTTTTGAATTTTGTTTGTAGTCTGTGATTTCTTGCTGACAATTTCGTCTGTGGTGATCTGTCTGAGGTGATTTCTGTGAGGTTATATGTCTGTGGTAAACTTTGTGTGAGGTGATCTGTCTGGTGTGATTTGTGTGAGGTGATCTGTCTAGTGTGATTTGTGTGAGGTGATCTGTCTGGTGTGATTTGTGTGTGAGGTGATCTGTCTGTGGTGATTTGTGTGTGAGGTGATCTGTCCAGTGTGATTTGTGTGAGGTGATCCGTCTGTGGTGATTTGTGTGTGAGGTGATCTGTCTGGTGTGATTTGTGTGCGAGGTGATCTGTCTGTGGTGATTTGTGTGTGAGGTGATCTGTCTGTGGTGATTTGTGTGAGGTGATCTGTCTGTGGTGATTTGTGTGTGAGGTAATCTGTCTGTGGTGATTTGTGTGTGAGGTAATCTGTCTGTGGTGATTTGTGTGTGAGGTGATCTGTCTGTGATGATTTGTGTGAGGTGATCTGTCTGGTGATTTGTGTGTGTGGTGATTTGTGTGTGAGGTAATCTGTCTGTGATGATTTGTGTGTGAGGTGATCTGTCTGTGGTGATCTGTGTGTGATGTGATCTGTCTGTGGTGATCTGTGTGTGAGGTAATCTATCTGTGGTGATTTGCGTAGTGATCAGTCTGTGGTGATTTGTGTAAGGTAATCTGTCCGTGGTGATTTGTGTGTGAGATGATCTGTCTGTGGTGATTTGTGTGTGAGGTGATCTGTCTGTGGTGATTTGTATGTGTGATGTGATATGTGTGTGGTGATTTGTGTGTGAGGTGATCTGTATGTGGTGATCTATGTATGGTGATTTGTGTGTGAGGTGATCTGTCTGTGGTGATCTGTGTTTAAGGAGATATGTCTGTGGTGATTTGTGTGTGAGGTGATCTGTCTGTGGTGATCTGTGTGTGGTTATTTGTGTGTGAGGTAATTTGCCTGTGGTGATATGTGTGTAAGGAGATATGTCAGTGGTGATTTGTGTGTGAGGTGATCTGTCTGTGGTGATTTGTGTTTGAGGTGATCTGTCTGTGGTGATTTGTGTTTGAGGTGATCTGTCTGTGGTGAATTGTGTGTGAGGTGATCTGTCTGTGGTGATCTGTGTGTGAGATGATCTGTCTGTGGTGATTTGTGTGTGAGGTGATCTGTCTGTGGTGATTTGTGTGTGAGGTAATCTGTGTGTTGTGATTTATGTGTGAAATGATCTGTGTGTGGTGATTTGTGTGTGAGGTGATCTGTCTGAGGTGATTTCTGTGTGAGGTGATCTGTCTCTGCCTCCATATATATCTCTGTCTCTAGCTCTCTCTAACTCTCTGCCTGTCTGACTGTTTCTTTCTTTCTCTCTCTCTCTCTCTCTCTCTCTCTCTCTCTCTCTCTCTCTCTATCTGTCGCTCTGCCTGTCTGTCTTTGTCTCTATATCTCTCTGTCTCTCTGCCTGCCTGTCTCTCTCTATGTATCTCTAGTCTCTCTCTGCCTGCCTGTCTCTCTCTATGTATCTCTAGTCTCTCTCTACCTGCCTGTCTCTCTCTATGTATCTCTAGTCTCTCTCTGCCTGTCTGTCTCTCTCTATGTATCTCTAGTCTCTCTCTGCCTGCCTGTCTCTCTCTATGTATCTCTAGTCTCTCTCTGCCTGCCTGTCTCTCTCTATGTATCTCTAGTCTCTCTCTGCCTGTCTGTCTCTCTCTATGTATCTCTATCTCTCTCTGCCTGCCTGTCTCTCTCTATGTATCTCTAGTCTCTCTCTGCCTGTCTGTCTCTGTCTCTATATCTCTCTGTCTCTCTGCCTGCCTGTCTCTCTCTATATCTCTCTGTCTCTCTGCCTGCCTGTCTCTCTCTATGTATCTCTAGTCTCTCTCTGCCTGTCTGTCTCTCTCTATGTATCTCTAGTCTCTCTCTGCCTGCCTGTCTCTCTCTATGTATCTCTAGTCTCTCTCTGCCTGCCTGTCTCTCTCTCTATGTATCTCTAGTCTCTCTCTGCCTGTCTGTCTCTCTCTATGTATCTCTATCTCTCTCTGCCTGCCTGTCTCTCTCTATGTATCTCTAGTCTCTCTCTGCCTGTCTGTCTCTGTCTCTATATCTCTCTGTCTCTCTGCCTGCCTGTCTCTCTCTCTATATCTCTCTGTCTCTCTGCCTGCCTGTCTCTCTCTATGTATCTCTAGTCTCTCTCTGCCTGCCTGTCTCTCTCTATGTATCTCTAGTCTCTCTCTGCCTGCCTGTCTCTCTCTATGTATCTCTAGTCTCTCTCTGCCTGCCTGTCTCTCTCTATGTATCTCTAGTCTCTCTCTGCCTGCCTGTCTCTCTCTATGTATCTCTAGTCTCTCTCTGCCTGCCTGTCTCTCTCTATGTATCTCTAGTCTGTCTCTCTGCCTGCCTGTCTCTCTCTATGTATCTCTAGTATCTCTCTGCCTGCCTGTCTCTCTCTATGTATCTCTAGTCTCTCTCTGCCTGCCTGTCTCTCTCTATGTATCTCTAGTCTCTCTCTGCCTGCCTGTCTCTCTCTATGTATCTCTAGTCTCTCTCTGCCTGCCTGTCTCTCTTTATGTATCTCTAGTCTCTCTCTGCCTGCCTGTCTCTCTCTATGTATCTCTAGTCTCTCTCTGCCTGCCTGTCTCTCTCTATGTATCTCTAGTCTCTCTCTGCCTGCCTGTCTCTCTCTATGTATCTCTAGTCTCTCTCTGCCTGCCTGTCTCTCTCTATGTATCTCTAGTCTCTCTCTGCCTGCCTGTCTCTCTCTATGTATCTCTAGTCTCTCTCTGCCTGCCTGTCTCTCTCTATGTATCTCTAGTCTCTCTCTGCCTGCCTGTCTCTCTCTCTCTGTATCTCTAGTCTCTCTCTGCCTGCCTGTCTCTCTCTATGTATCTCTAGTCTCTCTCTGTGTTTAGACCTACACATATTCTCTTTTTTTTTTCAATCTGTACCCTCATCCTCCTCCTCTCTCTCTCTCTCATCCTCTCTCAGCTCCTCTCTCTCATCCTCTCTCTCCTCCTCTCATCCTCTCTCTCATCCTCTCTCTCATCCTCTCTCACATCCTCTCTCATCCTCTCTCTCCTCCTCTCTCTCATCCTCTCTCTCATCCTCTCTCTCATCCTCTCTCTCATCCTCTCTCTCCTCCTCTCTCTCATCCTCTCTCTCATCCTCTCTCTCCTCCTCTCTCTCATCCTCTCTCTCCTCCTCTCTCTCCTCCTCTCTCTCATCCTCTCTCTCATCCTCTCTCTCATCCTCTCTCTCCTCCTCTCTCTCATCCTCTCTCTCATCCTCTCTCTCCTCCTCTCTCTCATCCTCTCTCTCCTCCTCTCTCTCATCCTCTCTCTCCTCCTCTCTCGCATCCTCTCTCTCATCCTCTCTCTCATCCTCTCTCTCCTCCTCTCTCTCATCCTCTCTCTCATCCTCTCTCAGCTTAACAGCCACAGATTATATCACTATCATAGTGTACGCCAGAGCTCGCAGTCTGGTCCCCCGTTCAGTTCCAGGGGAGGCCGTTTGTCTCTCACAACAACACAGACATTGTCTTTATTTACCTGTACGAGTGGATACATATTCTACACTTACATTATTTCTCTCAACAACACAGACATTGTCTTTATTTACCTGTACTAGTGGATACATATTCTACACTTACATTATTTCTCTCAACAACACAGACATTGTCTTTATTTACCTGTACTAGTGGATACATATTCTACACTTACATTATTTCTCTCAACAACACAGACATTGTCTTTATTTACTTGTACAAGTGGATACATACTCTACACTTACATTATCTCTCCCAACAACGCAGACATTGTCTTTATTTACTTGTACGAGTGGATACATATTCTACACTTACATTATTTCTCTCAACAACACAGACATTGTCTTTATTTACTTGTACGAGTGGCTACATATTCTACACTTACATTATCTCTCTCAACAACGCAGACATTGTCTTTATTTACTTGTACGAGTGGATACATACTCTACACTTACATTATCTCTCTCAACAACACAGACATTGTCTTTATTTACTTGTACCAGTTGAGTACACATTCTACACTTACATTATTTCTCTCCACTGGTCAAAATAGAGGATAGACAGGTTCAGTTTTAGTCGTGTAGGCAAATTTTTGCTTCTGACGGATAGTCCCTGTTGCATTTTTCTCCATTTATTGACAAGGGATATAGTCTTGTAGCCCCTCGACTTAGCTGAATGCATGGCGTGACAATGTGAGCTGTGGATGTCATTTGGGATGTCTTTCCACTGTGACCAACTTGGTGCTTTGAACTGTAGATTCAAAAACTGGCGAGTGATATTTTGCCACAGAATTGGTGGTGCCTAATGTGATTAAACTAAACTGCGTGTGCAACTATTTATCTGTTTGTAACTGCTGCTTCTGTCGATGACGAACTGCATTTCCAATGTCGGACTGTTTGTGTTAGCACTTCTGATGGCTGCCTTATGCTTTCAATGCGTGTGTGTAGATATGTTGACTGCAGTCTGTGACATTGTCTTTTCAACACAAGGGATAGTGATGAACATTCTGTCTGTTTTTCCTTGGGACAGGAGGGGAGCAATTATACTTTTACCCGTTTGGTATAAACCTACAGTAGGATTACCAGATTATCTCTCTCCTTCTCTCTCTCCCCTCCCCCTTCTTTCTCCCCTCTCTTCTGTCTCATACCCCTCCCCCCTCCAACCCCCCCCCCCTCCCCCTCTACAGGCCGCTCAATCAGTACATTATCTTTTACTAGTACGAATGGATGTGTGTTTTACGTACTTCGTAATTCCCCCTTTCTTTTCTCCTTCTTTCCTTCCGCCTCTCTCTCTCCACTTAATCCACACAATACATACATCCTCTTTATTTACTCGCACCTTCGGATATGCGTTCTACGTACTACATTTTGTTGCACATGTTTGCAAAAGTGCTGACGTCAGAGCCTCGTTCTGCCGGTCTCAATGCCTCCTTTTATTTGCATCGATTACAACTCATGCGTGAAAGAAGGAAACCTGCCATTCCAAAAAAGTATGTCTCTTCAGTGTGAGCGGCTATTGACTGTTGTGAGTGCGTGGCCAGGTTGGGCTTTATGGAAAACATTTTAGCATTTCAGCAAAATCTGTTTAATCAACATTGACAGAAAAACGCTGGCCATGCTTATTCAT
>CAJHNH020002669.1:1225011-1240011 GCA_905116865.2 Candidula unifasciata | reverse complement strand
CAGCATCAACAACAACAACCAAAACAAATACTAAACAATTAAACAACAACAACAGAACAACAATGAAAACAACAAAACGAAACCAAGAACACACAGAGAAAGAATTAGAATGTTGCGATCCCAGCAGTAAAAACAACTCAAAAAAAGATGTGAAAAAAGCAAGTTCCATATGCAATATTATCTTTAAAGCTGTGTGAGAGAGCAGACATAGATAACTGTCTTTGAAACACACACACACACACACACACACACACACGCCCTCTTACACACACCCACACACACACACACACACAATTACACTTTGCACAATTACTCAGCCGAACTAAATATGTAAGTTTCTAACGCATCTGATCCCTGAGTGAAATTAATAAACGATAAGGCGAGAGAAGCACAGAGAATATATAACACCTCCTCCCAGCAAAGAAGGAGGTATAACAGATTAACGAGGAGGCAGACATCGCCACTAAGCTAACGGAAAAGAAAACAAACAGAAGTCAAAAGACGGAATGAACTGTTCAAATCTAAAGGAAATCCCGGAACGCCAGTAAACGCCAATGTATTGACTCAACAGTTAGTTGGATTGCGAGTTGCCGGGGTGAACTCTTCATGCCGTTGACAAGGTTTAGCAGATCTACTCTGGATGGTCGGTGGTGGTGTTTGTCCTGGGGTGTTGGTCTTTACTGAGACAACATTGCCCTAGGGACGTCTGTTCTTTCAAGTCTGCACAGAGTGAGCGCGGGGAAGGATACAGCGCTCCAGCGACTATTAAAGTCATCAAACAGTTTGGGATTGGGTTCGTTTGCAAGTACATTGTAGGCTTCTTGTCAAGGATGCTCTGGGTTCGGCTGGGCATTTGATCTATCACCATCATCATCATGTATAATCTTAGTCTTCTTCTTCTTTTTCTTCTCTTTTTTCTTCTTCTTCTTCTTCTTCTTCTTCTTCTTCTTCTTCTTCTTCTTCTTCTTCTTATTATTATTATTATTATTATTATTATTATTATTATTATTATTATTATTATTATTATTTCTTCTTCTTTTGCTGCTGCCTGCGGTGGTGATGTTGCTGTTTCTACTGTCCTTTTTTTTGGGTGTGTATTATCATTTATTGCTATCGCCAATATCACCCCCTCCCCCACCCCCACCCCACCCTTAGAAAACCTAAATCATTAGTTTGAAAAGGCAGAAACAACAAAGTCATAATTTGTAGAGAAAACAAAGCAGTTAACTAAATACGTTAATAAAGGAAGGACAAAAGAATACATTTGTAGGGTCATAAAGAATGTAATACTTTTGTTCATCAATATAATATAATGGGGGGAAAACATTTTTAAAAATCCAATAATATTTGATTCTGGCATTATTATTCAAAGGCACCCATACACCTCGACGCACATTGATATGAAAACTAACGAAAGCACAAACAAACAAAATGTCATCTAGCACTAGACACTGAGCCTCCATCTTGATATCTGCCAGAGAAAAATATTCATCTTCACAAGCAGCCATTTTTGCCAGATCATCACATTCTCCCGTCCTTGGAAAGCAACCAATCATTGAGCCAGATTGACGTCATGTGGTCTCCAAGGACCAATTAAATACTGGATTGGAGATGAAATTCTGGAGACCCTTATGTTCGGTCGTGCTCTCTACAGACAGACAGACAGTCGTGTGAACAGAAGGGCTTGTTATCCTGATATTAAAGAAATGACATATGTTCCGTAAGGGCTCCATGATGTTGTGGTCGGCAGACTTTTGTTAGTTCACCCAGCAGGCGGGGGGAAGTGGGTATAGCTTAGTGTTGCCCCGGAAGTTGATTTCAGGCAAGAGAAATTTATTGGGGTTGTGTGCCCCTTGGGAGAAATAAGCTTCCTGGAAAGGCCAGGACGATTGGAGAAGATGACGTTGAAGAATGCATTCTCTTGTTGTTGTTGTTCTGTTGTTGTTGTTGTTGTTGTTGTTGTTGTTGTTGTTGTTGTTGTTGTTGTTGTTCTTCTTCTTCTTCTTCTTCTTCTTCTTCTTCTTCTTCTTCTTCTTCTTCTTCTTCTTCTTCTTCTTCTTCTTCTTCTTCTTCTTCTTCTTCTTCTTCTTCTTCTTCTTCTTCTTCTTCTTCTTCTTCTTCTTCTTCTTCTTCTTCTTCTTCTTCTTCTTCTTCTTCTTCTTCTTCTTCTTCTTCTTCTTCTTCTTCTTCTTCTTCTTCTTCTTCTTCTTCTTCTTCTTCTTCTTCTTCTTCTTCTTCTTCTTCTTCTTCTTCTTCTTCTTCTTCTTCTTCTTCTTCTTCTTCTTCTTCTTCTTCTTCTTCTTCTTCTTCTTCTTCTTCTTCTTCTTCTTCTTCTTCTTCTTCTTCTTCTTCTTCTTCTTCTTCTTCTTCTTCTTCTTCTTCTTCTTCTTCTTCTTCTTCTTCTTCTTCTTCTTCTTTTCTTTTTCTTCTTCTTCTTCTTCTTCTTCTTCTTCTTCTTCTTCTTCTTCTTCTTCTTCTTCTTCTTCTTCTTCTTCTTCCTTATGGTCACCATCACCATGGCTTCTACCAGTATCATCAGTATCCCCATCAAGCCACGTTTGCCTTATTTGACCGCCTAGAGAAAATTAGGACAAAATTATGCGAGGGCTAACATTTACAGGTATGACGCAACCAAACGCTGCTCCTTCTTGTCTGTTTGTACCACTTGTGCAATGTAGACAGGTGGTCTTTGACTCTAAAGATGCAAAGCTGCATGACAGTTGCAATCGCCACGCACTGTGCAGATAAGATTGTGTGTGTGTGTGTGTGTGTGTGTGTGTGTGTGTGTGTGTGTGTGTGTGTGTGTGTGTGTGTGTGTGTGCTTCAGACAGAAAAAAGCACACATAACAATGATGTACTGGTTTGTGGGTATCGGAAACACAGAGATGTGTGCCTGCAGCTTCATGCGTGAAAATACCAAAGATGAACTCCAACACTGTCAACCAGTGTTTCCTAGCCTTGTGTATGCCATGCCCTACCTAAACCTTTCTCCCACCTCGGTAATTTAAGCTCTTGACGAGTCCGATTACGAGCATCCCAGTTAAATAATGTCCACACACAAAAAGATATAAAACCGAACGAAAAGTATATTAGCAAGCTTCACAATATAACAAATACAAACAAAACGTAAACGTTGCAGCTATTGAGCCTTTATCAGCACATACAAATGAAACAATACTACTCAGATACACAAAATCACTTAGGTGGTATCTCGTCCCTTTAATAATTAAACTGCTCCCTTTGACCCGTGGGGCGTGTGCCCGAGGTTGCTAAACACTTCTGTATGCTGTTCACATGTGTCAGCCTCAGTCAAAACCCAACGGTTTGGCACGCATGGAGATTTGAACTGCACGATAGCTGTTATCAAGGCTACTGGATTTCTGATGGCGGGTTTTCTGACAGAAGGATCGAAGAAGAAGACTGAAGATTCGAAAGTGTGTCTTCCGCATGAAAGATCAGCGTTAATTTTCGTTGGCTAGCTGTTCCTCTCGTTCGTAACTGGGAAAGTTAAATTACGTTAACCCCCACACCACCCCCCCCCCCCATTCCCCACCCCCACTCTTTTCTTTGTGTGGACAAATTTGTTTTTAATCGTCTGAAATTGTCTTTATTGAACAGTTGTCGCACCGCCATCTTGGCGGCGATACTTGCTGCAAGCGGACACGGATGAAAAATAAACCCCGACTCTCTAAGCCCGCAATCTGCGAACTTTAATAAACGGCTTAATTCCATCGTCTGCACGCGTTTCCTTTCTCCCAAATGCCACAAATTAAACGTTATCACCCCGCTGTTTACCGTCCCTGTTGGTTCCCCGAATGACTGATGCCAATAATAAGAACTAATTGAGCAGTCGGGGTATGGCAATACGATGAAGACACATCACCGCGCCCAAATCTGTCATTCCTGACACGAATCTCAAGGTCACAGCCAGACTCTGTCGTATTTTCTCGAAGCTGAGATATTTTGTGAATACAAATTTCTACGAGGTAATTATACCAGTAATTAAGTAAATTACTGGTGGTATTATTGCTAACTTCTTTAGAAATATTACGTGGGCTGTTCTAATTTCGCGAACTGTTGTGGCGCAATGACTAGACACTTGCCTGCGGGTGCGAATGTCTTTGATTCCAGTCCGCTTGAATACAGATTTGGAATAGAAGATCTAGATTCTTTTGTCAATGTGTATTTAAGTAGGTACTATAATATATAGTGTCGAGACCGACTTCTACTACAATATAAAGTTTTGTGCAAGCGGGACATGAAGGATACACGTATTGCGCTGGACTCGTGGGAACAAAGTGCCATGGGCAGTGTAGTCTGGAGGGGGCACACCAGAAAGGTAATGCGAATGAAAGAAGAAATGATTGCAGAAAGGATGAGAGCTGAGCGACTGAAAAGAAACGGATTAAACACGAATGATGACAACAATTGTCCTGAAATCCCATGCTATAATTGTGGAACACATTTTTCAACGCGAGCCGGTCTGGCTAATCACACTCGCCATCGCCATGGGCTGTGAGTCCCATGCCTCCTCATAGCACAGTACAACACTATCGCATGGAAAGACCGAAAAGTTCCAATCAGTCATCGGAATATATAAAGTAAAATAAATCACACTTGTCCATACCTTTAAGCCCAATGGACGTATAGTTGTAGATCTATATATTTTATAATCCAGTCGCCTCTTGGTGGAGTCATGTATCAACATTACGCCTGCCGATTCTACTTCCCAAGACTTTACCTGTATCTATTTAAGGCTATATCGTCCTGGAGCAAGGTTATTTTTGACAAAAGTCAGGCTCCGTTTGGATTTGAACCCACCACCTTCGAATTCGCAGGCAATCGGTTAGACGCTACACCAGGGCGGTTCGCTCTTAAGATATGTCTTCAGGATGTCTTTCCTTTCACATGAGTGGAAGCCAGTTCAAGCCATGTTACCTCAATGTTCTAAGAAGCACATTTTTTTATAAGTTATATATGTATATAAAACATGAACACGAAATGGACTGTGACTTCGTGCAAGGAATTGCTTAACGTCATTTTCCGAGCTTGCATTCGAGGGCCAGGCGAGTTGCCAAGAACATGGAATGTGATTATCCATGTCTGCTGTTATCCCCACCCCCCATATATATATATATATATATATATATATATATATATATATATATATATATATATATATATATATATATATATATATATATATATATATATAGGGGTGGGGGATGGGGAGAATGGTTTCGGTGTTCTCTTACATTAAACTAATTTAAACGGGAAATATATATTTTTATTTATTTATGGCAAATCACTTTACAAACACAATTAGCATAAGCGTCCCTATGTCTACGGGCTTCCGGCAAGTGCCCAGTGGGCCCATGCGCAAAGACGACACCCGAAGGTGCGTGAAAAAAAAAATACTTTGAAATGCAATCGTAAATTTGTCTGTCAGTATAGTATTGTTGAATTGTAAGCTCCTCCGTGTAACTAGTCAAAAGTTTGGGGATAAATGGTAGACGTTTCACAAAAATCGATGGCCTCGCGTCTTATTCAGTTGAGAACCCTTGTCGTGAACTGCAGCAGGTTTGATGTCAACCAATATTGCTCATTGCCGTGTCCGCACAATATGGCTGCAATAGCTGACGTATATGTCATGTGGAAATGGCATTGTGGGGCTGGCTGGCCGGTCTTATATGTGAATCTAATTCGTTTTCTGTCGGCTTGGATTGTTTCCTGGGTTGTATGCTTGTCAACGGGATATTGGCTTAGAGTTTCAGTGAACATCTATTGAAAACAGAAGGAGGGGAGAGAGGTAGGGAGAGAGAGAGAGAGAGAGAGAGAGAGAGAGAGAGAGAGAGAGAGAGAGAGAGAGAGAGAGAGAGAGGAAGGTGGGGAGAAGACAGAGTAGGAAACGAATGGGTCAAAGTTTGAAAGAGAGAGTGAATGGGTGAAAGAGTGAGTAGGTGGGTGAGACACTGCGTTAGTGGGTGGATGTGTAAGTGAATGAGTAAGTGAATGGGAGAGAAACAGAGAGACGAGACACAGAGGCACAGCTAGGGAAAGAATTGGTGAGAGACAGAGAGAGTGTCAGTGAGAGAGTGAGTCAGTGAATCAGTCAATCAGTCAGTGAGTCAGCGAGTGGGTGGGTGAATGGGTGAGTGAATGAGAGAGAAACGGAGAGGAAGGGGAATGTGGTGAATAACGTCATTAAATTTGGACAATTAAACTGTCAAACAATTAGGTCTTTTTTTTTTTTTTTACTACTGCTGGCACTACTACTGCAGCAGCTGCTTCTCTGCTACTACTACTACTGCTGCTGCTGCTGCTGCTGCTGCTCCTACTACTATTACTACTACTACCACCACCACTACTACTAATACTTGTACTGCCGCTCTCTCTCTCTCTCTCTCTCTCTCTCTCTCTCTCTCTCTCTCTCTCTCTCTCTCTCTCTCACACACACATATGTACACAAACACATACAAACACAAGAAGAGCCCGCTTTCCCTTTTTTATGACATTTTAAAAATAAATATCTTTCAATATTACACAATTGAGTATTTTCCTCAAATATTACGTATTTTTCTCCATATCTTATTTCCCTTATCTTTCTCTCCTGACCTCATTTACGGACACATCCCCAACACTCAGCCGCAACTTACGAAGGTTTTAGCTCGCCAGCAGACATGGATAATCACATTGCACATTTCCGGCAACTCGCCTGGCCCTCGACTGCCTGCTCGGAAAATGATGTTAAGCAATTCCTTGCAAAAAGTCAGGCCCGATTCGTGTTTCTCTTTTCTGCGTTAGATTTTAAACAACTGAAATAGATTTTAGGAAGTTTGAGTACATGGCGAGGACATGAGAATGTCCGAGTCTAGAGAAATAGTGGCCTGTTTGATGACTTCTGTTGAAGTCATCAGTTGCGTTGTAGATCCAAACATACTAATTTTAATATACATGTTAGTATGTCAGCTTCATATTTGCACCTGCAAATCCGGGAAACCCCGTTCAAACGTATAGCCAGACACAACAGCTCACGGCCAGCTTTAGATATTTTCCACATCCTTCTGCCTGTAATTCCAGTACCCTGTGACACAGAAGCTCCTTCATGCTTAATACCTAACTACCCAGTATCTTCTTTCATGATGTCCCTCTACCTTCTCCGTTACTTTCCACTCCTTTTTCCCTCTCGAACTGTCGCGACGTATTCAAGTTTCCTCTCTCCAGTTTCCTTCGTCTCATGATATGGCCCACGGCCAGCTCCAGATTTATATCAAAAGGAAACCAGCTATTTTTGCAGCATACGTAAAAAGGTTGTTGTTGTTGTTGTTATCGATCCAGCGGCGCGTGAGCTTTCGCCATTTAGCGTAAAAAGGTCCCTTTACATTCGAGTACTGACCAACGTGGTGGTGGGAATTGTAGATTCCGAAAATGGCGCGATGCCGTATCGTGCAATTTTGGCGGTGCCCTTATGTGATTAAAATAGATTGCGTGGGCAACTGCTGATCTGTTGGCGACAAGTTCTGCTATCATCAATGATGAACTGCATTTCTAATGTTGGACTGTTTGTGTTAGCACTTCGAATGGCTACCGTATGCTTTAATGCGTGTGTATGCTAGATATGCTGAGACAGCAGTCCGTCAATCTTTCCACAAGTGACTGTGATAAACATTCTGTGTGTTTTTCGTTGGCACAGGAGCGGAGCAAAGATGGGGTGACCCGTTTGCTATGAAGCTGAAACTAAGACTACCAGACTACCAGACCAGAATACCAGACTTTGCATTTGAATGGCCAGTCAAGCGCAGGAGACAAAACTCATATTTGTATTGATCAACAGACAAACAGAACTGATTTACTGACTTGTGACTGTTGTTATGATTATATTTACTGACTTGTGTCAGTTGATATGATTATATTTACTGGCTTGTAACTGTTGATATGATTATATTTACTGACTTGTGACTGTTGTTATGATTATATTTACTGTCTTGTGACTGTTGTTATGATTATATTTACTGGCTTGTGACTGTTGTTATGATTATATTTACTGTCTTGTTTTTTTTTTTTTTTCATCGAACACCGGCTGTGAACTCCAGTGGAAGGTCACGGTTAATCGTCCGCTTGGACTTTTGGCTTTCACCTGGACCTGATTTTTGCGTGTACAACCGTTTTTCATTTCCCTGCCTCTTGGGCAGCTGAACGCCGACTTCGAAGGAAGACGTCAGGCCTATTTCTAGGGTGACTGTGGCCATTGTTTTGTGTGGGTCGAGACGTTGCCTGATTTGTGTGGTGTCCATTTTGTCGCCTTCGCCGCAGGTATTGCCCCCGGAGTACCCCTTTGGGGCAGCCCCTTGTGGAACAGTTTGCCCTCAAGGGAAGGCAGAGGCAGATCATGGGCATTCCCCGCCATCCAAGGAGGCTTCCATGCATGCAGAGCCGGCACATATCGCTCTGTTTCTGGGCTCACCCAAGGAATCGTCACGTCCTGCACATGCCTGCTTAACCTCACAACCGTATCAGGCCTCCCGCTCGACAGGGGCTGCGCCCTCTGAAAGTCAGCAGGGAGCAGCCTTTGGGTTTTGGACTTTTGTGACCACACAGATAGGTACATTAGCCCGACAGAATTTCACATCCTGAATCAGGCATATCGTTGTCAGTTTTTCCCAACACTCGGGCGAGTGAGGTCTTTGGGTGTGAGTATTCGGTCTCTTTCAGTTCAGTGCAAATTTTGATGGTCAGATTTTGATCCGTATGATCTAGTTTTGTCGGACATTTAGGCTTAGCCATCTGATGGATGGTTGCTGTTGTGGTGTACCCCAGCGCGGTGACGACGACACTGAGGGTTAACCGAGGATGTACGTGAATGGCCAGCCTATGGATGGTTGTTGTTGTGGTGCACCTCAGCGCGGTGACGACGACACTGAGGGCCAACCGGGGATGCACAAGGATGGCCAGCCCATGGATGGTTGCTGTTGTGTTGCCCCTCAGCGCGGTGACGACGACACTGAGAATTAACAGAGGATGTGCAGTGAGCAATGTTCTCTTTACTCAGCAGTCTTTTAACCAAGGGTTGTAATTTTAGCTGTATGTTTGTCAACCCTACTCATGTTCCTAATGAGTTTTGATAACATTTTCACCCAAGCGTTTGGGGGCGGGCTGATGAGAGTCACAAGGACACATCACCTCTGGGGGCCGCCAAACTCCGAGATCCCCTGACAGCTCTGTTAATGCTCATTTGAGACATTATCCGTGGCGCACGACGAGGACGTGCTGTAGGGGTCTTGCGTGAGGATCAGTACAACCAGGATAGTGAAGGACTGGCGCCCGAGTGACGTACGGAGTATCTCCTTATACACATCATGTTGGACTTAACTTCCCCTCACGCCTGTGACATAAATCACCGCGCCACTTACTGTTGTTATGATTATATTTACTGTCTTGTGACTGTTGTTATGATTATATTTACTGACTTGTGTCTGTTGTTATGATTATATTTACTGACTTGTGTCTGTTGTTATGATTATATTTACTGACTTGTGTCTGTTGATATGATTATATTTACTGGCTTGTGACTGTTGTTATGATTATATTTACTGTCTTGTGACTGTTGTTATGATTATATTTACTGTCTTGTGACTGTTGTTATGATTATATTTACTGACTTGTGTCAGTTGATATGATTATATTTACTGGCTTGTGACTGTTGTTATGATTATATTTACTGTCTTGTGACTTTTGTTATGATTATATTTACTGTCTTGTGACTGTTGTTACGATCATATTTACTGGCTTGTAACTGTTGATATGATTATATATCTTCAGGTCTCGACTGGACTCATCAGCAGAGTGGCCACAGCTGACCAGAACTTCAACAAAGAGATGGAGCTGGCTCCGCGCGTGAGTCCGGAGTTTGAACTCACACTGGACAACACTCCGGCTGTACACGCCATAGAGAATATGAGCTTCTTCCAGATGAGAGGTAAGCCGTTAACGCTAAGGTCACGACCACATAAACTTGACATTTATTTCAAATTCCATCATCATCATCATCATCGCTAGCAATAACGTGTCACATAGGGTTTCTAGTCTCTGCCTCCATTTCCTTCTATCTTGTGCAAAAGGGTTCAATATCATGTATGCACTCCAGTCCAGCAGCTTTGCTTTCTCTCATGGGCGTTTGATTTAGTTCGTTTGGATGCCTTTGCTTCCTCAATCCCTTCATTTCCCATTTCAGTGCCTGCTTGTTGATTCTGTGCTTGTTTCTTCTAAGGATGTGTAGCGAGAGCCATTTTCTACCAAATTTAATTGTTGATACTACTGGAGTTAAGTCGCTGCGAGCCTTTTGTAATGCCGGGATCCCGGATTCGATCCCAGCTGCGGGCCATGCGCCTTGCGTTGGTTTTCGACAGTGGTATCAAGAAAGCCGACTGTCCAGAAGGCAATGGCAAACCACTGGACGTAAATTTGCCTAGAAAAACCACACAACAGCCAGTGGCTGTTAGGGTTGGTTCTGCAACGTCCTGTAAAAGGATACGCAACTAACCATAACCATTGGAGCATCTAGTGACAATTAGGGGGGGGGGGAGGTGACGTATATGCGGTATAACTTTGGTTATAAGGTTAAAATCCGTACCCTGACACAAAATAATCTTTTCCAGTGTGCAGTAAAACACTTAAGCAAAGCACACATGTCCCTTTCCTTCCCTCCAACCTATTCCACAAGGTACAACAATCTCAAACTGGATGGCAAGTCGACAGGGCTCAACCCAGATATCCCGTTCTCACTCCAAAGAAGTTATAATTTAGGCATCAGTAACTGAATCACAACCAAAGAAGTTATAATTTAGGCATCAGTAACTGAATCGCAACCAAAGAAGTTATAATTTAGGCATCAGTAACTGAATCACAACCAAAGAAGTTATAATTTAGGCATCAGTAACTGAATCACAACCCCGGTGTGACCTGCAGTCCTCTGTGTGTGGGTGGACACTGGGGCCACAGTAACTAGCCCCTGTAGGAGGGGTCACTATCAGATCCTTATGTTTCTGATGTTGCACACATCAGTTTATAGGCTGACGAGACGTGCCCTTTTCACCCGGACAATCCAGGTTTCTTAGGCGTGTTCTGGCTGCCCTGTCGGTATTCCCGTTTTCTGTATAAGACAAGGGAGATCAATGGTGGTAGACCACGAGGTAGACAAAGAAGATTAGAGAGAAAAAATGCAGAGAAACCTGCAAACACTTGGTGTCGCCAACTGGAAAGAGAAGGCCAACCAGAGAGATGAATGGAAGGGGGTGATATCTGCAGCAATGAACCTCAAGGGCTCGGAATGCTGCAGAAGAAAAAGAAGAAAAAGAAGAAGAAGAAGAAGAAGAAGAAGAAGAAGAAGAAGAAGAAGAAGAAGAAGAAGAAGAAGAAGAAGAATCAATCTTCAGAATTAATTCGTGCACAGAAGGTACATTTATAATTTTATCTATAGACATTATTATATTTAATTACTTTAGGTACTTGTAGTAGCTGAAAAGCAAACGTTTTCATTGTAGTTAAAATAGTTGTAGTTTTATTCTTTCGGTGCACTTAAAGAACATATTGTTTCTTTCAATTCTTGGCGAAAATGATTCTGGTTTTTAATACCATTGATGAGCGAGTAAGTTAAATTCTCCTTCTTTTTCTTCGCGTTCACCAGTTGTAAACTCCGGCGGAAATTTATGGTTGTTCGTCCGCTTCTGGACTGCAGTCCGCCTATTCCAGAACCTGAGAGTTGCGTGTGCATATGTTTGGCAGATCTGACTAATTTGTATGCAGACTGTTGGTTCCTTGCCTGCCAGGCAAATGTACTCTGACTTTAAAGGAAGCTCCCAATTATTCGACTCTTACGACATGCCTTTGGGTAGGCAGTGGGTCAATTCTTGTTCAGGGTCCCGGAGCCCACACGGGGAAAAGTTAAACTGACTTGCTTGAGATGTCCCGTTGTCAGCTCAACATTCCCCATGTGAGTTCCCGGGCCACACTGTGGGGGAAACCAGAATAGACCCACTAGCTCTCCAGCAATCATGTTGTAGGAGTTGACTAAGTTGGAGCTTCCTTCGAGGTCGAAGTGCATTTGCCCGAGTGGCAAGGAACAACCAACTGCACACAAATCGTCATAAAAATAGATGTGAAGGCAAAAATCAGGCTCTGTCACAATGCTAAACTATCGATGGACGAACAACCAGGACTTTCCGCTGGAGCTTACAACCGATGAACAAAGAACAATATGGGGATGTTTTATGGGATAAACTAGTAGAACATTTTACCCCACTAGGACATCACATCAGTGATAAACACACAATGACACAAAGTGCCACCATGTGGATGAGAATCACCCGTGGAGAGGCCCCGGAAACCGCGTTCAGCCATTAGACCATATTTATGGTCAGGCTTTATTGCGGTCCCTGGCAAGAGCCAGGGTGGGGCTTTAAAATAACGAAAAATTGCATCCCGCAAGGGGATAATTTGTGTCAATGGAAATGAGATAAACTAGTATGTTCAGTTCTTAGTTCAATATATAATGATCACCCTAACAGTGTGGATTTTTTCCTTCGTTATAATCAATAAGAGATAACTGAGTACTTCTAACCCAAGAGTACAACCATATAAACTAAAATTTCTTTCATAATTTTACATCTTTCTTTTATATACTTGCTATTAAAAGCAACTCACTTTAAAATTCCTGTTTTGAATTTTATAATACATAAAAAAAAAAAAGAAGTAAAACCCTCGATAACCTCCCCTAGCGTCCTATACCTATGCTCGATTCCGCACCTTTAAGAAATTTATCTTTCATAGTTTTATCATATTTTTATGGGGTAAAAAAATATAACCCGGGTACATAAGACCGGGTATTAAGGGGGAGAGTGTCCTTTGATACGAATGTTTGATTTACGTTGATTTCTGGTACCCGGACAAGTCAAGAGGGGCGACTTGAAAGTCCGTTATCGCGGCTTGGGTCTCTGGGCGCAGGTTTTCAGCGTCTTTCTACCTGGCTAGCGGGCACTCCAGAGGTCCCAGGGGGTGAATACGGGGAAGGGGGTCATAACGGGTGTAGAGTTTTTGATCACGGGTAGACATGTTCTGTGTATTTCTTCTTATGTTTGTTTAGCGGGAGATATGGGTGTTTGTCAGGTGAAACAGTTTGTGGGAAAGGGAAGATAGAAGGGGAGGATGTGTGGAAATGAGACAAGATAAAAAAAAAAGGTTGAACCTGACTGAGAAAAGGACGAGTTTGAAAGGACAGAGAGAGAGAGAGAGAGAGAGAGAGAGAGAGAGAGAGAGAGAGAGAGAAGATGGAGAAAGATGAAATGGTGAGAAAGGACAGAGAGAGATAGCATGAAAGAGAGAGAGAGAGAAGATGGAGAAAGATGAAATGGTGAGAAAGGACAGAGAGAGATAGCATGAAAGAGAGAGAGAGAGAGAAGATGGAGAAAGAGGACATGGTGAGAAAGGACAGAGAGAGATAGCATGAAAGAGAGAGAGAAGATGGAGAAAGAGGACATGGTGAAAAAGGACAGAGAGAGATAGCATGAAAGAGAGAGAGAGAGAGAGAAGATGGAGAAAGATGAAATGGTGAAAAAGGACAGAGAGAGATAGCATGAAAGAGAGAGAGAGAGAAGATGGAGAAAGATGAAATGGTGAGAAAGGACAGAGAGAGATAGCATGAAAGAGAGAGAGAACATGGAGAAAGAGGACATGGTGAAAAAGGACAGAGAGAGATAGCATGAAAAAGAGAGAGAGAGAGAAGATGGAGAAAGATGAAATGGTGAGAAAGGACAGAGAGATATTGCATGAAAGAGAGAGAGAGAAGATGGAGAAAGATGAAATGGTGAGAGAGGACAGAGAGAGGTAGCATGAAAGAGAGAGAGACAGAGAGAGAGAGAGAGAAGATGGAGAAAGATGAAATGGTGAGAAAGGACAGAGAGAGGTAGCATGAAAGAGAGAGAGAAAAAGAGAGAGAGAGAGAGAGAGAGAGAAAATGAAGAAAGATGAAATGGTGAGAAAGGACAGAGAGAGGTAGCATGAAAGAGAGAGAGAGAGATAGAGAAAGAGAGAGAGAGAAGATGGAGAAAGATGAAATGGTGAGAAAGGACAGAGAGAGGTAGCATGAAAGAGAGAGAGAGAGAGATAGAGAAAGAGAGAGAGAGAGAGAAGATGGAGAAAGATGAAATGGTGAGAAAGGACAGAATGAGGTAGCATGAAAGAGAGAGAGAGAGATAGAGAAAGAGAGAGAGAAAGAAGATGGAGAAAGATGAAATGGTGAGAAAGGACAGAGAGAGGTAGCATGAAAGAGAGAGAGAGATAGAGAAAGAGAGAGAGAGAGAGAGAGAGAGAGAGAGAGAGAGAGAGAGAAGATGGAGAAAGATGAAATGGTGAGAAAGGACAGAGTGAGGTAGCATGAAAGAGAGAGAGAGAGAGAAAGAGAGAGAGAAAGAAGATGGAGAAAGATGAAATGGTGAGAAAGGACAGAGAGAGGTAGCATGAAAGAGAGAGAGAGAGAGAGAGAGAGAGAGAGGGAGAGAGAGTGAGAAGATGGAGAAAGATGAAATGGTGAGAAAGGACAGAGAGAGGTAGCATGAAAGAGAGAGAGAGAGAGAAAGAGAGAGAGAGAGAAAGAAGATGGAGAAAGATGAAATGGTGAGAAAGGACAGAGAGAGGTAGCATGAAAGAGAGAGAGAGATAGAGAAAGAGAGAGAGAGAGAAAGAAGATGGAGAAAGATGAAATGGTGAGAAAGGACAGAGAGAGGTAGCATGAAAGAGAGAGAGAGAGAGAGATAGAGAAAGAGAGAGAGAAAGAAGATGGAGAAAGATGAAATGGTGAGAAAGGACAGAGAGAGATAGCATGAAAGAGAGAGAGAGAGAGAGAAGATGGAGAAAGAGGACATGGTGAGGAAGGACAGAGAGAGATAGCATGAAAGAGAGAGAGAAGATGGAGAAAGAGGACATGGTGAGAAAGGACAGAGAGAGATA
>CAJHNH020002669.1:1185011-1220011 GCA_905116865.2 Candidula unifasciata | reverse complement strand
CAGGAAAGGAAGGATAAGACGGGGGGATTAGGGATCCAAAGCCTTGGTTGTAATTGATTCTCCTGGTTGATTAGAGAGTGGCCAGATTGGGAGGATAGTAGATTGTCTGCTTCTGGGGAAGATTCCAAATGTACAACCGGCAAAAAGGTAAAATGGAGCTTTCACTTAGAACTAAGTTGGGATATTTCCAATATGATCAGAGTCTGGGGGAGTTTGAGACAAGTAATAAGCATTGAAGAAACTTGGGAAGAAGAAAACATACTGAGTATGTGTGTGGAATTGGTCCGTTTGACTTTGAGGGGGGTGGAGGGAAAACGGGGGGGGGGGGGGACAAATGCAGGCGTGTCTCAAATACTGAGTTAAAGTGTAAACGGTTTGATGGTCTCGTGAGCTGGTGAGAGCTTGTTCATTTCAATGTTTGAAAACCCACGTTCAGCTGCTTGTGGTTACAATTGTGGTACCACATCCTGCTGTTATTTCATTGGGGGAGGGTTTATTGCTTCATTCTGGGTATATATAGAATGGAGAGGGAAGCATGAGAATAATAATGGGAAGAAGAGGATGATGATTATGATAATGATGATGATGGTGGTGGTGATGATGATGATGATGATGATGATGATGATGATGATGGTGATGGTGATGATGAAGATAAGGAGGAGAAGATAAGAACAGGAAATAAAGGAGCGAACATTGTCGTGAGAAGAGAGGTAATTAGATAATTTGGTCACCTTCAGTGTTATTTCTCTAATCGTTTTAGCGTTAACAAACGCACAGTGTAAATAGCCACTCGGGTGTAAATGGCGGTGGAATGCCCAGGAGAGAACATCGTGTGTAAATAGCGAAGTTGCGTGTCAACCATTGGGGGGGGGGGGGTGGGGGGGGGAATCATTTACAATCTGTATGTTATTGAATTGACCAAAGGTATGTATAAATTTACTGTTTCCAGTCCCCCGTGACGCTTTAAGGGCCAAGATATTTCGGTTTCCGAGACAAGATACTGTTTTACTAGCAAATCTTCCTTGATGTTCAGAACTTGTATAATAACAATAATAATAATAATAATAACAACAACATTAATAGGATATTGTGCTGAATCGATAATACATATATTATTATATTAGTAGCGTATCCTTTACATAACTTTGCAGAACTAACCCCAGGATTTGTTTGACTGTTGTAATTTTTCTAGGCACATTTTTACGTTCATTAGTTTGCCATTGCTTTTTAAAAAATCAGCTCTCGGTAGCAGTGTTGAAACCAACGGAAGACGTTCTGCTTCCAAATCACCCTCAGCTGGGATCGAACCCCGGCATTACGAATTGCGCTCACTTCCCCTAAGCCACAGACGCCGACTATACATATAATAACATGCTTAAATTAACATGGCATGTGTAAGTAAATTCTTGAAAAGAGAAAAGCTCAGTAAAATGTGACCAGAAAGCTTAACGGGTGAAGTGAAAAAGAAAGGCACAAATACAGCTGAACGTTTCCACCTAAGTCGTAATACACGGAGCACTAGATGCGGGGGTAAGTCATTTTGTAAATCAATAGAATCCTAGTCTGCGAGTCAACTAATCACAGACATCAGAAGGAGACAGTCATAATGTTTCGGCCATGTTATGAGAAGAGGGAAAATGGAACATTTGGTGACCACTGGAAAGATCTGTGGAAGGAGGGATAGAGGAAGACAACGAGAGAAGATTCTTAAAAGTCTTGTTGCATGGCATGGATGTGTGTCAGCACACGAACTGATACATGCTGCAGGAGATCGCGGATTGTAGAGAGGCATGATCGCCGACGCCAGTCGGCAAGACACCCGATGATGATCATAGTCTGCATGCAACTGCACGCAAAAGAAGAAACAAAAAACTTTTTTCAGGACACACAATGACCCCTTTGCAATAACGAAAGTTCGTGTCCTGACGATTAGCAGTTTATGCACGAGCAACAGCTCTTACAAGATGGCCGCAGCACTGTATACTTATTTGAACAGCCCTGTTACAGACCAATCGGCATTCGGCGCGTGATGTGATTATTATTACGCCGGCAACCTTTACTTCCTAAGACTTTACCTGGTACTCATTTAAGGTCATGTGGACCTGGGAGCCATGCTCATTTCAAAATGTTGTACAGTGTAGAAGTCGGAGTCTGTGGCTTGGGCCTTGCTAACGAGCTTCGTAATGTCGGGGTGCCGGGTTCGATCCAAGCTGCGGGCCTTGCGTTGGTTTCGACAGTGGTCGATCGTCAAGAAAGCAATGGCAAACTACTGGACGTAAATTTGCCTAGAAAAACCACAACAGACAAAACAAATGCTGAGCTTGGTTCTGCAACGTCCTGTAAAGGATACACAACTAACTAACAGTGTAGAAACGCCAAGGAACCTACAATAGGAGTGACAGGAGCATCATAGCTGTAACTTGTCAAAGCCAATCATTCGTTCATGGAGTTATTACTCTCACAAATGTGGAAATCAATAGCACTGGGTAAAAATAACACCCAAATCCTCAATGGGTGGTCCTAGTGGAGGGATACAATTAAACGGGGATAGAGAATTGAATATACACCGGGGAACGACAAACGGAATTAGCAGGAAATTAGGATGATCTTGTTCTATGTGTCCCTGACTTCGGTGTTGTCAATTTGTTTCTGATTGTCCCGCTCTTGTGTTGTCAACAGATCATAATTACTTATTCTCTGGAGCCTAAACTTATGGGGTTAGAATTGTAACGCTGAGGGAGTGTCTTTTTATGGGCCAGTTGTCACAACGTCCTCTGTTTTACATAGACTCTCTCTCTCTCTCTCTCTCTCTCTCTCTCTCTCTCTCTGTGTGTGTGTGTGTGTCTATCTCTCTCTCTCTCTCTATGTGTGTCTCTTTCTCTCTCTTCCCTCCCCTCTCTGCTATAAGTCTATATCATTGCTGTATAATCTATATACTGTATACATAATCTCCCCCCACCCCCGCTATAAGTATTTGCGACTTCTATACAATCTGTCTATTTTATACAGAATCTCTCGCTCCTGTCCCACTCTCTGCTATGTCTGTCTCATTGCTATACATTTATACATAATCTCCCTTCCTCCTCCCCCCTTACCCCGTATTCGCCCCCCCCCCTCCCCCCTTTTGGGGCCACAAAATAAATACAAGGTATGTTCTCGCTGTTCCTGGATTTTTTTTTTTTTTTTCAAATCTGTGGTTCACTTCCATGTGTTATTATTGGCACTTCCTGTGGAAAACTGCTTTTTTCTGAGCTTTTCTACATTCATCTCGGTGAATATATCTTCTATCTATAGCTATTAAAATATCCATCCACTTGAACACATTCACAAAAATGCATTACAGCAGATATTATATTGCAAATCAAAATACACAACACAAATATATCGTTTCTTGGACTTCTAACGGCTTCACTTAGCCAGAGAATGCAACAAAATCAGCCTTTTAGGAGGTTTAAAAAAAATGTCTACATCAATAACTTTAATTAAAAGTTTGGGAAAGAGGGAAACATAAACACCGGCGTGTTTACGCAAAGAGCAAGCGTAGGTGGAGATATTTTACACCTGTCCTTGGGTGCTAGTACAAGGCCAAGAGTTACCTGGATGTTTTGACAGGTAGCAACAGGCACTCTTAAATTCTAATTTAGCATTAAAGGGGAAATTAAACTGGCGCCAAATGTAAACTTGGCACCAGATTGCCAGAGTGGGTAATTTTAGATTGTGGAGTTGAAGGGATAGAGCTAGGAGTGACGGGTGAGTATTGATGTGACTGATTGGGTGGTTGGGTTGTTTGTTAGTAGGGTAACTGATTAATGAAGCTGTGCTAAATAGAAAATAAACGGTAAATGGTGAAGCTTTTTTTTTTTTGCCACAGCTAAGAAGATATAGTCC
Source organism: Candidula unifasciata (assembly GCA_905116865.2). NCBI lineage: Eukaryota > Metazoa > Mollusca > Gastropoda > Stylommatophora > Geomitridae > Candidula > Candidula unifasciata. Next base: position 1,216,123 of record CAJHNH020002669.1, on the reverse strand, counting down.
GAAGGCCATATTAATATATATATATATATATATATATATATATATATATATATATATATATATATATATATATATATATATATATATATATATATATATATATATATATATAAAATCAGCTCTTAGTAGTAATGGTACATTTTACTCCACTCACACAAGCGATAAACACCCGATGACACAAAGTGCCACCATGCGGATGAGGATCACCAGTGGAGAGGACCCGGAAACCGCGTTGAACAATTAGACCATATTTATGGCCGGGCTATACTGCGGCCCCTGGTAAGAGCCAGGGTGGGGCTTCAAAATAACGACAAATTACATCCCGCAAGGGGGTGACTATAGCGAATAAGTAATTACGCCTCTAAGAGTTGCCATAGTGTCGCTGAACAACAGTTTAGCAAGTAATTAGCTTACAATACCAGAAAATAATGGCAACCCCCAAAAAGTGGCTTAAATTTCTGAGCAGAAATACAAATGCCAAGTTTAAAGTTTCCAGTGTCATTTTGGTGGAAGGGGAGAGCGACACAACGTGCCTGCCTACATTGGAAGATCATCGCAACAGGGAGTTGGGTAGCTTCCATTTGTCAGCCAGCTTCTCGGGTGTCTACAAGGGCTCCGGTCTAGTCCCTGGAGCTCCGGAGGCACGAATTGTATTTGTTGAATCGATTGTTGCACAATTAGGTCAGAGCTAGTGAAATTTGCTGAGGGGACACGCTAGAGACCAGCTGTCGTGGTCTCGCTGTGTTTGTGTTGTGTGCGATGTCACCAGGAGAGTCGACATGAAGGGGGGTTAGTGGAATGAATGACATGGGGGCGTACAGAGTAAATGGCGAAAGTCAAAGGCAAATCTTTTGACATTAGTAATCTCTAATGTTTTCTTCCTCTCTCCCGTCTCTATCTCTGTCTCTCTCGCTTTCTTTATCTCTTTCATGCACACTCTATCTTTCTTTCGTTCTCTCTCAGTCACTCTTTCTTTCAAGTGTTGTTTGTCTCTGTCTGTCTGTCTGTCTCTCTCTCTCTCTCTCTCTCTCTCTCTCTCCTCTCTCTCTCCACTCGTCATCATCATATATCCACCCCCTCCCCCCGTACCTCGCCTAGTGCTATTATTTTTTCCAGCCCCCCGCGGCTCTTGTTACGGCGACAACATTTGTGAGGAACAATCGTGGGTTGTTAGGTATTAAGTTCCAGAGTTGTGGGTCTTTGGGTATTAGGTGTCAGAGTTGTGGGTCTTTAAGTATTAGGTACCAGAGTTGTGGTTCTTTGGGTATTAGGTGGCAGAGTTGTGGGTCTTGGGTATTAGGTGGCAGAGTTGTGGGTCTTTGGGCATTAGGTTCCAGAGTTGTTGGTCTTTGGGTGTTGGGTGCCAGAGTTGTTGGTCTTTGGGTGTTGGGTGACAGAGTTGTGGGTCTTTGGGTATAAGGTGGCAGAGTTGTAGGTCTTAAGGAATTATGTGGCAGAGTTGTGGGTCTTTTGATGTTAGGTTGCAGAGATGTGGGTCTCTGGGTATTGGGTGTTAGAGTTGTGGGTCTTTGGGTGTTAGGTGCCAGAGTTGCTGGTCTCTGGGTGTTGGGTGACAGAGTTGTGGGTCTTTGGGTATAAGGTGGCAGAGTTGTGGGTCTTTGGGTGTTGGGTGCCAGAGTTGTGGGTCTTTGGGTATTGGGTGGCAGAGTTGTGGGTCTTTGGGTGTTAGATGGCAGAGTTGTGGGTCTTTGGGTTTTGGGTGGCAGAATTGTGGGTCTTTGGGTGTTAGGTGCCAGAGTTGTGGGTCTTTGGGTGTTGGGTGGCAGAGTTGTGGGTCTTTGGGTATTGGGTGGCAGAGTTGTGGGTCTTTGGGTGTTAGATGGCAGAGTTGTGGGTCTTTGGGTTTTGGGTGGCAGAATTGTGGGTCTTTGGGTGTTAGGTGCCAGAGTTGTGGGTCTTTGGGTGTTGTGTGGCAGAGTTGTGGATCTTTGGGTATTAGGTGGCAGTGTTGTGCGTCTTTGGGTGTTGGGTGGCAGAGTTGTGGGTCTTTGGGTGTTAGGTGGCAGAGTTGTGGGTCTTTGGGTGTTAGTTGGCAGAGTTGTGGGTCTTTGGGTGTTAGGTGGCAGAGTTGTGGGTCTTTGGGTGTTGGGTGGCAGAGTTGTGGGTCTTTGTTTGTTGGGTGGCATAGTTGTGGGTCTTTGGGTGTTGGGTGGCAGAGTTGTGGGTCTTTGGGTGTTAGGTGCCAGAGTTGTTGGTCTCTGGGTTTTGAATGTTACAGTTGTTGGTCTTTGTGTGTTAGGTGGTAGAGTTCTTGGTCTCTGGGTGTTGGGTGTCAGAGTTGTTTGTCTTTGTGTGTTAGGTGCCAGAGTTGTTGGTCTAAGGGTGTTGGGTGTCAGAGTTGTTGGTCTTTGGGTGTTGGGTGACAGAGTTGTGGGTCTTTGGGTATTATGTAGCAGAGTTGTGGGTCTTTGGATGTTAGGTTGCAGAGATGTGGGTCTCTGGGTATTGGGTGACAGAGTTGTTGGTCTCTGGGTGTTAAGTGTCAGAGTTGTTGGTCTCTGGGTTTTAGGTGCCAGAGTTGTGGGTCTTTGGGTGTTGGGTGCCAGAGTTGTGGGTCTTTGGGTATTGGGTGGCAGAGTTGTGGGTCTTTGGGTGTTAGATGGCAGAGTTGTGGGTCTTTGGGTTTTGGGTGGCAGAATTGTGGGTCTTTGGGTGTTAGGTGCCAGAGTTGTGGGTCTTTGGGTGTTGGGTGGCAGAGTTGTGGGTCTTTGGGTGTTAGATGGCAGAGTTGTGGGTCTTTGGGTTTTGGGTGGCAGAATTGTGGGTCTTTGGGTGTTAGGTGCCAGAGTTGTGGGTCTTTGGGTGTTGTGTGGCAGAGTTGTGGATCTTTGGGTATTAGGTGGCAGTGTTGTGCGTCTTTGGGTGTTGGGTGGCAGAGTTGTGGGTCTTTGGGTGTTAGGTGGCAGAGTTGTGGGTCTTTGGGTGTTAGTTGGCAGAGTTGTGGGTCTTTGGGTGTTAGGTGGCAGAGTTGTGATTCTTTGGGTGTTGGGTGGCAGAGTTGTGGGTCTTTGTTTGTTGGGTGGCATAGTTGTGGGTCTTTGGGTGTTGGGTGGCAGAGTTGTGGGTCTTTGGGTGTTAGGTGCCAGAGTTGTTGGTCTCTGGGTTTTGAATGTTACAGTTGTTGGTCTTTGTGTGTTAGGTGGTAGAGTTCTTGGTCTCTGGGTGTTGGGTGTCAGAGTTGTTTGTCTTTGTGTGTTAGGTGCCAGAGTTGTTGGTCTAAGGGTGTTGGGTGTCAGAGTTGTTGGTCTTTGGGTGTTGGGTGACAGAGTTGTGGGTCTGTGGGTGTTAGTTGGCAGAGTTGTTGGTCTCTAGGTATTGGGGGTTAGAGTTGTTGGTCTAAGGGTGTTGGGTGCCAGAGTTGTGGGTCTTCGGGTGTTGGGTGCAAGAGTTGTGTATCTTTGGGTGTTGGGTGCCAGAGTTGTGGGTCTTTGGGAGATGAATGATTGATGTACCCTGCCAGGTCTGCCCCACCAGAGGTCGAAGCGTTTATTTGGATTTTCCTACAAGGAGAAGTCACCGACAATATTGGATGCATTATTTATAGAGCAATGCCCTGGAGTTGAGGGGCATTTTTATTGGGACGGGGGGGGGGGGGGGGGGGGGGGTGGTGTTGGTGGAATTGGGGTGGGGTTGGGGAGAGGGGGCGGGGATGTGTTGATATGTGGTATAGAGAACACGATAAAATATCAAGAAATTTAGACAAAAGTATAAATGTTTTGGTAGAATAAGAGGCCACACTGGAAGAATTGTAAATTTCTCAACTTGATATAGGTCCTTTATTTTGCTAAACGGAAGGAATGACAGAAAGAAAGGTAGACAGACTGTAACGAAAGAAAGAAAGAAAAGAAAAAGAAAAGAAAGAAAGAAAGAAGAAAAGAAAGAAAGAAAAAGAAAAGAAAGAAAGAAAAGAAAAGAAGAAAGAAAAAAGAAAGAAAGAAAGAAAGAAAAAAGAAAGAAAGAAAGAAAGAAAGAAAGAAAGAAAGAAAGAAAGAAAGAAAGAAAGAAAGAAGAAAGAAAGAAAGAAAGAAAGAAAGAAAGAAAGGAAAGAAAAGAAAGAAAGAAAGAAAGAAAAAGAAAGAAAGAAAGAAAGAAAGAAAGAAAAAGAAAGAAAGAAAGAAAGAAAGAAAGAAAAGAAAGAAAGAAGAAAGAAAGAAAGAAAGAAAAGAAAGAGAAAGAAAGAAAGAAAGAAAAGAAAAAGAAAGAAAGAAAGAAAGAAAAAAAGAAAAAGAAAGAAAGAAAGAAAGAAGAAAGAAAGAAAGAAAGAAAGAAAGAAAGAAGAGAAAGAAAGAAAGAAAGAAAGAAAGAAAGAAAAAAGAAAGAAAGAAAGAAAGGAAAGAAAGAAAAGAAAGAAAGAAAGAAAGAAAGAAAGAAAGAAAGAAAGAAAGAAAGAAAGAAAGAAAGAAAGAAAGAAAGAAAGAAAGAAAGAAAGAAAGAAAGATTGTCAGCAACGATAAACAAACGAGGGAGTGAATGAATGAGCGAACGGGCAAAGGAAAGAAAGAAGAAACGAAGAAAGTAAAACACAAAGAAAGAAAGAAGGAAAGAAAGAAAGAAAGAAAGAAAGAAAGAAAGAAAGAAAGAAAGAAAGAAAGAAAGAAAGAAAGAAAGAAAGAAAGAAAGAAAGAAAGAAAGAAAGAAAGAAAGAAAGAAAGAAGAAGAAGAAGAAGAAGGAAAAGATTATGATAATGATGATGATGATGATGGGGAAGGAAAAAAGAAGAAGAAATGCTTCATTCGTAAAAATATGTTTAACGTGTGTGCTTTTTGAAGTCATATGTTACTGACTGTTTTTTAACCGATTAATTAAAAGCTAACTGTTTTCTTCTCTCATTTTCCGCCTTGCTTCAGATGGGATCATAGGTAAGTTTAAGCAAACAAAACGGTGTACGGAATGTGCAAACAGTTTGCTAACCATCTTTCCCACCGCCTTACATTTGTTCTGTGTTACTTAGTTAGCATTGCTGTGTTATTGTTTATTTTAATTTGCCTCATTATTTTTCTGTTAGCTTCGGTTGTTTCTGCTCGTGTTGATTTTGATTGCACCTCTACCCATTGTTAACTGTGTGGCTTTCTTGGTTTTGTGATGTTGTAAATGTGGTTTTCTAATTCCCCGGTGATGTGATGTTGTAAGTGTGGCTTGCCAATTCCCCAGTGATATGATGATGTAAGTGTGGCTTGCCAATTCCCTAGTGATATGAATGATGTAAGTGTGGCTTGCCAATGCCCCAGTGATGTGATGATGTAAGTGTGGCTTGCCAATTCCCCAGTGATATGATGATGATGTAAGTGTGGCTTGCCAATTCACCAGTTATATGATGATGTAAGTGTGGCTTGCTAATTCACCAATGATATGATGATGTAAGTGTGGCTTGCCAATTCACCAGTGATATGATGATGTAAGTGTGGCTTGCCAATTCCCCAGTGATGTGATGATGTAAGTGTGGCTTGCCAATTCCCCAGTGATGTGATGATGTAAGTGTGGCTTGCCAATTCCCCAGTGATATGATGATGTAAGTGTGGCTTGCCAATTCCCTAGTGATATGAATGATGTAAGTGTGGCTTGCCAGTGCCCCAGTGATGTGATGATGTAAGTGTGGCTTGCCAATTCCCCAGTGATATGATGATGTAAGTGTGGCTTGCCAATTCCCCAGTGATATGATGATGTAAGTGTGGCTTGCCGATTCCCCAGTGATATGATGATGTAAGTGTGGCTTGCCAATTCCCCAGTGATATGATGATGATGTAAGTGTGGCTTGCCAATTCCCCAGTGATATGATGATGTAAGTGTGGCTTGCCAATTCCCCAGTGATATGATGATGATGTAAGTGTGGCTTGCCAATTCCCCAGTGATATGATGATGTAAGTGTGGCTTGCCAATTCCCTAGTGATATGAATGATGTAAGTGTGGCTTGCCAATTCCCCAGTGATGTGATGATGTAAGTGTGGCTTGCCAATTCCCCAGTGATATGATGATGATGTAAGTGTGGCTTGCCAATTCCCCAGTGATATGATGATGTAAGTGTGGCTTGCCAATTCCCCAGTGATATGATGATGTAAGTGTGGCTTGCCAATTCTCCAGTGATATGATGATGATGTAAGTGTGCCAGCCAATTCCCCAGTGATATGATGATGTAAGTGTGGCTTGCCAATTCCCCAGTGATATGATGATGTAAGTGTGGCTTGCCAATTCCCCAGTGATGTGATGATGTAAGTGTGGCTTGCCAATTCCCCAGTGATGTGATGATGTAAGTGTGGCTTGCCAATTCCCCAGTGATATGATGATGTAAGTGTGGCTTGCCAATTCCCTAGTGATATGAATGATGTAAGTGTGGCTTGCCAGTGCCCCAGTGATGTGATGATGTAAGTGTGGCTTGCCAATTCCCCAGTGATATGATGATGATGTAAGTGTGGCTTGCCAATTCACCAATGATATGATGATGTAAGTGTGGCTTGCTAATTCACCAGTGATATGATGATGTAAGTGTGGCTTGCCAATTCACCAGTGATGTGATGTTGTAAGTGTGGCTTGCCAATTCCCCAGTGATATGATGATGTAAGTGTGGCTTGCCAATTCCCTAGTGATATGAATGATGTAAGTGTGGCTTGCCAGTGCCCCAGTGATGTGATCATGTAAGTGTGGCTTGCCAATTCCCCAGTGATATGATGATGATGTAAGTGTGGCTTGCCAATTCACCAGTGATATGATGATGTAAGTGTGGCTTGCTAATTCACCAGTGATATGATGATGTAAGTGTGGCTTGCCAATTCACCAGTGATATGATGATGTAAGTGTGGCTTGCCAATTCCCCAGTGATATGATGATGTAAGCTTGGCTTGCCAATTCCCCAGTGATATGATGATGTAAGTGTGGCTTGCCAATTCCCCAGTGATATGATGATGTAAGTGTGGCTTGCCAATTCCCCAGTGATATGATGATGATGTAAGTGTGGCTTGCCAATTCCCCAGTGATATGATGATGTAAGTGTGGCTTGCTAATTCCCCAGTTATGTGATGATGTAAGTGTGGCTTGCCAATTCCCCAGTGATATGATGATGTAAGTGTGGCTTGCCAATTCCCCAGTGATATGATGATGTAAGTGTGGCTTGCCGATTCCCCAGTGATATGATGATGTAAGTGTGGCTTGCCAATTCCCCAGTGATATGATGATGATGTAAGTGTGGCTTGCCAATTCCCCAGTGATATGATGATGTAAGTGTGGCTTGCCAATTCCCCAGTGATATGATGATGATGTAAGTGTGGCTTGCCAATTCCCCAGTGATATGATGATGTAAGTGTGGCTTGCCAATTCCCTAGTGATATGAATGATGTAAGTGTGGCTTGCCAATTCCCCAGTGATGTGATGATGTAAGTGTGGCTTGCCAATTCCCCAGTGATATGATGATGATGTAAGTGTGGCTTGCCAATTCCCCAGTGATATGATGATGTAAGTGTGGCTTGCCAATTCCCCAGTGATATGATGATGTAAGTGTGGCTTGCCAATTCTCCAGTGATATGATGATGATGTAAGTGTGCCAGCCAATTCCCCAGTGATATGATGATGTAAGTGTGGCTTGCCAATTCCCCAGTGATATGATGATGTAAGTGTGGCTTGCCAATTCCCCGGTGATATGATGATGTAAGTGTAGCTTGCCAATTCCCCAGTGATATGATGATGTAAGTGTGGCCTGCCAATTCCCCAGTGATATGATTATGTAAGTGTGGCTTACTATTTCCCGAAGCTGTTGTAAAAGTGTGACTTTACTGATAAAGTTGTGTTGTAGATAACAGGCTTGCATGCGCTCACCATTTGACATGTTCTGTTTGAGGATGCAGAAGCCTGGACAATGAACACACAACTGGACAATGAACACACAACTGGACAATGAACACACAACTGGACAATGAACACACAACTGGACAATGAACACACAACTGGACAATGAACACACAACTGGACAATGAACACACAACTGGACAAGAATGTCTAGAAATGTTAATGGACAGCAGACTATGTCGTATTTCATGGACACAAATACAGAAGTTCTGAAAAGACAAGGAATGAGAAAAGTGATGCTGACTGAAATTAGAGAGCCAGGGCAAATGTTACGGCTCTGTTAGAGTACATTACTCCTGGTGTAGGTTCCTGTGCTCCATTCTAGAAAGAAGGGGCGGGGAGAGGGGGGGGGGGGAGAATAGACCAGCTGCCCCTAAGAAGCGTGTCGTAAAAGGCGACTAATTAAGAGTGCTTCGTTTGAAAACGGAGTGCATTTGCTTGAGAGTATAGGAATAACAGTCTTCACACACACACACACACACACACACACACACACACACACACGAGTAAATTAATAAAAATATATAAATAAATAAAATTTAAAAAAAAAATATGTTAAACGGATGTGGATGCAAAGCACAAGGTTTGGAACAAGATAAAAGTTCACAAGTGAACGAACACCCAAGATTTTCCACCTCAATTTACAGCACACACACACAAAAACCCCACCCAATAAAAGCCAAATTTAGGGAAATAAGATAAATGCAAACAACAAACGAGTAACAGGTAGACAGCGATACAGGTGTGTGTGTGTGTGGGGGGGGGGAGGGGGTGGTTCAATCCAGAGATAGAGGGACTGCAGTCTAGGAGAGTGTGGACTCTTCACGGAAGGCGGAAACAGAGTGTGTTCGAAATCTCTTGCAGCGTGTCTTCATTGTGGAGATGGCACCTAGTTGATTTGAGAGTATATGAAAGTGTGGAATGCTTGGCTGTACTGATTTGTGTGGATTTGTATTGTTTTGTCTGTGAGACCCTGCATGATTGTCTGTCTTGACTGAAGCAACAGTGGCAGCAGGTTTCGCTCACACATACACCTATGTGTGTTTATGTATTTTGTACATACACACACCCGAACACATACACATATGTGTGTTAATGTATGTTTGTATATATATAATGTTTGTGTATATATACACACCTACACACACATACACACACTCACACATACACATATGTGTTTTATGTATGTTTGTGTGTGTATATATATATATATATATATATATATATATATATATATATATATATATATATATATATATATATATATATATATATACATACATACATATATAAACACTCATACACACATTCACACATACACATATATGTTTTTATGTAAGTTTGTGTATATATGTATATAATGTTTGTATATATATATACACACACACATGCACACACACTCACACACACACATGTGTGTTTTTATGTATGTTTGTATATATCTATATGTATACACACACACTCACACATATCATACACAGATGTGTGTTTATGTATTTTGTACATACACACACGTGAACACATACAGACATGCACACATATGTGTGTTTATGTATGTGGTACATACACACACGTGAACACATACAAACATGCAGACATAACATAACTTGTCGTAACCCTGAGATGTCTAAGCAAACGCCAGTAATGCATGATAATCATCTGGTATGAGGCAATCAGGCTTCTGCACACCTTCTGTGTCGCCTCATACGACACGCATGCCATGTTAAAGTGGTGCTGCTGCTTGCATCTCTCTTGAGCTTCAGTAACACACCAGTGGCTTTATTATTTAGTAACATTGTTGGTTATATATCAAACTTATGCAGTTTGTATCTGAAAGTTATCCATGTAATCTGTGAAATATTTGCAACATATATGTGAACTCATGTAGGTTCCGGATCCCTATTATAGGGAAAACGAGAATAGACCCACTGCCTACCCAGAAGCATGTCGTAAGAGTCGATTAATTGGGAGCTTCCTTCGAAGTCGGAGTGCATCTGCCTGCGAGGCAAGGAACCAGCAGTCTACATACAAGTGAGTCAGATCTGTAAAACGGATGCACACGAAACAATCAGGTTCTGGAACAGGACTGCAGTCTAAAAGTGGACGAACAACCAGAACTTTCCGCCAGAATGTACAGTTGGTGAACACGAAGAAGAAGATATAGAGATTATGTGAAACCCTAACAGCTGATGGTAAACTCGTACATTTGATATGTGAAACTGGTAGGTGTTTTATGTGAAGCTCCTAATATAATATGTGAAACTGGTAGATGTTTTATGTGAAGCTCCTAATATAATATGTGAAACTGATGCAACGTACCTGTGATGCTGATACAGATATGTGAATCTCATTTACACAGAACATGTGAAACTCCAGATAGCTGACATGTGAACCTTATACAGCAAATATGCGACACTCTACAGTTAATGCGTGACTCATACGCGTGTTATGTGAAACAAACAACTGATATGTTAAATTCAAGCATAGAATATGTGAAACACAGAGACAGCATGTGAAGTTCATGTAGCTTATATGTGAAACACAGAGACAGCATGTGAAGTTCATGTAGCTTATATGTGAAACTAGTACAGCTAATATGTAAAACTCATACAGTTGATGTGTGAAAAATATACGCGTGTTATGCGAAAGTGACAAATTGATAAGTGAAACTCCTGCATAAAATATGTGGAACACACGGAGAATATATGGAACGCACAGAGAATATGTGAAACACGAGAAGAAGATGTGAAACACACGGAGAATGTGTGGAATACATGAAGAATGTGTGAAACTCAAGCAGCTTTTTTGTAAAACATACAACTAATCTGTGAAACTTGTACGCAGTATGTGTGAAACTAAACTGTGTTTCTTTCAGCTCCCGGACAACCAGTGATTATTCCCGAGGACTGTTCGTGTGAAAATAACAGTGTAACTATAGCCTGGGCCCCGCAGATGGGCAGCGTCGTGGAGGCCTACACACTGGAGCTTGATGACGGGAATGGAGGCGACTTTAGGGTGAGTGGAAGCGGTGTCGTTTGTTGTTACGTGGCTGGTGATGGATGTGTTTGAGAGTTGTTTGTTGGGGAGCGGCCGGGGATGATAGTTTCTGTATGGGAGAGGGGAGCGATCTAAAGGGAGATAGAGTGGTAGACAGAGATGGGCAGGAGAGATATAAAGGTAGACAAAGAGAGGGAAGATGTGGAGGGAGACAAAGAGAGGGAAGATGTGGAGGTAGACAAAGAGAGGGAAGATGTGGAGGTAGACAAAGAGAGGGAAGATGTGGAGGTAGACAAAGAGAGAGAAGATGTGGAGGTAGACAAAGAGAGGGGTTTGAAAAAAGGTAGACAGAGAGGGGGGGGGTATGGAGGTAGACAGGGAAGAGGGGATACAAAAGTAAACAGAGGGAGGGATATATCAAGCTAGAGAGTGGGGAGAGGAGAGATATAAAGGGCAGACAGGGAGAGAGGTATAAAGGTAGACAGGGAGAAAGAAGGAGATAGGAAGGCAGACAGAGATGATTGACAGAGGTAAACTGAGACAGGGAAAAGACATAGGCGCATATAGAAAATGGACAGACATAGGGATTGACAGCAAGAGAGAGAGAGAAAGAGAGAGAGAGAGAGAGAGAGAGAGAGAGAGAGAGAGAGAGAGAGAGTGAAAATGAGGAAAAAGGCAGTTTTAACGCCGTGATGTTGAGAAGGAAACAGGCGAGACCGACTGAAATGGAGGGGGAGGGGAGGAGACAGAGTCACAGAGAGATGAGCGGGGGGCGTATTAGCTGTCTGTTATTCTTTACCAAATCACGTACGTGTGTGTGCGTGCGTGCGCGTGCGTGTGAATGTACGTGCACGTATTTGTGTGTTTCTATTATTATCCATAAGACCACGCACCAAACAAAATTAAGGTTACAAGGTTTTCTTTTTCTTTTAAATATTTCAAACCAGAAGTGTATATAAACAAGGCCTTTCAGATAACTGCTCTATCGGTTTAGGGTAATAGATTGATGATTGCATGAACCAATCGCTATACGTTTGTTGATGTGTTGAACAGCGTGCCGGTCGCCTTTGCTTTCCAGCTAACCTCCTGGTACTCCCGGTTTAGGTAAGATACAACTGGAAAGTGAAGTCAGTTATTAAGCAATCCCACAAGATGCGTTATCCGAAGACAAGAATCATGTGGTTAAATGCATTAATTGATAAATAAATTGATAGAAGGATGGATGGACGAATGAAACAAAGAGTGAAACAATCAGTTAATCAATCAGTCAGGGAATGAATGACTGAATAAATCAGTCAGTCAATCATTCAATCAATGAAGGAAAGAACATTGATAAAGGAGTTAACAAATGAAAGAATGAAATAATAAATGAATTACTGCATGAATATGTGAATAATTGATTTGGTATGATTAAATGTGTTCGTAAATGGATAAGTCAAATAATCAATTATGAATGAATGAAGGAACAGAAGAATGAATAAATATGCAAATGAATCAATGAATGACAGAATGAATAAAAATGGGAATGAGTAATTTATTCTAAATAAATGAGTTCGTGAATGGATGAATAAAAAAACTGATGAATCAATGAATCAACACAAAAAGAATGAGTGAATGAATGAATGAATGAATGAATGAATGAATGAATGAATGAATGAATGAATGAATGAATGAATGAATGAATGAATGAATGAATGAATGAATGAAATGACATATGACGTAAACTCTGTGACGTCAGATCCCGAGACAAAACATGCCACAGCCCGTGCAGGTCGGGCGCGTCACACTGGTGCCAGGCCTGAGGTTAGCGCATGCGGCTGGAAGATAAAAGTATGTGGAAGCACGAGCCACCACACGCTGATGTGTGTGGGTTTGTGTGTGTGTGTGTATGTTGGGGGGAGGGAGATATAAATGTTGTATACACACTTTCGGTCGGTGACCTGGAGAAATTTTGAGTTCTATGTGTGAGAAAGACAGAACGTGAGAGAGAGAGAGAGAGAGAGAGAGAGAGAGACACACACAGAGAGAGAGAGAGAGAGAGAGAGAGAGAGAGAGACAGAAAAGAGTAAGATAATATATAGTGATTCAGACATATTTTAAGAGATTCACAAGATCGATAAAGAGAGGAAGATACTTTGGTTTAGAGAGAGAGAGAGAGAGAGAGAGAGAGAGAGAGAGGGGAAGAGAGAGAGAGAGAGAGAGAAAGAGAGAGGAGTAAGATAATATATATTGAAACAGACATATTTTAAGAGATTTACAAGATCGATAAAAATAGAGGGAGATACTTTGGTTTAGAGGTAGAACAAAAAAAAAAGAGAGAAAGATACATGTCTACATAAATGTATCAAAGAAAGAGACAAAGATGCATGCAGAAGTAGGGGAAAACGATGGTATATACGAGAAGAACGATAAACAGAAGGATCTACTGAGCGAGAAAGAGAAGAGATACGAAGGCAGAAAAGAAATTGAAGTAGAGAGAGGAGGGGCGAGAGAAATAGATATATCAGTTAAGAGAGAAAGAGGGGGGGGGGGAGAGACGGTAGGGGAGAGAAAGATCCATGACTAAGAAAGAGGTTAAAGAAGGAAGTGAATGACAGTTACAGAAGTAGACAGAGAAAGACGGATTCGTTGAGAAACTTACAGAGACAAGAGAGAAAAGGAAAGAGAAAGAAAGAGGAAGAGGCCGAGTGACAAAAGGGAAAAAACGATGCACTCGAAGAGACGGGGCAGGGGGAAAGGGGGTTACACAGAAAGTTGTAGGTGATCACAAGAGAAACATGTTACAATGGAGATAACTGATGTCACGTTTTGACTGACGACTTACTTTCTACCCCACCAGGACATCACACAAGCGATAAACACCCTATGACACAAAGTGCTACCATATGGATGAGGATAGCCGTGGAGAGGTCCCTGAAACCGCGTTCAGACAATTGGCCATATTGATGGCCTGCCTATATTGCGGCCCCTGGCAAAAGCCAGAGTGGGGCTTCAAATAAAAAAAATTGCATCCTAAAAAGGACGTAAGGCATTCTTATGCTAGGTTTAAGAATGCAGTCGTGTGTGCATGTCACGTTTTGTTCCCAAGGGCGATAACTAGCGTGAAAATGGTGTTATATTATGGATTGAAACTAATCGTAATAAACTACGCGTTCATGAACTACTGCAAATGGATACAGGACACCTGAAAACACCTGCCAAACGTAGGATACACATGCTTAATCAGAAAAAGGAAACCCAGAGTTGGGAATGAATACTTTCACCAGAGGGAAATAATTTGCATAGTTGTGTTTCATAGTTATGTCGCAAAGGGAAATAATTTGCATGGATAGTGTTACGCGGTTTTCCCAGAAAAGGGAAATAATTTGCATTGTTAACATTTCAAATACCGTAATTGATGCAAATGTATGCATTTCTATTAGATTTAATCGTCCCAATTGAGAGAAGTTATTCTCCTTCTGGGGAAAAAAAAAACATCGTTTTGAGGTTTTTGATTGTCTTATCGCTGTCCATATCAGTATAGTGTGATTAACAGTTGTACTAACCCACACTAAACAGCAAGGGAGTTCCTAACTTTAAGTTTCAACAATATAACAGTATTAAAAAAAATACTTGGCTTTTGCCAGGGGCCGCAATATAGGCAGGTCATCATTATGGCCAAATGTCTGAACGCGGTTTCTGGGACCTCTCCACGGTGATCCTCATCCGCATGGTGGCACTTTGTGTCATCGGGTGTTTATCGCTTGTGTGATGTCCTGGTGGGGTAAAAAATCCAATCCAATCCAAAAAAATACTGTTCACCCTCCTTTTTAGGACGGTGTTATCTACTTTCGTCCTTTTTAGGACGAAATTTTTTGTTATTTGAAGCCCCACCCTGGTTTTGCCAGGGGCAGCAATATAGGCAGGCCATAAATATGGCCAATTGTCTGAACGCGGTTTCTGGGACCTCTCCACGGCGATCCTGAACCACATGGTGGCACTTTGTGTCATCGGGTGTTTATCACTTGTGTGATGTCCTAGTGGGGTAGACAGTCAAGTCAAATCCTTTTTAGGATGAAATTTTTCGTTATTTGAAGCCCCCACCCTGGCTCTTGCCAGGGGCCGCAATATAGCCAGACACCAGATGACACAAAGTGCCACCATGTGGATAAGGATCACCCGTGGAGCGGTCCCAAAAACCGCGTTTAGTCATTAGACAATAAAAATGGCTGGGCTATTTGTGCCCTCTGGCAAGAGCCAGGATGGGGCTTCAAAATAACGAACAATTGCATACAAAAACAGATGCCTAGAATTGGCGTTGACGAAACTATATATGACTGACTGACTGACTTTCTACCCCACCAGGACATCACACAAACGATAAACACCCGATGACACAAAGTGCCACCATGTGGTTGAGGATCGCCGTGGAGAGGTCCCAGAAACCGCGTTCAGACAATTGGCCATATTTATGGCCTGCCTATATTGCTGCCCCTGGCAAAAGCCAGAGTAGGGCTTCAAATGACAAAAAATTTCGTCCTGAAAAGGGCGAAACTAGATTAACAAAAACTATATATAAACTGAACTGAATTTCTACCCCACCAGGACATCACACAAGCGATAAACACCCGATGACACAAAGTGCCACCATGCGGATGAGGATCACCGTGGAGAGGTCCCAGAAACCGCGTTCAGACATTTGGCCATAATGATGACCTGCCTATATTGCGGCCCCTGGCAAAAGCCAGAGTGGGGCTTCAAATAACAAAAAGTAACGTCCTAAGAAGGACGAAAAGTAGAAACTATATATATAATCAAAGGCGTATATATGGTTGTGTGTGTGAATCCCATACACGTAATCCTAAAAGGCTCACACAACATGCATATTCCCAGTCTCTTACAGCCGACTACCCGCTACCACCCAACCCACAGTATGAACTACAGAACACCCTTTGCCTTCACAATCTCCTATAGCCGGGTGTTCTCTAGATACACCTATCTCGCCTGCGTCACTCTCACTTTCAGTTTTTTCCCTTTTCTCAATTATCTCCCCTTGTGCTATCGATAGTTATCCCCCTTCCCATAAATTTTCTTTTTCACTATCAGGGTTACTGGTTGACGTTGTGAACTTAATAAGTTTGTACTTGTCGTGCCACACCAGGTGTTCTCAGCTGGCACATTTGTTTTCTGGAAGGAGCTCTAAGTTTGTTTCTGGAACGCCTGAGAAGCCAAATAAGCATTCTGGACACAGGAGTTTGTTGAATCCTAAAGATATGAATATTTGATATCTTTGAAACATATCTTCGCCACAGTGTATCATATAACATTCTCACACTGTTCAGCTAAAATACAAAAAACAAAACGTACGCATAATAACTATTAATGGCCCAGATGCACACAAAAAAACTGTCAATTGTTTGAATGAACGCCAAGTTTTTCACTTATTACATTACAAAGATTTTGAATGTCTTAATCTTGACAAAATTATGTTTTTTTTTTCAGTAGCTGAGCGTAATGTGTGTGTGTGTGTGTGTGTGTGTGTGTGTGTGTGTGTGTGTGTGTGTGTGTGTGTGTGTGTGTGTGTGTGTGTGCGATCGCGCGCGAATAGTATAGTATAATATATTACCCTCATTTAATCTCCTGTAGGGTCTGGGAGTTTTTCACATGGACATGGGACTTCTAGTAATTCCCCCTGCTCTCTGGGTAGTTAAAAAAATATCCTTGGCAGTTGGAAATTCAAAAGAGTAGCCTAACGGTGCTACAGCGCCTGTGCACTGTGCTGAGCTTCTTCGGACTCAGACTTGAGTTACAAGAAGAACGGAGCACTTTTGGGTTACTACCGGCGTGACATGATGTTGATCCGTTGCTCAAATCTCAAACTTCATTACCCTCAGAGGACAGAATGGTACATAACTGAGTGTATGATTGCCATCCAGGGTGTGACTCTTGAAGTGGCAATCAGGTGGAAGCCCGGAGTAAGATGACAGACAGACAGACAGACAGACAGACAGACAGACAGACAGACAGACAGACAGACAGACAGACAGACAGACAGACAGACAGACAGACAGACAGACAGACAGACAGACAGACAGACAGACAGACAGACAGACAGACAGACAGACAGACAGACAGACAGACAGACAGACAGACAGACAGACAGACAGACAGACAGACAGACAGACAGACAGACAGACAGACAGACAGACAGACAGACAGACAGACAGACAGACAGACAGACAGACAGACAGACAGACAGACAGACAGACAGACAGACAGACAGACAGACAGACAGACAGACACTGTATTATGTCACTTGTGTTCCCAGTCAGTAGTAGAATGTAATACCTCTAATGTCCAGATATCTAATTCGCAGCCAGATTTTTTCCCCTAATACCTGACGACTCCTTTGTGGACTCAGACATAAACGGGTACCATAAAACGTCATGGGAGGTAAAGGCGGTCGCAGTAATCTTAACCGCATTGCTCATCAAGTGGAACATTTGACATTGAACAGATGAATCCAGCACAAGATGCTCCATGTTGCGTGGACAGTGTAGATTACCTTACTTTGTTTTAAATCCGTCGTCCATCCATTCAACTATCCTTCCATCTATTTATCCATCCTTGCATCCCTTAATTCTTCTACTCATCTATCCATTCATCCTTTCACCCATTCCCTAATCCATTTATTCATACATTCATACATCCATCTAACATAACATCCATCCATCCAAACATCCATTCATCAATCTATCTCTGCATCCATCCATAAATCCATCGATCAATCCAAACATATATCCACCCAAACATCCATTTATCTATCCAAATATTCATCCATCCAAACATTTATCCATCCGTACAAATTTTCATCTATTCATCCAAACATTTATCCAAACATTCATCCATCCATCAAAACATTCATCCATACATCCAAACATCCATCCAACCATGCAAACATTCAAACTGCGAAATGAAATGTATGGGAAGAGGTAGGAATAAAAGAAGAAGATCATGTGAGAACTACTGTAACAACACCACTAAATACATTCGTTGACAAACAAAGACTGAAATGGTTCGGCCATTTAATGAGAATAAATTCAATGATGCCTTCAACGAGAGCATCCAACATGAAAGTAGAAACACTCAGACGCAGGGGACGACCAAGAACAAGATGGAATGTAGGAGTTACTGATACACTGAGACTCCAAAATATCGCAGCATGCCCAGTGTGCCCTAGGTGGGATGTCGATCATCTGTTAACCTACAACCTCAAGTGGCACAAAGTAGAGTATGGACAACAACCTCAAGTGGGACAAAGTAGAATATGGACAACAACCTCAAGTGGGACAAAGTAGAATATGGACAACAACCTCAAGTGGCACAAAGTAGAGTATGGACAACAACCTCAAGTGGGACAAAGTAGAATATGGACAACAACCTCAAGTGGCACAAAGTAGAGTATGGACAACAACCTCAAGTGGGACAAAGTAGAATATGGACAACAACCTCAAGTGGGACAAAGAAGAATATGGACAACAACCTCAAGTGGGACAAAGTAGAGTATGGACAACAACCTCAAGTGGGACAAAGTAGAATATGGACAACAACCTCAAGTGGGACAAAGTAGAATATGGACAACAACCTCAAGTGGGACAAAGTAGAGTATGGACAACAACCTCAAGTGGGACAAAGTAGAGTATGGACAACAACCTCAAGTGGGACAAAGTAGAATATGGACAACAACCTCAAGTGGGACAAAGTAGAGTATGGACAACAACCTCTAGTGGTACAAAGTAGAATATGGACAACAACCTCTAGTGGTACAAAGTAGAATATGGACAACAACCTCTAGTGGTACAAAGTAGAATATGGACAACAACCTCTAGTGGCACAAAGTAGAATATGGACAACAACCTCTAGTGGTACAAAGTAGAATATGGACAACAACATCTAGTGGCACAAAGTAGAATATGGACAACAACCTCTAGTGGCACAAAGTAGAATATGGACAACAACCTCTAGTGGCACAAAGTAGAATATGGACAACAACCTCTAGTGGCACAAAGTAGAATATGGACAACAACCTCTAGTTGCACAAAGTAGAATATGGACAACAACCTCTAGTAGCACAAAGTAGAATATGGACAACAACCTCTAGTAGCACAAAGTAGAATATGGACAACAGCCTCTAGTAGCACAAAGTAGAATATGGACAACAACCTCTAGTCGCACAAAGTAGAATATGGACAACAACCTCTAGTGGCACAAAGTAGAATATAGACAACAACCTCTAGTGGCACAAAGTAGAATATGGACAACAGCCTCTAGTGGCACAAAGTAGAATATGGACAACAACCTCTAGTAGCACAAAGTAGAATCTGGACAACAACCTCTAGTAGCACCAAGCAGAATATGGACAACAACCTCTAGTAGCACAAAGTAGAATATAGACAACAACCTAGTGGCACAAAGTGGCAACAAAGTGGCACAAAGTAGAATATAGACAACAACCTCTAGTGGCACAAAGTAGAATATGGACAACAACCTCTAGTTGCACAAAGTAGAATATGGACAACAACCTCTAGTAGCACAAAGTAGAATATGGACAACAACCTCTAGTAGCACAAAGTAGAATATGGACAACAGCCTCTAGTAGCACAAAGTAGAATATGGACAACAACCTCTAGTGGCACAAAGTAGAATATGGACAACAACCTCTAGTGGCACAAAGTAGAATATAGACAACAACCTCTAGTGGCACAAAGTAGAATATGGACAACAGCCTAATTATTCTTAGATCTTTTGCATCAGTATTGTAAATGTTGACACTGTGCGCTGAATCCAGTAAGTTGGTCACATAACATGTATTATCCTTGTTAAAGAGAAATGTTACGAAGAATTAAATACAGAATACAGGAAATAATAGTGCAAAATCAACCACCCAATGCTGAAACAACACCAGACACATTTGGGTTTACAATTTCAGAAGACGAAATGTGTAGAGAATTCTTTTAATTAGTATCCAAACGTATGCTTAGTCTTTTGGGCATCACCTCATTCCTCTGCAGCTGCAGAAAACCCAAATTATGATACAAAAATCGCTTTTCGAAGACTTTAACAATAAATGTACTAGTGAGATCATTGCTTCAGGACATTAATCGCAACAGCTGGAAACCGCAATAAAAGCTTTACATGAAACTGAACAAAATAACTGGTAAAGCAATGATGTAATGGATACATAATTTTTAACCTGATGAAATCTATAGCAAACCAGTTTATGTACATATGTATTATATATATATATATATATATATATATATATATATATATATATATATATATATGTGTGTGTGTGTGTGTGTGTGTGTGTGTGTGTGTGTGTGTGTGTGTGTGTGTGTGTGTGTGTGTGTGTATGTTTGTGTGTGCGTGAAGATGTTTTAATAGGTTTTGTCATTGAAAATTTTAAAATTTGCTACCCCTTTGGTGTGTTTTTGTATCTTTAAAAAAAAAATTGGGTACCATTTCCCAAAACATTTCGACAGCTCTGCTCCCGATGCGTCACTGGACAAACCCTCCAACACAATCGGTGGACAACATTGCTGGCACACTCTCAACGCGGCTGACAAGTATCAGGCCCATTGTCAAATCTGTGGGTGAGCACCCGTCGCTATTTTCTCCCCGTCCTCGGAATGTTTATGATGTCAACTCGCGAGCCTTTCATTTCGCACACACACAAGATTAATATTTAAAATCTGGGAACTATCTCGCTCAATCTAAAGCAGCGTGTTTCTGTTTTCTTTTAACACTCGGCTCACGTTTCGCTTTTAAGACAGGAGAAAATGACAACTGACTGCGCAATTTTCAGAGCGCCCGCTTTACTAGTAATAATAAATTAATTACACTTGCACTATACAGGTAGCCAAAGAAGAATAGTATACCAACACAGCACTGGTGTTATCAGTCACCACACGCTGGGGGATATACTGAAGATGGGATCCGAGCGCTTGTAAACTTATCTGTTATAAAAAATAAAGTGAAGCACCCTTTTCCACGCCTTTAGGCGTATAGGGCATATAGGGCTAGATCTACATTTTTAGACCAATCGGCACAAGATGGGTGATGTTGTCAGCATCACGCCGGCTGCCTTTACTTCCCAGGACTGCACCCGGTACCCACTCAAGGCTGGGTCGACCTGGGAGCCAAGGTCATTTTTTTTTAAAGTCTGGCTTAGCCAGGGAGCAAACCCACGACCTTCCGATCCCCGGCGCACGTCTAGCCGCTCTGCCACGGCGACTCCCTTGTCCGATATGCAATGATGATAATTTTTCGGTTGACTGTTAATTATAATTAATTATAATTAATCCAGTATATAAAATATATATAGTATATATAATATAATCAAATAATCCAGTAATTAATTATAATTAATTAATGGATTATCTGATTATATTATATATACACACAAACAAACGGGCAATGTATTGACTGGTACTTGTAGAAAGAAGTAGAAAGATAGAAGGACACACTAGACAACAACAAAATTTAAAGCTATTGTTACCGTGCCAAGAATCGAACTTGTCACCTCCAAACGGAGTCTGCACCTCGCTATGGAAACTGTTGAACTAAGAGTTTTCAGTACCGCGAATTGTTAATTTTTTTTCAATTGACACTCTTCTTGAAGAAAGGATACAAAAGTTACAACCAGACTGACTCATCAAATGAGGCCACGTGCCAACAGCTACAAAAATCAGACTAACTTCCTCTCAGCGACATCCTTCACCTTCAGCCATTGTTCACTTCCGGTGGCGTGTCGTTATGTCAGCCCGGGATGGATTTATCCCGGCGTCATGGCCGCCAGGTGAGGCCGTACGTGAGCTGTCAAGCGCCTTTGACATGCTTCCATCATAACTGGCGTCATGTCACACACGTGACCATACATGGCAGCGTCGTTTGAATTAAAGATTTTGAATTAGGTCAATGTGAAAAGCGCGGATTTTGGCTCAAATTCAACTTAAAGAATGTTATTTTTTTTTAATATATATTGCGAGTTCTTGTGTTGAGATGTTGAGTTGCGATGTCTTTTGTTGAGATGTTGAGTTGCGATGTCTTGTGTTGAGATGTTGCAAGGTCGTATTTCACATTCTTTGTTCTTGACGCCAACCTTTCACAAATGTTATTTTTTTTTCTCTCTCTGGAAGTGAGTATTTGAATAAATAATTACAAGCGGGTTTGTGGATGTTGGGTGCGCGTCAGTGTGTATGTTAAGGAGACAGGAAAAGGAAGGGAGAGAACCGCAAAACAAGGACAGTAACGAAGGTAGAAGTGGATGTGAATGAGAGGATGCGACACAGATATGGTATCCGCGCACGTGTGTTTGTGGGGGAGGGAGATTATATATTTGTAACGGGGGTGATTATAATGTACACATATAAATAAACTGTCGCTAATGCAGTATTGACCACTTGTGCGGTGTACCCAGGGTATCCTTTAGCTTGAGGATTTAGGGCTGCACGGGTGAAGTGTAAACGTATGAAGGGGCGAAAGGGAGGAGGAAGAAGAAGAAGAAGAAGAAGAAGAAGAAGAAGAAGAAGAAGAAGAAGAAGAAGAAGAAGAAGAAGAAGAAGAAGAAGAAGAAGAAGAAGAAGAAGAAGAAAAAGCAGAAGAAGAAGAAGAAGAAGAAGAAGAAGAAGAAGAAGAAGAAGAAGAAGAAGAAGAAGAAGAAGAAGAAGAAGGAAATGAAGAAGAACAATAAAAATAAGAAAAAAAGACGGAGACGAAAAAAAAGGAGGATTCAGATGAGGATGGGGAGAAGAAGACATGCCGTGTATCACATAAACACAGGTATATCAACGAGAAAACATCAATGAATGAAACAAATTGATATTTTACCTAATCGTGCGTTAACCTTACTTCTAGGTTTTCATAAAACTTTTTTATTTTTCCAAATGTCTGTTTAGCGAAGATTGTCTAAAGAGGTTATTTACCTACTATTATCTAAACAGCTTTGTTAGGAAACGCTGTTTGTTCAACATTTTCCAGAAAGCGTAGTTATAAAACATGGTATGAAAAGCGTAGTTATCAAACATTGTTCAAAAAGCGTAGTTATCAAACATTGTCCAAAAAGTATATTTATCAAACACTGTCTAAAAAGCGTAGTTATTAAACATTGTCTAAAATTTTGAAATATATATATTTAAAAATATCCAACTTTGTCTAAAAAATGTAGTTACCGGCCACTATCTTAAACGCCTAGTTACCACACATTGTGTATTACATTATTGCAAAACATTCTCTCTCCTCTCTCTCCCATTAAGTTTTTTTTTTTTTTTCTAAACCTAACGCACGATTTGGTTTATGCCGGACTGAATGTTACCAGATTTGGCAGCTAAATTATACGGCTTGGCCTTCAAAATCCATCCTGCTATCTGAAAAAGAAAATCCTGGCTTTGTCACATTACTGCAACAGTTAAACTGGGTGATCACGTGACCTGCTCACAATTTCCGGTTTTTATCTTTATTTTTTGCACAAATGAGCTGTATTCTACTTCCGCTTCCTTTTCGTCTAGATAAGAGTAATGGCCGCCCTTACAGGACTAAAAAGTCATTTTTCTCTCGCGGTTATAAATTATTATTAGTACTATTTTTCCTATTATTGGACTTGTGTATGATTTGCGTACGTCTGGGTGCGTGAGTTTGTGTGTATGCATGTGCCTCGTGCTAAAAACACAGATTTATTTGTAGTAAAATTCATAAAAGGGGTATTAAAAATATGTGGATTTATGTCTTATGTTACAAAATCAAATTGCATGTCGTCTTCTCCCCCCTCCCTCTTTTTTTTTTTGTTTTATATCAGCATAAGTTTCACGCCACTAAGCGCCTAATTGTAAAAGATGAAATCCGAGCCATGTCGCACTCGCGCTGTTTATCTTATGATCTTGTGAATTCTTGGTTTGTTAGTGACTCCTTCATTCAATTTTCTTCTAGGGTTTCCTCTCTTCTCAAGATGTTTAAATCCGAGGCAGTTAATTCCTTACCTCTACTTCACTAGGCACACCAGGGGCCTCAGATCGCCAGCAGTTCCCTACAGCCTGTCCCCAAATGTCTCTTCCTTAGGTCAGAGCCGCAAGCTCTGTTGGGAGTAGTTAGAACAGTCCTGCAGTACATGCTCTGTCTGCTCTAGAACTAGAGGCAGGAGATTCTGGTAGGCCTAAATCGAAATAATTCTACCAGATCTAATCCCATGTGGCTGGGCCAGTCGTTCACGAAGTCGTCCCACAAAGAACAAACGTGCATATTCAGTCGTCAGAGAACTGGTGGTGCCTTATGCGATTAACTGCGTGTGCAACTGCACATACTTTTGCAAATGCTTCTCCCGTCGACGATGAACTGGATTTCTAGTGTCGGGTTGTTTGTTTCGGCACTTTTGACAGCTGTTTTTGCATGCAATTACGTGACTGTATAGTACTGAAATAATTAGGTATTTGAAATAACCCAGTCAGGGGCTTTTCTGTACAAATAAGACATCACTTTTAAAAAAATCCGATGCCTTTTAAAGCATATTTTAAAGAAAGACCCGGGTTTATTTTCAGGGAAACGAGCTATTTTTACAAGCGGGAATGTCCGTTGACACAGGAAATCTATCGAGCATCCAACCAAGGACGCAATCATGGCCTCCATTAACCCAGCTGTTTGAAGGAAATCTGGCCAATAAACGGAACACACAAAATGGGAAGAGTGAATTCAATGCAAACACTTGATAGAAAGTGGTTCTCTTGGCAAATCCGATGTCTTTTGTACACTATGAGCCTCTTCATTGTTCAGTTGGGGCGTATGCGTTGTCGATCGGTTGGGTTAGCTTTCCCTTCCTTCTTCTGTTCCTCTATGGTATGTTTGGAAATATCTTTCTTCTATCTATTTTGGTTTGTGTGTGTTTTCTTTATGTCTCTCCTTACTTGGCTAGTAAAGAGTGGAACGAACGAATAAACACATGATGAGCGAATGAACTTTATTTTTCAATGGTTACAAATTTGGACACGCAGACTTGTCTTACAACGGCCCTTCCAATCACTCGGCTTTCAGACCCGCTGCCTACCCAACAAGCATGTCGCAAGAGTCGACTAATTAGGAGCTTCCTTCGAAGTCAGAGTGCATCTGCCTGAAAGTGAAGGAACCAACAGTCTGCATACAAAATAGCCATATTTGCCGAAGAGATGTGCATACAACACTCAGGTTCTCGAACAAATTTTAAGTCCAGAGGTGGATAAACAACCAGAACTTTCTGCTGGAGATTACAGCTGGTGAACATGAAAAAAAAAGGACCGCAGTGGTTTGGTATTGACAAAGCATGTTCATATAACACGACTGGATGTGTGTTGTGTTTAGCGTTTGTAGCAGATGAAAGGTGCGATGCCAGGCTTGACAGAACTGACGTTAAATTATTATCATTTTTGGATGGGTGGTAAATATATTAAAGGTTACGATAGACACTCACGGAGGACAGACTAGCTATAGTCTGTTCCAACAGTCGTGCCCAACTTTAAAAATATGTTACTCGGTAACCGTTTGGTGTAAAATGTTGACATTTGAAGAAGAAGAAGAAGAAGAAGAAGAAGAAGAAGAAGAAGAAGAAGAAGAAGAAGAAGAAGAAGAAGAAGAAGAAGAAGAAGAAGAAGAAGAAGAAGAAGAAGAAGAAGAAGAAGAAGAAGAAGAAGAAGAAGAAGAAGAAGAAGAAAAAGAAGAAAAAGAAGAAAAAGAAAAAGAAGAAGAAGAAGAAGGAGAAGAAGAAGAAGAAGAAAAAGAAGAAGAAAAAGAAGAAGAAGAAGAAGAAGAAGAAGGAGAAGAAGAAAAATGAGAAGAAGTGAAGAAAGATGTTGAGTTGTAGACGGCAACGACTGAGAGGAAATATTTTATCTACATTATTTCGACATTTCTGTTGTCCGTTGAAAAATATAAAATTAAACAATGAAACACAAGGCATCCATCGCCTGGCAGTGTCATCGATTATACACACCTCACTACAGCGAGTCTAGCAGATCGATAATGATATCAGAGAGAGGCGGCTTCTGCAGCGGCACCGCTACCCAACCCGGCCACCTCTGAACCGACAAGGTCTTGAACATGACGTCACGAGCGAGAGGAAACAGTTCAGGGACTGGTGTACTACTTCCGGTAGATTTGGCAAGGGAAAATGTTTTATTCACATCGTGGCTGAGAGAAGGATTCCCCATGTCTAGGGATTCACACAGGAACAGAAAGGGGAAAATAGGTTGTAGATTTGTTTGCAGTAGTTATTGATCAACAGTATTGTACACTTTATCTCTGTTTCTATACATACATAGATACATACACACACACACACACAGAGAGATACATACACACATACACACGCGCGCGCGCGCGCACACACACTACACACACAACACACCCACACACACATATATACATACATGCATGCATGCACTCCCACTTCTCTCTTCACCTAATATTCTTGAGTTTGAAGAACTGTCTGATTGTGTCTTCTGCTTGAGCCATCCACGACTTCCCTCCTTTCCGCGTCCAGAGCTTGGTGCAAAGGGTGATCTGTGTCTGCAGCTACCTTGAGATATGACGTCGCTTGCAGCACCTTGTGCCTACCTGCTAGGAGAAGAGCAATGATAACTTCAGCGAGGTGTAGTCTCATGAGTGTCAGAAAATACTGTCTGGTATGGAGTGGACATTGATGGTAGTTTGATTTTACAATACCCTCAAGCAGACTTGAAGCTGAAATGAACGCTGCTGAGAAGGAAAATCGGTGCTGAACAAGATTCAAAGTAGGATATCGCAAGGATAGAACGGATTGAATGAATAGACTATGAGCCCTATGTGATATATTATAGCACAACAGAACGGTGATGCTGATGATAGAAAATACAGTTCTGACAACGAGAGAGAGGGGGAGAGATAGATAGATAGATAGAGAGAGAGAGAGAGAGAGAGAGAGAGAGAGAGAGAGAGAGAGAGAGAGAGCACTCCAGCACAAAAATCCCACAATCAAAGACTGTGTTCGCTGCCACATCGCACACATTCTGTGAAGCCATTCGCCCATTGCCACTCAGTGACTGGCAAGCATGGCCACATGCCATCCTGCTGTCCAGAGACTTAATGACAGATTCATCGCCGAGGGTTCCTCTTGGCGTGGATCGTTGCTGTTTGATCGTATCGACAGCTGTCACATTCCGAGGATGTGTAGGGGATGATTGATCGGCCGCAGAAACCAGGTCTAGTTCAACGTGGATGGCGGCCTTTCCCAGCTGGTCGCCTGTGCGTGTGGAACTTTGATTGACCCAGGCAGAAGTGTACACAAAAGATATGGCCGTGACACGCAAGGAATGGAACTGAGCGAGAGACAAAGAAGGCCTCGTTTTGTGGAAATAATGGACGCTGAAGGGGAAGATGACGTAGACGACTTCAGTAAATGAGCGACAAATATAGATAATCATCATGATGATTATCACCAGGAGCATATAAAGCGGGAGGGTGTATCTAAGCTGTTACGTGGTCGAATCATTGATCTTACTCTCTAAAGGTCGCGGGTTCCATTTCCAGCTGTCGGTTTTTGAGCGCAATTGTAAAGAGACTTTCAGTGATCGTCGCCGGACTTACGAATTTTCCCTACAATGTTCTCACTCAAAATCTGTTTATGTCGAGACATGGCCAACTTGTAGGGGCTAATTATTATTATTATTTTATACTGAATAGCACATAACTATAAGAATATATCTGAAATAATACAAAATATATAAATGCTTAACAGAACATAAATACATGGTTGTGCCGAAAGGGGCACTCAACCCACTTGCAAATATTTATCGTATGGGAATGTAAAGAGGGGGAGGGGCGGGGCCGGGATTCAGCCTGCATATAAACATTCTAGATCTGTAAAAGAGATGTGTACGCAAAAACTCGAGTTCTGCAAGAAGATCAAAGCCCAGAAGTGGACGAACAGCCAAAACTGTCCCCGGAGTTTACAGCCAGTGAACACGAAGAAGAAGAAGAGGAAGAAGAAGAAGAAGAAGAAGAAGAAGAAGAAGAAGAAGAAGAAGAAGAAGAAGAAGAAGAAGAAGAAGAAGAAGAAGAAGAAGAAGAAGAAGAAGAAGAAGAAGAAGAAGAAGAAGAAGAAGAAGAAGAAGAAGAAGAAGAAGAAGAAGAAGAAGAAGAAGAAGAAGAAGAAGAAGAAGAAGAAGAAGAAGAAGAAGAAGAAGAAGAAGAAGAAGAAGAAGAAGAAGAAGAAGAAGAAGAAGAAGAAAATGCAGAAGAAGTAGTGGAAGTACAAGAAGAAAAAGAAGAAGAAGAAGAAAAAGAAGAAGAAAAAGAAGATGAAGAAGAAGAAGAAGAAGAAGAAGAAGAAGAAGAAGAAGAAGAAGAAGAAGAAGAAGAAGAAGAAGAAGAAGAAGAAGAAGAAGAGAAGAAGAAAGAAGAAAAGAAGAAAGAAGAAGAAGATAGGAAGATAAAGAAGAAGAAGAAGAAGAAGAAGAAGAAGAAGAAGAAGAAGAAGAAAGAAGAAGAAGAAGAAGAAGAAGAAGAAGAAGAAGAAGAAGAAGAAGAAGAAGAAGATGATGAAGAAGAAGAAGAAGAAGAAGAAGAAGAAGAAGAAGAAGAAGAAGAAGAAGAAAGAAGAAGAAAAAGAAGAAGAAGAAGAAGAAGAAGAAGAAGAAGAAGAAGAAGAAGAAGAAGAAGAAGAAGAAGAAGAAGAAGAAGAAGAAGAAGAAGAAGAAGAAGAAGAAGAACAAGAAGAAGTTACCAATAGTCACTTTGTATAACCGACAAGAAGCCCCTGTCAACGCGGATTCGGATATAACTGTATCGATCCCGCCCTAGTGGGTGCTGAACTCTTGTCTCTATAAAGGACTTGCCGGGTCGTTACGCGCATGATGTCTGGGCTGACAATCCAATAACTATAGTTTCGGTCCGCCATCACGTCGTATCTGCTCAGCAATATCTACAACTGTAGAGTTATCAAACATTAGTTGATAAGCTTCAAGCAAAAGTAGATATTTATGTTTATCGGCAGGTTTTCTCGGCATTGCTCAAGTGATTGATGTTCAAATATGTGTTTTGTTTTGTAAAAAAGAAACACACACACACGGGGAAAAAAAAAGGGGGGGGGGGGGGCTTTTTCTACAGCAGTGGAGCTTTGGAAACTGATACTAGACGCTTTCTTTCGTAGAGCATTCAGCACGCTTTGTGCGACTTTCATCAGCATCATATGTCAACTTTACTTTCAATTAGACTGGGTCCCACTGGAACCAAACCAAAGGGCAAGTTTCATTTTTTTAAATCCTCATCAAAATGTACTTAAAGAAGAAAATCGGAGCTCTTTAACTGAAACAGTATAGAAACATTTTTTAGAATACCGTAGACCAGAGTTTCCCAAACTTTACTTAGTCGCGATGCATTAAAATGTTTCCACGGCGCCTTAACCTAAGTAAAAATGTGACTATTCGTATGTAAGATTTAAAACAAAAATAATAAAACTTGTGTATCTTTAAATATTTTGTTGCGCCCCTGTGAAGAGGTCTCGGTTCCCCAGGGTGCTGCGGCGCACAGTTTGGGAATCACTGTCGTAGACTATGAAGAAGCAAAACGTCGAGCACCCTCTATGACCTGAATATGAAAGAGAACTGGCTTGTAAACAGCATCCTCTCACGAAAGCTGGGGTGTTTCGGACATGTCTAGCGCTATGGTCGTCCGGAGAGAGCAGGTATGGGGGATGCATGTCTGAAACAAGAATCGCCAAAGTGGATACAGGACACTCCAGATGCATTCTTTATGAAAGCATATAACAAAAGTGAAAAGTAAAGATCCACTTTCACGCCTTCAAGCGCATCGAGCATATGGGAAGAGCACCCATATTTTTACAGTTCAAACGGCACTAGTTGGGTAATGGGGTCAGCATTTCGCCGGCCGTCTTTACTTCCCCACGACAAACATCCTGGTACCCATTTTAGGCTGGGTCGACCTGCTACGCCCCATACCATGATAAAAATCCACGCAGCCAGCAGTGGGTTTCGATCTCGGTACTTTGGAATTACGAGTCGGACTCGCAACGCCTAAGCCACGGACGCCGCATGAAACCACCTAGAACTGGAGAATTGGTTAGCGAAAGAGATACTTTCCAGCGTGCCACGAAGAGAGCGACGTTACATAAATTACATGAATGGCTGATTAACTGATTGACTGATTAACTGATTTACTGATTAACTGATTTACTGATTATCTGATTGACCCTGTGCAAACTATGAAGTTGTTTACGGAAAGGGTGGGAGTTGGGCGCCAGTTAAATGGTTGGACGTTTGCAATATAACCCGCACCAACACACATCTTTGTTCTCCAAAACGGAGCTTGGCTCACATCTCGACCAAGCCTAAAATATATACCAGGTAAAGTCATGGGAGGTAAAGACGGCCAGCGTGATGCTGACCATATCATCCACCAAGTTCCCATCGATCTATTTAAAAAAAAATGCGTCTAGTCTCATATATCTACGCTCGCCTGTCGATCGGAAAGTCGAGGGTTCGGGTGTTGACGAAACCGGACCTTTTATGTTAAACAAATGACCTTGGCTGCCACGTTGACCTTTCCCTGAGTGGGTGCCAGGTAAAGTCCTGGGAAGTAAAGATGGCCTAGGCGATGGTGACCACATCACGCACCAAGTACCTATTGGTCTAAAAAATATAGCTCTAGCCCTATATGCCCACTACGCCTGAAAGCCTAGAAAGGATTCCTTTCCTTCGTATACCTAATGCGCCTTTGGCTGACAAAGGGGCCTTTATATTTTTCGTCATCATCACAATCGTCATCATCATCTTCATTATCATCCTCATCATCAACATAAATTTCTTCTTCTTCTTCTTCTTCTTCTTCTTCTTCTTCTTCTTCTTCTTCTTCTTCTTCTTCTTTTTCTTTTTCTTCTTCTTCTTCTTCTTCTTCTTCATCTTCTTCTTCTATTTTCTCATCATCATCCTCTTCTTCTTCGTTATCATCATCTTCTTCTTCTTCTTCTACTACTTCATCATCATCATCGTCATCATCATTCCTCTTCTTCTTCTTCTACTTCATCATCATCATCATCATTATCTTCTTCCTCTTCTTCTAATTCATCATCATCATCATTATCTTCTTCTTCATCATCTCGTGCCACTGCGTGTCGTTGGGTTACCAGTTGATATTGACTGTCTGATCGGCTCCTTCTACCTTTGGCGATCAGATGCGATGGACATCATGGTTGCATGCCTAGGGG
>CAJHNH020002669.1:1177511-1180011 GCA_905116865.2 Candidula unifasciata | reverse complement strand
TTTCGACATTTGTATCAAGAAAGCCGACGGTCCAGAAAACAATGGCAAACTACTGGACGTAAATTTGCCTAGAAAAAAACACAAAACAGCCATGGGCTGTTGTGTTGGTTCTGCAACGTCCTGTAAAGGATACGCAACTAACCTTAAATTTGTGAACAAAGAGGAATTTGTTGAGCTCCGTGCAGACTTTGATGCTCTAAGCTTATGCCCACATCCATCTTTGATGCCCTAAACGTATGCCCATATCCATCTTTGATGTCCTAAACTTATACCCATATACATCTTTGATGCCCTAAGCTTATACCCATATCTATCTTTGATGCCCTAAACTTATGCCCATATCCATCTTTGATGCCCTAAACTTACACCCATATCCATCTGTTTTGGGGATTGTTTTGTTCCAACATCTGACTGGTTAGTGTCTGCATTTCTCCTGAGCCCCGGCTGACGCCTATGGTTGGCTCTGTTTTGAGGGAGGTGCTTGGAGTTTTGTGATAAGTATTTGAGACAACTGGGCAGTTGTTTTTGGTCTGAAAGTTAATGCCCGTAAAAAAAAAAGGGGGGGGGGGTAAAGTCCGGAGATGTGAACCAGCGTCATTGGACACGGTTATATGCCATAAGTGCTCTGCCACCAGTACGGACAGCTGATAAGAATTGTCCGTCTGTGTAGCTACAGCGACGTTCCTCCATTTACCCCAGAGTATCACTCTGGTACCCATTTCCTAGAGGCTGGGTGAACCCCGGGAGCCGCCCGGTTTCGAACACCGACCTTGGGCTGCAGCGAGTCGCAGCTGGATTTGAAAGCAAGCTTCTTATCGACTGCGCTAACGCGGCCCCCTAATGCCCGTATTTTATATGTAATTCTTCGGCTAAGTGGGTCAAGCAAGTTCTTTTAAACAAGATGTATAAATAAAGTAAAGAACCATTTCAACGCCTTTAGATGTATTGGGTATATAGGGCTAGACATATAGATATTTTGTAGACCAATCGGCACTTGGTGGGTGGTGTGGTTAGCATCACACATCGACCATCTTGCCTTTACTTGCCAAGGTTTTGTTTGAAGAAGAACAAAAAAGGTCCGGCTCCGTCAGGGCTCGAACCTAAAATCTTCCGAACCGGTAGTTAGTGTATAGCCACTATAAGAGGTATATGATTTATAATGTTTCTTAAACACTGGATGCGTTTCCAGTGCAGCTAATTGGGAAAACATGACGAACATCCCATAATTTCTCCGGTCTTCCATGGACTGTAAGTAACCCTGCCCTTGTTACCATCGTTGCAATCTGTGTTGAGAATAGACCAATAGTTATAGCGCGAATGTTTGGTTTTGTACCTTTGTGCAATTTTTGATACCGACAAAATTTTCTCACTATGTGTAAATAAAGTAGAAAATACACTGAATTGTAGCAGGAGATAATATAATCTTTGAGAAACCACATAAGTAAAGTACTTAGTTTGTGTTTTTCTTCAAGCCTGTAATATTCACTTTTTTATTTTATTTTGCATACCAAATCATTTGTGATATAAATATCAATGCATATTTATAACCTTGCTAAATATGTGTTGGGGTGCGACATAGAAATTTGAAATAAAGTGAGGCTTTGTTCTGAAACATCCCTTACGTTATGTTCATTCGTTTGTTTGCTTTCTTTTTCTGTTTACATTTTTTTCACTGACTTACTTTACTTTGATCCTAGATCTAAAAATAACCTTAATTATCTTTTATTCGTTGAGAATTCGTTCTGTTTTTTCCCTCTTATTCCATTATTGCCTTTTGTTCTTTGCACAAAATTTACAGGCAAGTTTCCTGGGAGTTAAAAAGAAAACCTAACTGCTTGTCAAAGAATTGATGATTTAATTGTTAAATAAATTGTAAATGTTACTGTTAACTTATTACCTTGCATGTCTTTTTTTTTTTTTTAATTGTTGACATGATTTCATTAACACATGTTTGTTCGTTGCTTGTTATGTTTTCTTTGTCAATGAAATAAAAATATGAATATATCAGTCAGCTGAGGACAAGTAAGGCGAGTTGAACATCATAAGAACTAAGAGTATTACCACTCGTTGCCAATACGAGAGCTGTGAAGGTGTAGCAGCTAGTGGCTCGTATCTGACCCGAAGGTTTTATGTTCAATTACGCATCAAGTCTTGTAATTTTTTTTAATGATCTTGGCTTCATGTTCGACCCATCATAAAAAGGCTCCAGGAGAAGTCATGGAAAGTAAAAGCGGCCAGCGTGGAGTTTACCACATCACTGACCCCATACTGATTGATTGATAGGAAACTGGGTCTATCACCATATAACCCAACCGCCAAAAATGTAAACAGGGGTCACAAAAAACACGTCTATAGCAGATGTTCAGTGTCCTATGCTGCTTGTTTATCAGGTACAATTGTTATATAATCGTCCCCACGTGAAATGCACTTTTTTTTTGGGGGGGGGGGGGGAGGGGGGTGGGGGGAAGCCCCATCCTGGCTTTTGACGGGGGCCCTGAAT
>CAJHNH020002669.1:1165011-1172511 GCA_905116865.2 Candidula unifasciata | reverse complement strand
CGAGTCCTATTATTTCGATTCGTAATTCAGCAAACATTCTACCTAGAACACATAAGTCTAGGTCGACTTGGAAGCAAAGGTCATTTGTTGAAATAAAAAGTTCAGCACTGTCGGGATTTGAACTCATCATCTTCAGATCCACTGGCCAGCGTCTAGTGCCTACACCGTGGCAGCTTCTTGCTGTGCAAGTAGCAGGTCTAGTATAACCACCACTATCATCAGGTGCCAGATCGTCAAGCAGTGGCTATTCTGTTCACTTTATGACCTAATTACCATAGTATTGCGTGTGCAAGCATCCGGATTTTGTCGGGACTGACACGTTTTTCCCCTGCTTTTTAAATGGGACAGTAAAGGACATTTTCTGGGATTTTCCCTGGCACAGGAACGGGACAGTTATGGTGCCACCAGTTTGTAGGGATCTTGGAACTTCGATTAACTAATTAACCAAAAAACCACCTAACTAAGTAACTAACCAACTAACAAACTCACCAGAGTAAAAGTGAAGTAAGACGCATTAGGCATTTAGGGCTAGACTCATCTTCCTCTTCCTCGCGTTCACCATCTGTAAACTCGAAAAGTTCTGGTTGTTCGTCCACTTCTGGACTGCCATCCTGTTCCAGAACTTGAGTGTTGCGTGTGCATCCGTTTTACAGATCTGATCAACTTGTATGCAGATCGTTGGTTCCTTGCCTCTCAGGCAGATGAGACTTTGAAGAAAGTTACTAATTAGTCGACTCTTACGACATGCTTTTCTGTAGGCAGTGGGTCTATTCTTGTTTTCCCCTATAACAGGGTCCCGGAACCAACACGAGGAGACAGACGAATATTTGTATAGACCTCTATGGGCTATCTGGTCTTTACTTCCAAGGACTTTAGATTGGTATCCATTTAAGACTGGGTCAAGCTGGGAGCCAAGGTCATGCTGGAAAAATATCCAGCACCATCTGGATTTAAACCCACGACATTTAAATCCGCAGGCGACTATCTATCCGCTACACCACAGAGACTCCCAACTCACCAGACCAGAGTAAGCGACTATATTTCAGTAATATGAGAATGTGTTCTGTATTAATCCCCTATGACGTCACAAGAAGTAAGTAAAGTAAAGTTCCCTTTTCACGCCTTTCGGCGCATCGGGCATATGGGCAGAGCGTCACATATTTTTACAGACCATCAGCACTCTGTGGGTAATGTGGTCAGCATTACGCCGGCTGTCTTTACTTTCCCAGGACAGCCCATCCTGGTACCCATTTTAGGCTGGGTCGACCTGCGACGTCCCATACCAAGATAAAAATCCACGCAGCCTGCAGTGGGTTTCGATCGCGGTATGCTGGCTTACGAGTCGGACTTGCAACGCCTTAGCCACGGACGCCGCGACGTCACAAGACATTTCAACATTTTAGAGGGAGGTAAGACTGGGTTTTCCGGCTTTCTGATGCTTTTAACGACCCCAAAACATTTAGAACTGGCCCTAACCCCAACCCACCAACGTCCCACGAAAGAGTGCATCCTAGGTCATACGACTTATTGCAGCCTAAATCCCACGACTGCATGCAGCCTATCTACCACGCCCTGAAATACTAGACTGTCCAGTGACCTGTGGATTTTCCCTGTTTGGGGTAGGATATTAATAAAGCACTGGAGAATGTTGTGTAGACACGTGTGAGCTGAGAATGTGAGGTGAGCACACTTCTGCCCGTACCCGTCTCAGAAAGCATCCTTCATCAGGGAAGTATCTCTTGTAGCTGCTACCACTGCCCTAAGGATGCCTTCGGAGATTAAACTGGAAGTCTGCCACCCAGTAGGCGACCATTTTATTTAGAGTAGGGCCTCATGATTATGTATAGCTTAGAGCCTCATAATTATATATCCTAGGGCCTCGTGATTTTATATATGATTTTATATACCTTAGGGCCTCATGACTTATACCTTAGGGCTTCATGATTTTGCATAACTCAGGGCCTCATGATTATGTTTGGCTTAGGGCCTCATCCAGTGTAATATAACCTTGGGTACAAAGTAACCAGCAGTGCCGCGTGGGATTGGGGATAAATGTATGACAGCCACAAGAAAGACTGCTAAGAGAAACTGCAATGAACTTTCGAACTACATCCGGAGTCACATTAAGTAATGTTTGTTTTAATATCCAGAAGCTATGAGTTGTTAACCCTTAGGCTCGGTATTATAGATATCGCCACCTTTCGGCCTTGATTCCATTTTTAAATACCGTAAATCTGGGAGAAATTTGGCTTTTCTGCCCACCCCCGGGAGTGAACCCGGACCACAAGGAGTTCGTCAACCGTAATCCGGTTTAGCCAACTAGGCTAGAGAGACGGGCCACATTAAGTAATAACTTCACGTTATGAGCGGAAGTGCGCGTTGAAGAGCCTTCATTTTACAGCCCAACCCACCCACCACTTCATTCTCTCTCTCTCTTTCTCTCTCTCTCTCTCTCTCTCTCTCTCTCTCTCTCTCTCTCTCTCTCTCTCTCTCTCTCTCTCTCTCTCTCTCTCTACATCTGAAAGAAACAAAACACGTCAAGACAATGCTTAAATTCTTTGAAAGGGAAGTAATCAAAGCGCCACACATTCGAGTTATCCTCTCCTTTCTAATTCTACAGTTGTAGAAACGAATTGTTATTTATCTACCTTAAAACTACACTCAAATCGCATCTGCAGCTCATTACCAGAAATTACCTCCATTTTAGAGCTGAGTTAAAAGAGACCATAAATACAAAGACATCTATCTAGAACGTGCCACAAACTCTTGCTATTTCCTTTCGGCAACACGTTTTGAGACCGTCTGCCAGAACTGTTTCCGCAGGTGTGACTTGTGAGTGTCTTCAGTCAGCACCTGTCTTAACGGCACTTTGGCAATCCTGCCCCACTAGCACTTGATACATATGTGAGTTTTCGTTTGACTAGCCAAGACGCTGGCGTTGGATAGGACACACACTGAGAAAGCAGGAGAACAGCATAACTAGAATGTCTTTGCATTGGAACCCACAGGGGCATAGGAATAAATGAAGGCCAAAAAACACATAGAGAAAAGAGCTGGAGAATGAAGTTAGAAAGATGGGGAGGACATAGGGAGAGCTCCGTGCAATGGCGAAGGATAGAACGACTTGGCGTGAGTTGGTTGAGGGCCTATGCTCCATTGTGGGATAGAAAGGCAGAAGAAGAAGCCCAGTGGTCGACAAAAGGCGGCTCGTGAACCTCATGCGGCTCTTTGGCGACCTGAGTGCGGCTCGGCCAGTCAGTCACAAATTGGTTTTGGCTCCGAAAAACGTGATTCTTAACATGTTTTATAAAAAAATTGGCTCCGAAAAACGTGATTGTTAACATGTTTTAAAAAAATTGGCTCCGAAAAACATTGACAATACCAGTCGTCCCTATGTGGGATGCAATCTTTCGTTATGTGAATTCCCAACATGGATTTTCCTAAAGGCCCAGAATATAGTAAAAAAGTAAGTAAAGGACATTTTCCACGCCTTTTAGACGTATAGGGCATATAGGGCTAGGCCTATATTTTTATAGACCAATCGGCACAATATGAGTGATGTGGTGAGCATCACACCGGCCGCCTTTACTTCCCGGGACTGCACCCGGTACCCACTCAAGGCTGAGTCGACCTGGGAGCCAAGGTCATTTTCTGAAAATAGTCCGGCTCGTCCTGAATATAGCCGGGCCATAAATATATCCTAACGGCTAAACGGGGTTTCAGGGACTTTTTCACTCCACGGGTGATACTCATCCGCATAGTGGCACTTTGGGTCACAGAGTGTTTATCGCTTGTGGGATGTCCTGGTGTCGGCTCTGTGGCTAAGTCGATTGGTTCCGACAGTGGTGATCAAGGAAGCCGATCGTCCAGAAAGCAATGGCAAACTACTGAATGTCTGTGTGTGTATGTATGTATGTATGTATGTATGTATGTATGTATGTATGTATGTATGTATGTATGTATGTATGTATGTATGTATGTATGTATGTATGTAGGTAGGTAGGTAGGTAGGTAGGTATATTCGCATCCTGATTTTGTTGGGATCGCCGTGGTGTAGCGGCTAGACGCCCGCCTGAGGATCGGAAGGTCATGGTTCGGGTCCTGATGTTTTTTGGAATGACCTTGCTCCCAGGTCAACCCAGCCTTGAGCGGGTACCAGGTACACTCCTGGGAAGTAAAGGCGGCCGGCGTGATGCTGACCACATCACCCAGCAAGTGCTGATTGGTCTATACAAATATAGGTCTAGCCCTATTTGCCCAAAACGCCTTTAGGCGTGGAAAAAGGTCTTTTACTTTTATCTCACTCCTGTAGAGGAAAAGAAACTCAGCAGAGGAAATGTTGGTCGAGATTAGAATGCTTGGCTGAAAGGCAGTTGACCGAGGTTCGATGCTTGATCAAGCATGGAAATAACAGTTTGTGACGACATCA
The DNA here is from genome assembly GCA_905116865.2 of Candidula unifasciata. Lineage (NCBI taxonomy): Eukaryota > Metazoa > Mollusca > Gastropoda > Stylommatophora > Geomitridae > Candidula > Candidula unifasciata. The sequence continues at coordinate 1,168,082 of CAJHNH020002669.1, read as the reverse complement.
CGACGGCCGCCTTTACTTCCCAGGACTTTACCCTGCACCCAGTCTATCCTTGGTCAGCCGGCAGTAAAACAATGCCACTCAAATCGGATTAATGCCAAAACCTTCGGACCGGAGGTTAAAGCATCTAGTCAGGAAGCCACTCCGACTCACTGTTGCTTCAATAGTTTGAAGATAGTCTCTTGGTTGGTAGGCTGACAGAACCTGCCTCACCCTGTGTATGGTTTGAGATTAGGCCGATGCCTGCTGGGAAAATGCCCTGCACAAGACTACCTGGCAACCGCATGTGTCTCCACTCCGGCTCGTGACAGGTGAACAAAGACCTAATGTCTGGAAATCAGCAGCCATGACAAAATGAAAAAATTAACAAAAATCCCACCATTGAAGGCAGACAATAAACCTGCCTACGTCTTTCTTTTAGAACGTCAGTGTCGGAGCTGCAAGCAGATGACGATCTGGATAATGAGTTTGATAAAGCCAGCTTATAAAAATCCCTTATTGTCTAATTAATGGGAAGGACCAAACTGACAAGCGGGTTGGAAGACGTTGCAGAGATTCAACAAAGAAGCGGCTTGTTGAGACGGTCCAAAAAACTTTGCTGGAAATATAACTCAGTAAGTGCACCGTGTTGTCTTTGTGTGTGTTATCAGCACAGAGGACGATTTGAATACACGTGTAGAACAAGGAGAAGTCAAATAGACGATGAACAAGACACGTCTAGGCAGATACAAATGGAAGACCGGAAATGTTACAAGGTACGATCAGAAAACAAAGCCTTTAGGATAATTTTCTTGCAGCTGTCTAAAACTGTGGGCGTTTGTGGCTAAGGTGTTGCCAGCGTGCTTTGTAATTCCGAGATAGCCAGTTTAATTTCAACTGCTACCGATTCGGTAGCAGACCGCTTTGCGTGGATTTCGACAGAGGTATCGAGAGCAGTTGAAGCAACGACAAACTACTGCATGTAATATTGCTTGCTAAAACCAAAAACAGTCAACAAATGCTGAGGCTGAATCTGCAACGTCATGTAATGAATTCGCAAATACAAACCGTGGGTTGCCCAGGTGGTCTGGTTCCCTGGTTCCCTGGTCCCTGGTTCCTTGGTTCCCTGGTTCCCTTTTTAGCCTTCTGTGCCCGTCATTGTGGCCGATTGTCTCCCATTCTGCACACATGTCCGAACCATCGTAACTGTGACTGATCCACTCGGGTTTGTAAGGCCTGGGTTTCAAGATCTTGACGTATTGACGGATTGCGATTTGTCCCTACTTGTCACGAACCATCTTTCTCAGATACCTCATTTCTCAGGCCTAAAGCTGGCTTCTGTCAGCTGTTGTCATTGCACATGACTTACATCTGACTCTCCGACTAACCTATTTAATATGAGTACTATGAAATGTACAAGAGTCGCCGTGGCGGAGCGGCTAGACTCTTGCCTGTGGATCGGAAGGTCGTGGGTTGGCTCCCTGGCGAAGCCTGACTTTAAACAAAAATGACCTTGGCTCCCAGGTCGACCCAACCTTGAGTGGGTATCAGATGCAGTCCCGGGAAGTAAACTCGGCCGGCGTGATGCTGCCCCATCACCCTTCTTGTGCCGATTGGTCTATAAAAAATAAAGCTCTAGCCCAATACGCCCTATACTCTTAAAGGCGTGGAAAAGGTCCTTTACTTTCGATGAATATACAGGACAAGAAAGGCGATAGGTGTTAGTGTTGGCTACATCATCCAATGAAAGAGTTCTTTACTTACTTCTAACTTTTACGCACTCTTGTCTGTGGACATAAAATGTTTTTTATGAGCACGCTCTAAAGATAATAAAAGGTGAAAGAACGAAAACAAAAGGAAAGAAAAGAAACGGTGAATAAGTGGCTACAGAAGGATAGGCGATGAGGGGGAAAGGGGGACTGCTTCAAAGCAAGAGAACAAAAAATTGAGAAAAATCAATAGCGGAACAAAGAAACACAAAGAGCTAAAATCGAATGTGCAGCAAGATAAATTATCCTTTACTATTCATGCGATGTCTCGCAGGTGGACCCAGCCTAAAATGGGTGTCTGGTAAGGATCCGGGAAGTAAAAGCGGACAGCCTGATGAAGATAACATCGTAGTTAGTGCTGATCTTCTAGGAAAAAGTTTAAAAAAAAATTATACAAGCAGAAGTTAGCCAAACGAGGGAAGAATATTAAAGAAGAATACACCAAAGCTTTTTACTTAACAAAGACAGTAAGTGGATGGCGTGTCCAGGAGACATAGACAAGACAAGAATCTGAGACAGATCTCATCCACGGATGTGTTTATCCTGGTGGATACATCACTGACTGACTGACTTTCTACCCCACCAGGACATCACACAAGCGATAAACACCCGATGACACAAAGTGCCACCATGCGGATGAGGATCGCCGTGGAGAGGTCCCAGAAACCGCGTTCAGACATCTGGCCATATTTATGGCCTGCCTATATTGCGGCCCCTGGCAAAAGCCAGAGTAGGGCTTCAAATGACAAAAAATTTCGTCCTGAAAAGGACGAAACTGGACTTTTAGTAGGATACATCACTGAACCCACAGCACTTATATCCATGACTCCTGGTGCTGATCAGCACTTTAGATCCCACTGGCATCATCTTCCATGTAACAACCATAACCTTTCCATGTCTTCATCCTTTTTTTCATCTATACCCTTCCCTTTCTACTTAATTCCTTCATTCTTTCTCGCATTCCTTCTTTCTTTCTTTTTTCTTCCATTATCATTACTCTCTCTATCATTCCTTTTTTTTTCTTCCATCCGTATTCCATACGTCTTTCCTTCTATGCATCCTTCCTTCCTTTATTCCTTTCGTAGTCTTTCCTTCTTATTATTCGTCCTATCATATTCCTTGATTTCTTCTTCCTTCATTCCTTCCTTCATCCCTTCCATCTTCTGTCTTTCCTTCCTTCCTTATTTCCTTATCTTTACTAATTCCGTGTTTCTTCCTTCTTTCCTTTACTCCTTCCGTATTTCTTCATTTATTCATTTGCTCCTTGCCAATTTCTTCCCTCTTTTTTTTTTCTTTTGCATTGATTCCTTTCTTCTTTTTTTTCCC
>CAJHNH020002669.1:1142511-1160011 GCA_905116865.2 Candidula unifasciata | reverse complement strand
ATAGAACTGACCCCGCATTCGGATATTTTTGGATATTTTATGGCCAGAAATTGGCCAATTTAGCTCCTTTTTGAACGCCATCATATTACAGCCGCCATTTTGGTGAACGATTCAAAGAAGCGCCAACATTTCAACCAATGGCGGCTCTAGTCGTAGGCAATAGTTTGCATCTGATAACCAATGTTGCCACTTTTCTTTGACAAAAAAACATCAAAAAATATCTAAAAACATCTACATTTGGGTGGAAAACATCTATTAAAAAAACATCCAAATGGAAAGAGTCACAAATTACATAGCAATTGATATGACTTACCCTTTAGAATCATGTCCGCATCTTTACTGAAGTCTGTCTTACAAGATCCACAGGATAAACTTAGCTTGGATGATGAAGTTGAAGCTTCAGATCCAAAATGACTCTGGTATGCTTTAGCTGTTCCAATTTCTTTTAATACCCAATCAGGGAACTGATAAGTGGAACAGCCTTATTCTACTCTTATCAGGCCGAATTTTATTGTCAAGATAGCATTTAAGAGGTCAAATTGTATCCTGTTTCTTAGCTTAGATTTGATAAATTCACTAAAATGGAAAACATCTAGAAAAACACCTACCATCTCAACGTCAAAAACGCCATCTAAATGCAAGGGAAAACTTCTAAATTTGGAGTAAAACATCCAAAGTGGCAACACCGCTGATAACCAGTCAGTTGACTATATTTGCCGTAGGCAACCAATCAGCCATGCAGAAAATGGCGCATTAATTTTTAGAGTCAAGTCTGTTTGCCAAATCTGTTTTGTTAATGTTTGTGGCTGTCTTGTTTCTCAAACAAGGAATATTGAATCTGATTATATTTGAGCTCGTGAAATTTTCCCCGACAATTCTACTGTTTGCATTGCTACACCGGAGAGACATCGTGGAGCCGGTCGGCTGCACAGCCTCGCTTTTATCACAGCCTGGTGGCTTTCTTAATTTTCCAAGCCCTATGGATTTTCACGTGTCCACTATTGTTAGTTCCCAACGTACGGAGATCGAAACCCACTGCTGGCTGCGCGGATTTTTATCACGGTATGGGGTGTCGCGGGAGTCGCCATGGCCGAGCGGCTAGACGCTCGCCGCGGATCGGGAGGTCGTGGGTTCGCTCCCTGGCGGAGACGGACTTTTCTTCAAAAATGACCTTGGCTCCCAGGTCGACCCAGCCTTGAGTGGGTACCGGGTGCCATCCCGGGAAGTAGAGGCGGCCGGCGTGATGCTGACCACATCACCCATCTTGTGCCGTTGGTCTATAAAAATATAGGTCTAGCCCCATATGCCCTATACGCCTAAAGGCGTGGAAAGGGTCCTTTACTTACTTTACTTATGGTGTGTCGCAGGTCGACCTAAACATTTGTACCACTATGTATGTCTTGGGGAAGTAAAGACGGCCGGTGTAATGCTGACCTCATTTCCTATCTAGTAGCGATTTGTCTTTAAAAATATGGGTGCTCTTCCTAGATGCTTGATGCTTCTAAAGGCGGGAAAAGGTATGATTACTTTACTTGCTATTGTTTGTTAACCCCCTCCCCCCCCCCTCCCCCCCCCCCCAAGAGTCTTTCCGACTCTTTTCTTTTAAACATTGTACATTTGTATATCTTCTAAGCCATTTTGGTCAGGGTCTTTGTTTTATAGGTTATGAACGCGCTTCATAACTTCGACAACAGTTTTAATAAATACAAGTTATCATTCTTCTTCCTCTTTGTCATCGGACTGATACCAGGTTGTAGCCCTGTGTCGTGGTTTTGTCGTCTCACTGATTCCAGGTTGTAGCCCTGTGTCGTGGTTTTGTCGTCTCACTGATTCCAGGTTGTAGCCGTGTGTCGTGGTTTTGTCGTCTGACTGATACCAGGTTGTAGCCCTGTGTCGTGGTTTTGTCGTCTTACTGATACCAGGTTGTAGCCCTGTGTATTGGTTTTGTCATCACACTGATACCAGGTTGTAGCCCTGTGTCGTTGTTTTGTCGACTGATTGATACCAGGTTGTAGCCCTGTGTCGTTGTTTTGTCGTCTGACTGATACCAGGTTGTAGCCCTGTGTCGTTGTTTTGTCGACTGATTGATACCAGGTTGTAGCCCTGTGTCGTTGTTTTGTCGTCTGACTGATACCAGGTTGTAGCCCTGTGTCGTTATTTTGTCGTCTGACTGATACCAGGTTGTAGCCCAGTGTCGTGGTCTTGCCGTCTGACTGATACCAGGTTGTAGCCCTGTGTCGTGGTTTTGTCATCGGACTGATACCAGGTTGTAGCCCAGTGTCGTTGTTTTGACGTCTGACTGATACCAGGTTGTAGCCCAGTGTCGTTCTTTTGTCGTCTGACTGATACCAGGTTGTAGCCCAGTGTCGTGGTTTTGTCGTCTGACTGATACCAGGTTGTAGCCCAGTGTCGTGGTTTTGTCATCGGACTGATACCAGGTTGTAGCACAGTGTCGTGGTTTTGTCATCGGACCGATACCAGGTTGTAGCCCAGTGTCGTGGTTTTGTCATCGGACTGGTACCAGGTTGTAGCCCAGTGTCGTTGTTTTGTTGTCTGACTGATGCCAGGTTGTAGCCCTGTGTCGTGGTTTTGTCGTCTCACTGATACCAGGTTGTAGCCCTGTGTCGTTGTTTTGTCGTCTGACTGATACCAGGTTGTAGCCCTGTGTCGTTGTTTTGTCGACTGATTGATACCAGGTTGTAGCCCTGTGTCGTTGGTTTGTCGTCTGACTGATACCAGGTTGTAGCCCTGTGTCGTTATTTTGTCGTCTGACTGATACCAGGTTGTAGCCCAGTGTCGTGGTCTTGCCGTCTGACTGATACCAGGTTGTAGCCCTGTGTCGTGGTTTTGTCATCGGACTGATACCAGGTTGTAGCTCAGTGTCGTTGTTTTGTCGTCTGACTGATACCAGGTTGTAGCCCAGTGTCGTTCTTTTGTCGTCTGACTGATACCAGGTTGTAGCCCTGTGTCGAGGTTTTGTCGTCTCACTGATGCCAGGTTGTAGCCCAGTGTCGTGGTTTTGTCGTCTGACTGATACCAGGTTGTAGTCCAGTGTCGTGGTTTTGTCATCGGACTGATACCAGGTTGTAGCTCAGTGTCGTTGTTTTGTCGTCTGACTGATACCAGGTTGTAGCCCAGTGTCGTTCTTTTGTCGTCTGACTGATACCAGGTTGTAGCCCTGTGTCGAGGTTTTGTCGTCTCACTGATGCCAGGTTGTAGCCCAGTGTCGTGGTTTTGTCGTCTGACTGATACCAGGTTGTAGCCCAGTGTCGTGGTTTTGTCATCGGACTGATACCAGGTTGTAGCACAGTGTCGTGGTTTTGTCATCGGACTGATACCAGGTTCTAGCCCTGTGTCGTGATTTTGTCGTCTTACTGATACTAGGTTGTAGCCCTGTGTATTGGTTTTGTCATCGGACTGATACCAGGTTGTAGCCCTGTGTCGTGGTTTTGTCGACTGATTGATACCAGGTTGTAGCCCTGTGTCGTTGTTTTGTCGTCTGACTGATACCAGGTTGTAGCCCTGTGTTGTTATTTTGTCGTCTGACTGATACCAGGTTGTAGCCCAGTGTCGTGGTCTTGCCGTCTGATTGATAGCAGGTTGTAGCCCTGTGTCGTGGTTTTGTCATCGGACTGATACCAGGTTGTAGTCCAGTGTCGTGGTTTTGTCATCGGACTGATACCAGGTTGTAGCCCAGTGTCGTTGTTTTGTCGTCTGACTGATACCAGGTTGTAGCCCAGTGTCGTTCTTTTGTCGTCTGACTGATACCAGGTTGTAGCCCTGTGTCGTGGTTTTGTCGTCTCACTGATGCCAGGTTGTAGCCCTGTGTCGTGGTTTCCTGTGTCTTGCTCTTCTCGTATTGCTTTGGGTGATGGAATTGTTCACTTTTTTCAGTTGGAAGCTACACCATATATCCGCCTGTTTGTTGGTCTGTCCCTGGTCCTCCTTACATGTTTTCTGATGTGAAAAGTCTCATCTGAAACTCTACTGACGTGAAATGGACGAGAATTGCCGCCCTTGTAGACACACCCTCCACGAGCCAAAACCCCACGAGAGACATGATTGTAAGTAAGTTTATTTGCGTATCCTTTACAGGACGTTGTATAACCAACCCCAACAGGACCTGTCTGTTGTGTGGTTTTTCTAGGCAAATTTACGTCCAATAGTTTGCCATTGCTTTCTGGACGGTCGGCTTTCATGATACCACTGTCGAAACCAACGCAAGGCGCATGGCCCGCAGCTGGGATCGAACCAGGCATCTCGGCATTACGAAGCGTTCGCATCGACTTAGCCACAGAGCCGACGATTCTTAGTAACTCTAATATTTTGCGCCGCCGCATCTCCACACATGATCAAACTCTATCGACCCTACACCAAACATAGAAGAGAATTTGATTGGAAAGCACCACCGCTCAGACTTACAAAAACAACTACAAAGAAATGCATATTCTCCGCTCTGTCCCATCAAACTACGGGAGGCTGTGCTGAGAAACACGAAGCACCGTTGACAAGTGAGCAACCACACGGATCAAGGATGATGGAAACAACATCTGGTCTGGATTAAAGAACTGTTCCAGTAATTATTTTTCAAACTTTAATCCCAGAAAAGAATTTAAGAAAATAAACTTCCTGGTCGCATCTTGACCTAGAAACGATTCAGGCGTTAAGTGCCACAGTTTTCACAAATAAATAAAAATTCGCTTTCCTGGATATTAGACTTTCTCTATTTTATGTTTGTGGTTTTAATTATACGCGAGTTTTCTGCCTCGCCGATTTTGTCTAGGCGGCGTTTTATTTTTATTTTTTTATGGAAATTTCTCTAAGGAAATCTACAGCTTATCATAGAGTACATAATTTTATAGATTTTTAAATATTCATTGTTGTTGTTGTTGTTTATTTCAAACTTTCCCTTGGATGATAATCGTCGGGTGGCCGAGCGGTTACAACCCCAGTTTTCGTGCGGGAGACCCGGGTTTGATCCCCAGTAAATTGGTGGATTTATACTGTCAGGTGCACACACAAAAATATCCTAAACTGTACAGTTCTTGGCGACAGCACCTTCCGAGCTGCCCTAAATTCTCAAGCGCACGACCCCTTGTCTCATCATCATCATGTGCCCTGTCAACTGGCGTAGGCGCTCATGCATCTTCACAGATCATGATCCCTGGTTGCCTGGAAAAGCTCTCTTGATGATATCCCTCCATGCCATCGTTTTAGCCCATCCAGCATCATCTCTCTTGGTCTGCCTCTACCCTTTTTTCACTGATCTTTCCAGTTGTCACGATGTTCTCCAATGTCTCTCCTCATTTTGTAGCCAAAGAACAGTGTGTGTCTCTTTCTTAGTGTTGTATATAGAGATCTACTTTCATTAGCTTCTTTCGAACAATCGTTGTTAGTTACTCTGGCCGTCCAAGGTATTTGTAACATTCGTCTCAGAAACCACATCTCTGTTGCTTCCAAATTCTTCCTAATTTGTTAACTGACATTCCAGGATTCGCTGGCATACACCTTGTCTACACTGCAAAAAACAGCGGTAAATACAAAGAGCAGTGACAGTTTGACAGTCGTCGGACAGTTTGACAGTTCTGGAGCAGTGTGACAGTCATCAGACAGTTTGACAGTTCTGGAGCAGTGTGACAGTCATCAGACAGTTTGACAGTTCTGGAGCAGTGTGACAGTCATCAGACAGTTTGACAGTTCTGGAGCAGTGTGACAGTCATCAGACAGTGTGACAGTTCTGGAGCAGTTTGACAGTCATCAGACAGTTTGACAGTTCTGGAGCAGTGTGACAGTCATCAGACAGTGTGACAGTTCTGGAGCAGTTTGACAGTCATCAGACAGTTTGACAGTTCTGGAGCAGTGTGACAGTCATCAGACAGTTTGACAGTTCTGGAGCAGTGTGACAGTCATCAGACAGTGTGACAGTTCTGGAGCAGTGTGACAGTCATCAGACAGTTTGACAGTTCTGGAGCAGTGTGACAGTCATCAGACAGTGTGACAGTTCTGGAGCAGTGTGACAGTCATCAGACAGTTTGACAGTTCTGGAGCAGTGTGACAGTCATCAGACAGTGTGACAGTTCTGGAGCAGTGTGACAGTCGTCGCTAAACTAAACACCGTTACCGGCATCAGCATCTTTATTGTCTTGTATTTCATCTCTTCTCTTTTTCTGTTTCTTCTTCTTCTTGTTCACCGGCTGTGAATTCCGGCGAAAAGTTCTGGTTGTTCGTCCATTTGTGCTTCTGGCTTTGTACTAGGACCTGAGTTTTGCGTGTACATCCGTTTTACTGGCTTTTTTTGTCTGCATTTCTAGTTCCCTGCCGCTCGAGCAGATATACTCCGACTTGGAAGGAAGTCGATCCAATCTCTCAGACGGCTTTGGTCATTGTTTTGTTTTCTCCAATCTACTGTACTCAGTTAACAAAGTGAAGGATCCTTCTCCCCGCCTTTAGGAGTATTGGGCATACAAGGCTAGACCTACATCTTATAGACCAGTCGCCACTTGGTGAATGACGTGATATACATAACACCGGCAGCCTTTATTTCCCAGGACTGTACCTGGTGCCTATTTAAGGCTAGGCTGACAAGGGAGCCAAGGTCATTTTGGAGAGAGAAAAAAATGTCGGCTCTATCATGCCAGAACCCACGACCTTTCGATTCACAGGCGAGTGTCTAGTCGCTACATCACGGCAGCCCCCGATCTACTGTTCAACAATCCGATGAATAATGTCCGTGCACGGGAGAAGTAGCATTAGCAAGTTTAACAATACTACAATCGTGAACTACGGGTCAGCGTTGCAAAAACAAGTCTTCGTCAACATGCAACACTAATGTTAACTGATAGAGCTACAAATAAGATGCACACAATCACTTCTAAAGAGACCGCAATTGTATTACAAAGAAATTCATTATCATCATCATCCTGTAGCAGGTCCTTTGCAGAACGTCGCTCTCATCACGATCTGCCTAAAATAAACTCGGTGTCCCGCCAGCTCTCTCGCGTCGTGCACTTTCGTATCCAAGGAGTCACTTGTATCGTGTACCCATCTTCGTTCTGATCAGTCCCTGCCCCTCCTTCCTGGCAGCATGAATTCTTCTTCTTTTTCTCCGTGTGTGTTCCTCCATTTGGCTTTGTGGCAGGGCGCTGAGTTTTACCTCCTACCCTTATTCTTCGTCTGTTTCTATTATTATTATTATTATTATTATTATTATTATTATTATTATTATTATTATTATTATTATTATTATGGTATGCTGCTGTCATAGAGTTAAGATTTAAAAAATACAACCTTCAAAAGGACTGAGTGGCTAAACAAAAAACAGTAATCTTCATTCACCGCTGTTTGCCATCAGTCCGTCTGGCCGCACCTACGTCTGTCCGTCCATCTGTCTATCGTCCGTCTATCTGCCTGTCTGTTCGTCTGTCTATCTGTTTGTCTGTCTGTCTTTCTATCTGCCTATCTAACCAGAGTAAAGAATTATATTTGTATTCTATTCCAAGATCAGCATGCAAAGATATAAGTATGGTACAGACGTACCAGACCGTTCTGGCTTTCCATGTCTACATAGAGCGATAGATGCAACAGTGTGTTTTAGGATTTAGATTTAAACACACACACACACACACACACAGAGGGAGGTAGAGAGAGAAAGAGCATATGCACTTTACTGATTTGACTCATCATCATCATCATGTAGCAGATACTTTGCAGATCGTCGCTCTCATCACGGTCTGCCTGAAAGAAACTCGGTTTCCCGCAAGTTCTCCCCCCTCGTGTACTTTCATACTCAAGGAATCGCTTATATCCTGTGCCCATCTTTGTGCCGGTCGGCCCCTGCCCCTCCTTCCTGGTACCATCCCTTCTGCTATAGTTTGTTTTTTTTCAAATCCGTCGTGGCGTTTGATATGACCAAAATATTTCAGCTTCTGAGACAGGATGCTGTTTATTAGCCAATCTTCCTTGATGTTCAGAGATTGGACTCCCTAGCTCTAATAAACAACCCACAAGTTTTTTTTTTTTTTTTTTTTTTTTTATTATTAACACAGAAATAAAATTTAAAACAGCATATTTATCCTATGGTGCATTTTAAATTAGTTGACGAGAAAACCCGTTTGGCTAAAAACTATTGATGATCCAGATGCCCAAGAGCTGTCGATTGCTTGCCTAACCCTGAGGTTTTCTTGTGCGCAAATGTGAAATTGCATTCGTTAAATTACAAAGATTTGGAATATCACAATAATGACAAAATTAGGTTTCTATATGCCCAATACAACTGTATGGTGTCCAACATGGACTTTTTTTATTTGCAAGTAGAATAGAATTTTATGTATAGTATAATATTCTCGGAGAAAAAGAGAATAGATTAGGAAATAGAAACAAGATGCCAACAAGCGTCACTTGTATACCAACTTACACCATTATTAAGATTTCCAAACATAAGTATTAGCGCTAAAAAATAAAAAATAAAAATAAAAAACAGCATTTGCCTACTAACACGTGCCCAGTCTGGATATTATCGAAGACCAACCTACGTAAAATTAACACATTGAAATGAAGTGTCTGAGAAAAGCCGCTTATTTAACCACCCGAGACTAAATGTTAGAAAGGATATTATCAGACAGGCTGTAGGGGCAACACCATAGAGCAAATTCTTTGAGAAGGTCAAATGATTTGGTCATCTAGTAAGAATGCAACCAGAACAACTACCAACGCAGGGGCTACACGTGACAAGATCTGAAGTGAAAGCAAGAGGCCGCCCAAGGAGAATGGACTGATGACGTTAAAGAGCTTCTACATCGACACAACGCTCGCCGCGGATCGGAAGGTCGTGGGTTCGCTCCCTGGCGGAGCCGGACTTTTTCTTCAAAAATGACCTTGGCTCCCAGGTCCACCCAGCCTGAAATGGGTACCGGGTGCAGTCCTGGGAAGTTGAGGCGGCCGGTGTGATAATGACATCATCACCCATCTTGTGCCGATTGGACTATAAAATATAGGTCTGAGGTCTAGCCCTATATGCCATATAGGCCTAAAGGCGTTGAAAAGGGTCCTTTACTTACTTTTTCTTACACCGACACAGAATGACAATAGCCATTGTTGTCCATGACACAATGGATCGCAAACTGTTCCTACCCATAACGCTTAACGGCAGAAGGGAAAGTGATGATGATGATGATGGTGATGACGATGATGATGATGATGGTGACGATGGTGATGATAATAATGAAAGAACACCGGATATTCACTACTGCAGACAACTAGGCTACCTCACGACTCCAGATACGCTATCTCTGATTGTTATAATTGGCAAGATTTTCTCAATGAATCCGCCAACGAGAGAAAAGACCCGTATGTGAGTGTACTCGGAAAGCCAAGAGCAAAACGTGAGTACAGAAATACAATGCAAGCATCTCGCTAGGATTGTGTGCGCTCGATTTCTTCTCGTGTCAGATGCACGTCAAAACATGTCATAATTGAACTCTGGCGTGTTTGAAGAGCGGCCTTGACATTCTATCATACCATCTACAGCTGTCCCTGGCTTATATCAGAGGCTGGGACACTCCAAATAGTTATTGAGACTTCCGGGTTATCGGTTATCAGGATGCATCAACATCATTATGTGTCTTGCCCAGAATCACGGAGCAGGTCACTGATATGGACATTATCATACCCTCCCCCCCCCCCCCACCGCCCCCATACCCTCCCCCACCCGCATTGGCCCATAACTCCAACACATTTGAGGAAGTTTCTCTTTGTATTCCTCCTAAAGAGAGAGCCATGTCTATTCTTCTTGTTCTTCTTGTTCTTCTTGTTCTTCTTGTTCTTCTTGTTCTTCTTGTTCTTGTTCTTGTTCTTGTTCTTCTTCTTCTTCTTCTTCTTCTTCTTCTTCTTCTTCTTCTTCTTCTTCTTCTTTCTCTTCTTCTTCTTCTTCTTCTTCTTCTTCTTCTTCTTCTTCTTCTTATTATTATTATTATTATTATTATTATTATTATTATTATTATTATTATTATTATTTTTATTATTATTATTATTATTATTATTATTATTATTATTATTCTACTTTTTCTTCTTCTTTAATGTTTGTGTGGCTTCCTTTCAAAAGGAGAGTTAGCAAATTCTGCTGTGGTTTACAGCTAGGATGCGATATCTACACTTTTATACCAAAACATCCGATTGCAGTAAATATTTATAGTCGCCTTTTACGACATACTTATTTAAGGGCAATGGATCTATTTACTCATCCCAATAGGGCCCAGAGGCATCACAGAATATGCATGTATATTAAACCGAAGGCTCAGTTGAGTTGAGTCAAGAATTGACATTACAACACTCGGGCCATTCCCATGCATGATCCGTCCTCATCTTCAGCAGCCATTGCAGAGTTCCAATACTGATGGTACCGGTCACAACCTGGTTAAATGTCCTTTATATCTATGCCCCTGTGGGTTCCAGTGCAAAGACATTCTTGTTATATTGTTTTTAGGTTTTTCTCAACGTGTGTCCAATCCAACGCCAGCATCTTTTCTTCTCCTGCTGGCTCAGACTTCTCTCGAAGCTTAACATTATTGACTTTATCACACCAGTTAATTATATCTCTTGTAGACAGGCACCAGTTAATTCTATCTCTTGTAGACAGGCACCAGTTAATTCTATCTTTTGTAGATAGAATACAAAGGCATTAAACAGGCATCTGAGTTTAAATATCTGGGAACTACATTTACCGAAGATGGGAAATTGGATAAAGAAATTGACAATAGATGCAGTAAAGCAAACCAAGTATTGGGACAGCTAGCCCCCCTCTTACAGCATAAGCCAATCCCAATCAGCACAAAGAGACATCTTATTCAAAGCATATTTATTCCAACTCTGTGCTACCAGTGCCAGACATGGTCACTCACAAAAAACCATAAAAGAAAATTAGTAAATGAAAGGAGATGTCTGAGAAGTGCTGTAGGAGTGACCATAAGAGATATGATCAGGAATGAGATCATAAGAGAACAAGTCGGCACAGAACCAATTCTGGATTACATACAAAGACAGCAAGTGAAATGGTTTGCCCACTTAGAGAAAATGCCTTGTGACACCATACCATACAAAGCATACATGGAAAGAGAAGAAGGACGTAGAGCACGGGGTAGACCAAGAACAAGATGGAAGGATAACATCAGAGAAACTCTACAACAGCACGATGTGCCTATGGTCGAGGCAGGCAGAAGACCTAGAAACAGAACCTTATATCTCCCTCGACACCCACAGCGGTAAAAGAGGAAGTGAAGAAGAAGAAGAAGAAGTAGACAGGCACCAGTTAATTCTATCTCTTGTAGGCATGCACCATTTAATTCTATCTCTTGTAGGCAGGCACCAGTTAATTCTATCTCTTGTAGGCAGGCACCAGTTAATTCTATCTCTTGTAAGCAGGCACCAGTTTAATTCTATCTTTTGTAGGCAGGCACCAGTTTAATTCTATCTTTTGTAGGCAGGCACCAGTTTAATTCTATCTTTTGTAGGCAGGCACCAGTTAATTATATCTTTTGCAGGCAGGCACCAGTTAATTATATCTTTTGTAGGCAGGCACCAGTTAATTCTATCTTTTGTAGGCAGGCACCAGTTAATTATATCTTTTGTAGGCAGGCACCAGTTAATTATATCTTTTGTAGGCAGGCACCAGTTAATTATATCTTTTGTAGGCAGGCACCAGTTAATTAATGGGCGTATTTCATTAGTCAATGCCTTAGTTGTTCTCCATGTTTTTGCTTCATACAACAGTACTGATTTGACATTAGAAAGAAACACTTAGTATGAGTTTTAATTTCTTTTGTCTTGCACAAACTCTCTATTGCTGTGAAAGCTCCGCTTGGCTTTCGTATTCGTATTTTAATATATTTTTTATTGTTAATGGGGCAAACGATAGAGATGTTACACTTATATGCACACACTGGTGAAATCACACACATACACATATACACACGCGCGCGCGTGCGCATATACACACACACACGAGCCCGCGCGGACGCACATAGTTGAATGTTTCGATTGATTTTGCAACGTCCTATACAAGACAGACAACAAACTGTACTTTAACTTTAACTCACAAGATCTATCCAGTTGCGTGATCATTGCCCATATTTCATCGTGTATGCACACATATTGCTCTTCCCATTGACACTGCACGACCACCGCTAGTGTTGGTCTAGTAACAGGGACGTAGGGTAATCGTCGAACCATCGTCTCCACAAGAAGATAAGAAACCCAGATTATTTGTCTTGTTGAAACGTTATCGTATCCAAACTGTCACACATACTGCTATCTATGCATTCAGGAGCGGGAACGGGTGATGTGTATGCGTCTGTGTGGGGAATGGGGGGGGGGGGCATCTTATACTTCATCATCATCATCATCATCATCATCATCATCATGTACCTTGGCATGTAGACAGGCGTTTGTGGCTTGCCATCACAGTCGAGTGTTGGATCCGGGCTTTTCCAACATTCTCGGAGACCACATGGTTGCTTTCCACGGCAGGAGGGGGGCAACCCACACTGATTCGTGAAATAAATAACATTTATTACTGAAATTCACTTTTCATGACAGTGACGGATAAGAAATTAGATATCTTGTTAAATATTTAGCTAGTTAGATAGTTAGATAGTTAGATAATTAGATAGTTAGATAGTTAGATAGTTAGATAGTTAGCTAGTTAAATAGTTAGATAGTTAGATAGTTAGATAGTTAGATAGTTAGCTAGTTAGCTAGTTAGATAGTTAGATAGTTAGATAGATAGTTAGATAATTAGATAGTTAGATAGTTAGATAGTTAGATAGTTAGATAGTTAGATAGTTAGATAGTTAGATAGTTAGATAGTTAGATAGTTAGATAGTTAGCTAGTTAGATAGTCAGATAGTAAGCTAATTAGTTAGGTGAGTAGTTTGTTAGTTTGTTTGTTAATCAGCTAGTTAATTGATTGGTAAATTACATAATAAGACAGTAAATTAGCTAGTTAGGTAATTAGTTAGTCAGTTTAGTTAGTTAGTAAGTTAGCTAGTTAGTTAGTTAGTTAGTTAGTTAGTTAGTTAGTTAGTTAGTTAGTTAGTTAGTTAGTTAGTTAGTTAGTTAGTTAGTTAGTTAGTTAGTTAGTTAGTTAGTTAGTTAGTTAGTTAGTTAGTTAGTTAGTT
The DNA here is from genome assembly GCA_905116865.2 of Candidula unifasciata. Lineage (NCBI taxonomy): Eukaryota > Metazoa > Mollusca > Gastropoda > Stylommatophora > Geomitridae > Candidula > Candidula unifasciata. Next base: position 1,146,842 of record CAJHNH020002669.1, on the reverse strand, counting down.
AGTTAGTTAGTTAGTTAGTTAGTTAGTTAGTTAGTTAGTTAGTTAGTTAGTTAGTTAGTTAGTTAGTTAGTTAGTTAGATAGTTAGTTAGTCTGTTAGTTAGTCTGTTAGTTAGTCTGTTAGTCTGTTAGTTAGTTAGTTAGTTAGTTAGTTAGTTAGTTAGTTAGTTAGTTAGTTAGTTAGTTAGTTAGTTAGTTAGTTAGTTAGTTAGTTAGTTAGTTAGTTAGTTAGTTAGTTAGTTAGTTAGTTAGTTAGTTAGTTAGTTAGTTAGTTAGTTAGTTAGTTAGTTAGTTAGTTAGTTAGTTAGTTATCTGGCTAGTTAGTAAGTTAGTTATCTGGCTAGTTAGCTAGTTATTAAACTACTTGATAACTTAGTTGATTAGTTAACTACTTAATTTGGTAGTTGGATAAGATAGTTGGTTAGTAAGTTGGTTAGCTCTTTCTGGCTTTGTTCCATTCCAGTCCTCTCTCTATCAGGGACTGTCGGATGTTGTCTTCCCAGCGAACACTGGGTCGCCCTGGAGGTCTGGTTCTCTGGTTGGCAGCTGTAAATGCCTTTAACAAAATATGGAACTATAAATTTTATAGTAGTAATACCAGTTACGTATTTTCAATTCTAATATTATTTCAGTTTTAACATACGCAAGTAAAATTTGGACAACCACTAAAGACATATCACGAAATTTAAATGCGTTTGGAAAAAAAAAATATGATAAAAGTAATGAAAGTAAAATGGTGTTAATTCAAAAGGAGTGAAGAAATAAGAGAAATATCTGGACAACCACTAATATCAACAGTTATAAGACTGAGAAGATAGCGCCACATTGGACACATTCTGAGAAGAAACCATCAGAGAATCTCCAAACAGGCATTAAAACAAGAAATAAAGGAATCAAGGAGGCAGGGACAAATGTTGGTGAAAGAGGCCAAAGCTGCTGGACTGATTCCTTCTATGGTATTCAATAGATAGAAGGGAATAAAGGAATAGATTGCGAGTCATATGTGACATAAGCGGTCACTACACCTAAAAAAATTATTTTTTATTTACAGAGTTAGACCATATGGAGTGACCATAAGAGATAAGATCAGGAATGAGATGTCTTAGAAGGGCTGTAGGAGTGACCATAAGAGATAAGATCAGGAATGAGATGTCTGAGAAGGGCTGTAGGAGTGACCATAAGAGATAAGATCAGAAATGAGATGTCTGAGAAGGGCTGTAGGAGTGACCATAAGAGATAAGATCAGGAATGAGATCATAAGAGAACAAGTCGGCACAGAACCAATTCTTTATTACATACAAAGACAGCAAGTGAAATGGTTTGCCCACTTAGAGAGAATGCCTTGTGACACCATACCATACAAAGCATACATGGAAAGAGAAGAAGGTCGTAGAGCAAGAGGTAGACTAAGAACAAGATGGAAGGATAACATCAGAGAAACTCTACAACAGCACGATGTTCCTATGGTCGAGGCGGCCAGAAGAGCCAGAAACAGAACCTTATATCTCCCTCGACACCCACAGCGGTAAAAGAGGAAGTGAAGAAGAAGAAGACTGAGGTAGAGCAGTTATTTTATAATGGTCATTTGTAGGGATACATGTAATTACATTTGTATACTTTAAGTTTAAAAAACAAATCATGGTTGTCATGGCAGTAGCCGCCATCTTGCGAAAAACAATGTATACTTAGAACCCTAAAATGTTAAAAACAAACATACGTATTCAACAATAGGGGATAGATTCATGATCTTTAATAATATTTAGAAGTACAGATGTAGTTTATTTACTTTAAACATGTTTTAAAATATTGTTCGTTCAATTTTAAAGTGTGGGTTTATTGAAAAGTCAAAAAGGTCTAGCATCATAAGACAATAATCAAATTATAGAAAACAAAAACTTTCTAAAATCTCTGTTGTAAAAGACCAGTCTCTATAATATTGTTTGAGGAGTATCCATGCCGAATTTCATGTTTCTTGTCTTTATATTAGTTGAGATTTTAGGATTTCACACACACAACAAACAGAAATATAGAGATGTGAGAAAACTGACTTTGAAACTTTTTTCTAATCTTAAAAAAGTGCATGGGTTGGTGTCTTTAGTCTTAACTTTTCAATGCTAAATTGTTTACAAATGACATTAATTTTGTGTTTAATCTATTCTACAAATGCCGAACTTTACAAAAACGAACACATTGGAAAAATTGAGTTTTGTCATAAATTGGAAAAAATGCCGTGTAGTGACCCCATAAAGGCACAGCAGGACAGTGAATGAGTGTATCTTCATGGATAGGAAAACCTAGCCTAATAGCTAGAGACCCCAAGATTGAAATACACTAATGTGGAGACCCCAAGATTGAAATACACTAGTGTGGAGACCCCAAGATTGAAATCCACTAGTGTGGAGACCCCAAGATTGAAATACACTAGTGTGGAGACCCCAAGATTGAAATCCACTAATGTGGAGACCCCAAGATTGAAATCCACTAATGTGGAGACCCCAAGATTGAAATACACTAGTGTAGAGACCCCAAGATTGAAATCCACTAGTGTGGAGACCCCAAGATTGAAATACACTAGTGTGGAGACCCCAAGATTGAAATACACTAGTGTGGAGACCCCAAGATTGAAATACACTAGTGTGGAGACCCCAAGATTGAAATACACTAGTGTGGAGACCCCAAGATTGAAATACACTAATGTGGAGACCCCAAGATTGAAATCCACTAGTGTGGAGACCCCAAGATTGAAATACACTAGTGTGGAGACCCCAAGATTGAAATCCACTAGTGTGGAGACCCCAAGATTGAAATCCACTAGTGTGGAGACCCCAAGATTGAAATCCACTAGTGTGGAGACCCCAAGATTGAAATCCACTAGTGTGGAGACCCCAAGATTGAAATCCACTAGTGTGGAGACCCCAAGATTGAAATCCACTAGTGTGGAGACCCCAAGATTGAAATCCACTAGTGTGGAGACCCCAAGATTGAAATCCACTAGTGTGGAGACCCCAAGATTGAAATCCACTAGTGTGGATGTTGACGACACTATTTTGTTTTGGAAATGGTATTAAACCGAATGAAAAGTATACCAGCGAGCTTCACAATATAACAAACACAAACAAAACGTGAACGTTTCGATTATTAAGCCTTCTTCAGCACATACATAGATTAGACAATACAACACAAATACACAAGATCAGGTCGATGTCAAGACAATAGTCTGGCGAGGCACGTGGGGCTGGGAAAATACATATCCGGGGATATACCAGAGGTCGTCACCCAAGGATAAGATGAAACTGTGTAGGCAGTTCAGTCCCCTGGGATTTAGATGAAGCTGTATTGGAAGTTTAGTTCATTAGGCGCCAGAGTTTCCACAGTGTAAATGAAGCGATTGTCTAAAAACTTACGAACTCTGTCGCAGGAGTGGCTAGATATAATGGTTGCCACCTCCATGCCGTCTTGCCAAAGGATACGTACCATGAAAACATAGGAACTACAATTAGTTATCATTAAAACACAAACCAAACATGAACGCCAGACGTCATACAGACCACATACACTTGCCAGCGTATCATTCCACAAACTGTGCCACCATAAATTACGTTAGCCAGAATTCTAACTCTGTCTACAAACGGCACACAAAATTGTGGCCTCGAAAATAGTGAAGTGCAGCAATTAAAATCATAATGCAAACTGGCCGAAATATTTACGCAGACTTGTAAAGCTCTGGTGAGTTGTTTATGAAAGTGAGAGCCTACACTTGATGTGTCCAAGATTTGCTGTAACTTGGGGAAATTGGCGTCGTCTGTTTATATCGAAAACTGGCAACATTAGCACCAACTGGAATCAGTTTTTGAATGTGTTTCCGTCCAGATTGATTCTTCCTTGCATTCTTGTTACCTGTCTGTCTGTCTGTCTGTCTGTCTGTCTGTCTGTCTGTCTGTCTGTCTGTCTGTCTGTCTGTCTGTCTGTCTGTCTGTCTGTCTGTCTGTCTGTCTGTCTGTCTGTCTGTCTGTCTGTCTGTCTGTCTGTCCGTCCGTCCGTCCGTCGATCTATCTATCTATCTATCTATCTATCTATCTATCTATCTATCTATCTATCTATCTATCTATCTATCTATCTATCTATCTATCTATCTATCTATCTATCTATCTATCTATCTATCTATCTATCTATCTATCTATCTATCTATCTGTCTATCTGTCTATCTGTCTGTCTGTCTGTCTGTCTGTCTGTCTGTCTGTCTGTCTGTCTGTCTGTCTGTCTGTCTGTCTGTCTGTCTGTCTGTCTGTCTGTCTGTCCATAATTTTGTCCGTCTGTCTGTTTATCTATCTAT
>CAJHNH020002669.1:1077511-1137511 GCA_905116865.2 Candidula unifasciata | reverse complement strand
AAAAATGCAGCGTTCAATAAAGAGACAAAGAAGACAAAAATTAAACATGCGAGGATGACTGCCTCCAACGATCCGGGTATTTTTTAGGTAGCCATTGTACTGGTTCTGTAGTCGACTATAACGGTCACATTATTGATCCCCATCAAGACATTTCTTGAGTATCTCCGCTGGCCAGAAACACAATCAAACTTCTTCTCAACCGAGACAGAAACGCGGTTTTTAATTCTACAGCCAGACGAGTGGCGAGCGCACAAGAAAGAGCTCTAGTAATTGGTGATTGTTTCAAGGTTGTGACCTTGCATACGAGGGGTACTCAAGGCCGGATGTTGGTTCTGCCGGCACGCGACAATAATAATAGAATCACCAGGGATCATTTTAATATCGTGTGCAAATTTGGCTTTAGTGGAAGTGCAGTTAGGGCTAGGGATTGTGGGCTGTGAAGGAGGCAGCAGTAACGACGGAGACAGGAGGAGATTTTAGAAAAGGAAGTTACAGGATATAAGGGACACACACACGCCCGGCTCTGTAGCGTAGGTGGCTTAACAGGATTGCGCGGTGACCGGGTGACGAACTCCTTGTGGTCCAGATTCACTCCCGGAATTAGGCAGAAAAGATACATTTCTCCGAGATTTACGGTATTTATCATGCAATCAAGGCCGAAAGGTTGCGATATCCATAATACCGAGCCTAAGGGTTAACAACTCATGGCTTCTGGATACTAAAACAAGCATAAGGGACACACACATACACACACACAGAGAGAGAGAGAGAGAGGGAGAGAGAGAGAGATAATAAAACGATGAATTAGCGCACAGTTCTGACAGTTCGTACACCCGTGTGTATATCCGTTTTACAGATCTGACTTATTTGTTCCCGACTGCTTGTTCCTTGCTTCTCAGGCAGACGCAACTGCACTCTAGAGAAAGCCCCCCCCCCCCTAATTAATAGACACTTACGATAAGGGGAGGCCTAGAACCCACGCGGGAAAAGGAGGAGGGGGGGGGGGGTTTCTGCAGTTCGCAAGACAAACCACGTTGGGCACAGTCGAAAAGTATCGTCGACGACAGATTAATCGTCACCAACCAGAAATTGCTGTAACAGATAACCAAACCGACAGATAACAGAAATCTCGTTAATACATATGTACAGTAACGCAATGTCACTGCAGGCTTGCGACAAACATAAAAATAAAATCCTTTAATAGTAAAAAGTAAAAAGTTGTATGAGAAGGGCTGTAGGAGTGACCATAAGAGATAAGATCAGGAATGAAATCATAAGAGAAAAAGTCGGCACAGAACCAATTCTAAATTACATACGAAGACAGCAAGTGAAATGGTTTGCCCCCTTAGAGAGAATGCCTTGTGTCACCATACCATACAAAGCATATATGGAAAGAGACGAAGGACGTAGAACACGAGGTAGACCAAGAACAAGATAGAAGGATAACATCAGAGAAACTCTACAACAGCACGATGTGCCTATGGTCGAGGCGGCCAGAAGAGCTAGAAACAGAACCTTATATCTCCCTCGACACCCACAGCGGTAAAAGAGGAAGTGAAGAAGAAGAAGAAGAAGAATAGTAAAAAGTACGTAATATTGTATCAAATTTTGCAAAAGGATCAATATAAACTTCAATATAAAAGTAGTAATGCACATAAAAATGACCAGAGTTGTTACAGTTATGATCCGCAACTCCGCTACGCAGATGACACAGTCCTCCTTTCGAACAGCGTAAATGGAATAGACAATTTAATATTGTCCGTCCAAAAGCACAGTGAAGATCAAAATCTGTTCTTGAATTTAAAGAAAACGAAAATAATGTCCACAGATAAAACTGGCTGTCACCCAAAAATAACAATAAATGATGAAAAAATTAAAAATGTCACAAACTTTGAATATCTAGGCTCTATAATAAACAACAATGGAGACTTGTTCGACAAAAATTAAAAGGAGGATGGTCATAGCAATGCAAAGATTGAACAGCCTTAAAAGTCCATGGTTAAGCACCAAGGAGATAAAAATTAGAATTTTGAGAGCATGCATCTTCCCTGTGGCTACATATGGATGTGAGTCGTGGACTATCTCTCAGTCCTTTAGAAAGAGAATAGGGGCTTTTGAGCTGAAATGCTATAGAAAGATTCGCAGAATATCTTAGGCAAAGAAGATGAGAAATATTGACATCTTAAAAGGTCTGAACATCAAGGAAGATTGGCTAATAAACAGCATCCTTTCTCGAAAACTGAAATATTTTGTTTTAATCAAGCGCCACGACGGATTGGAAAAAATTATAGCAGAAGGCATGGTACCAGGAAGGAGGGGCAGAGGCCGACCGACATGACTCCTTGAGTGTGAAAGTGCATGAGGCGTGAGAACCGCGGAGAGACCGAGTTTCTTACAGGCAGACTGTGATGACAGCGACATTCTGCAAAGGACCTGCTACATGATGATGAGTGTACATAAAGGTATTTTAAAAACTATAAATCTACACTATTTTAAAGTAATATGTCATCTGCTTCTGTGTCTTTAATGTTTCTGTTTGCTGATACACAATTTTTCATTAAAGACCATGACGGATAGCAGAAGCTCACGGGTAATCTAGTGACGGTTAATCGAAGTGCCACTGTACGTAATGTCATAAAGACACATGCCATAGCTCGAATGCCGATTGGTCTATAAAGTTGAAGTCGAGAGGACGAGGTTGTATCCCAAATGACTCCCTCTCTCTCCGCATAACGGGTAGCCGCTTGCTGAGAGTATCACACAAGGCACAAGCTCCGCAGCTGCGGCTACGATCCCGACTTATCTGCGTAATAATTACACTCGTGAACCGAACGACGCAGCCCAGAAACCAGCCCACGAAACCAGAATGCGAGGCAAACATTTCAAGGATGATGTCTATCAAATCTGGACCGAGCACCATATACACAACGAGGCTTGAGGCGCGGGAAATGAGTCCTTTAACGACCATTAAAGGCGGCACTCGACTGGCTGATGCGGCAAGGCATAAGAAGAATCGAAAGATAACCTTTCCCGTTCTGTACACAAGAGAAATGCACTTTAAACGATGTAAACAAACCCAGACGCAACCGCTCCGACATAAACCAGATCTCAGACAGCCTATACGTTTCAACTATCAACAAACAAAGCCACGGCAACTGGAAGCCTCGGACGGTGAATTGGTTCTGCACAGATATCTCTCTTTAACACATTGCCTTGTCTACCCTGATTGAAGTCGCTACATTTGTATATTTCCGGGGAGACTTTGAGCACGTTCTCCTGTGGGGTTTTTATTGATATTAAAATTACGATATTAGGGTATATTTCTAATGCACATTCTAGTAGGAATACGTGGGCGACGGGATACACACTGACCCCCACCCTCCCCCCCCCCCCCAAATCAGACTACAAATCACAATCCTGGCGTTTTCATGTAGAAAATTTTTAGGGTGAGCAAAGCAACAAATAAACTAGGAAAACATTCCACAAGTCCTAATCTGAACCAAAAACAACTAGAACTATGATTACAACCTTCAACATCTGTTTATGTCACTGAAAATAAGACAATACTAAGCGCTATTCACAAATAATACAACATTAACAATCCCCAACGTGCCAAGCACTCAAAAAAACTATCTCTGAGCGATAATACGCCCTGACATATCTCTGCCTACTAACTACTAGAGACAAATTCAAGGCTAACTATAGAAAACGTACCACCATCATGAAATCAGCCAGGCAACCGGCCTTCCCCTGCAGTTGCCCGTACCCACGCTGTATAGCCCAATATGCAGAACCACGACATCAGGTTTAAAATTTGCTACTGCTTCCGGAACGGAGACGGAGAGAGAGTGAGTGTGTGTGTGTGTGTGTGTGTGTGTGTGTGTGTGTGTGTGTTTGCTGTGTGTGTGTGTGTTTGTGTGTGTGTGTGTGTGTAGTCCCTACTATACAGACCAATATTCTTTAGATCAATCGGTGGCTGATGTAGTTAACGTCACACTGAGCGCCTTTACTTTCCCTAAGTTTTCCGGTACCCAATTTAAGACTGTGTTCACATAAGAGCCAATGTCACTTTTCCAAAGCCCGACTCCGCCAGGGCCTGAACCCTAGGCTTTAGGATCCACAGACGAGTGTCTAGGCGCTACAAAGTAATCAGGTTAATAATTATTATTCCTATTGTTATTGCACACCTAAACATGGCGTAAGCATCACTAGCTCCCTTACGCACGCTCCGTTGTCCCGCTGCTTTGCTGGGAAAAAAATCCTAACATTCAACCAGCATCCCCGAAGAGGGAGGTTTAGGTTATAATTGTGGCTAAGTTATTTGCGCCATATAAATTGGCTTAACATTGCTCGCCACCAAGTGGCCCTGAAAATGTCTCCTGCACTGTTGATGGCATCAGAGGAGACGGACCCAAATACTGTCCCGACCGGCGGCGAAGTCGTCTAACGGCGAGTCAATGAATTTTATAAGTTGCTGAGGGGGGGGGGGTCACCACGCCCACCCCAAACCAAGAGATGTTTATGTGGAAGCGCCCTTGAGTAGCGAGGCATTCGTATTGACGGTTGAGGTTAGGTCACAATCTAATCAGATCTAACTTGTGCCGGGGCGTGGAATAATAAACCTTATCGAGTGATGACGTCTGATAGAGGCGGCCATGACATTTGGGATCCCCGGGACTCCTGGTCTCTGTTCTATAAATAACCCAATCGTTTGTTGTGGTTTCATCGGTCACGTGACTCGTCTGGGTGGGGAGAGAGATAGAGAGATGGGGAGAAGGAAACCAGAAACAGTAGGTTCATCAGTCTTAACAAGTAAATCCTTTATAGTTCGTTCACAAACTCATAAACATGCTTGCAAGCCATTTTTTTTTTAACTGCCAGTTAGATCGCAACGATGTGTGGTCTCTCATGTTGTGGCGACCCCCAGACAATTATTTTTACTTCACAATTATAATGAATATGTGCTTTATGATGGTCTTAGGCGACCCATGTGAAAGGGTCGTTTCACCCAAAAATGGTTTGCAACCGGCAGGTTGAGAGCCGCTGCTCCAGCAGAATATTGAGTCCTTGTGGGCTTACCCTGAAAACAAAGGTTTGTACGTAGTGGTGTGGTCTTCAGCTTGCCAGCGATAGCTGCGCCTTTCGACTAAAGCATCTGATAGTAACAATCAGTGTATTAGTAGTCTTTTACGACATTCTTGTTAGGAAGAAGTGCCCCCCCCCCCCCACACCCCTCCACACCCCACCCCCTACACCCCCACCTCCACAATCAATATGGCCACGGAAACCATTCTAGAAGAATCAGTTTTCAGATTAGAAAGTAAATGTAAAACTAAATGGGCTCTCCTGTCAACTACGGCCGGTAGACAACAGTAGACGGCCGGTTAGTCGGAGTTCTGTCCCTTGGCTGCAGTGCAATTACGGGGTGGAAAAGGAGGGAACGAAACAATTGACACAATTACTGTGTGTTGGCGATAGACAGCGTGTACTGCCCTGCTATAATCATACGGTTACGGTGTGGGTTTGGGTTTGGGTTTAGGTTAGGGTTAGGGTTAGGTTTAGGGTTACGGTTAGTGTCGCCGCATCTCGTCTTCGCACAAACTCATAGTAGCAACCCAAACCCTAACCCTAACCCAAACCCTAAACCTAACCCAAACCCTAACCCAAACCCTAACCCTAACCCTACCCCTAACCCTAATCCAAACCCTAACCCTACCCCTAACCCTACCCCTAACCCTAACCCTACCCCAAACCCTACCCCTAACCCTAACCCTAACCCTAACCCAAACCCTAACCCAAACCCTAAACCTAACCCAAACCCTAACCCAAACCCTAACCCTACCCCTAACCCTACCCCTAACCCTACCCTAACCCTACCCTAACCCTAACCCTACCCCTAACCCTACCCCTAACCCTAACCCTAACCTAAACCCTAACCTAAACCCTAACCCAAACCCTAACCGTATGATGACAGTAGGGCACTGCACGCTGTCTATTGCCAACACACAGTAATTGTGTCACTTGTGTCGTTTCCTCTATTCCACTCCGTAATGCGTCGCAAGAAGCGGTAATTGAACGCGGTCGCTAATTTGAGTCGCAGCGCGGGGTCTGCCAGGCATGTCGACCTCACTGTGTTTGTTGAATCGTGCCTTCTCCAGTCCGTAATTGCACTGCAGCCAGTGGACAGAACTCCGACTAACCGGCCGTTTACTGTTGTCTACCGGCCGTAGTTTACAGGAGAGCCACTAAACGTTTACAAAATTAAAAGAAATAGTCATAAGCAGAAAGATAAAAACAGGAGTTTTAAAAGTAAATAGGTAAGTAAGCTAAGGGCCCTTTTCTCGTCAGGGTCACGCATCTTACAGTTCTGTGCCCTATGTTTATAGTTCGATTGGCATTCAGTGGCAAAAGAGATGGAGAGAGAAAATGAGGGTATGAGAGAGTTGTGAAACAATGAAAGTGGGAGAGAAAGTCTGAGACCCTCAAAAAGAGAGTGACACTGATGCTCATTGTGAGAGGGTGAGAAAGTTTCTGATCCGAGTTATTAAAATTAAGTTACGTATAAAAGGGCGTACCCTGACAATGAGAAATGTCTTAACAAGAAGAAGAAAAAGAAGAGAGAAGAGACGATGTACCGCTTATAACCAGGTATTTAACTATTCTGTCCTTAGTGGCTTGGTTCAACTTTGACCCCAACACAACTCACCCGGACATAGTTCTCAGCAACAATAAGCTGACCATCACGTGCAACACCTTTGACCACCGGGTGGCCGTGGGCAGCGTCGGCTTCAGCAAAGGAATCCACTACTGGGAGTTGACGTTTGACCGCTACGATGACCAAACGGACCCTGCCATTGGTATCTGCAGATATGACGTGGACAAAAGTGTGATATTAGGTGAGTTCTTCTTTCTTTCTTTCTTTCTTTCTTTCTTTCTTTCTTTCTTTCTTTCTTTCTTTCTTTCTTTCTTTTCTTTTTTTTTTCTTTCTTTTCTCCTTCTCTCATTCTTCTTCTTCTTCTTCTTCTTCTTCTTCTTCTTCTTCTTCTTCTTCTTCTTCTTCTTTTTCTCCTCCTCCTCATCTTCCTTCTCTTCTTTCTTCTTCTTTCTTCTCCTCCTCTTCTTTTTATTATTTTATTATTATTATCATTATTCGCGTTCACCAGCTGTACACTCTGGCGGGAAGTTCTGGTTGCTCGTCCACTACTGAACTGCAGTCCTGCTCCAGAACCTGAGTGTTGGGTGTGCATCAGTTTTACAGATCTCATTCTCTTGAATACAGACTGTTGGTTCCTTGCTCCTTCGGCAGATGCACTCCGACTTCAAAGCAAGCTCCCCAATTAATCGACTCTTACGACATGCTTTCGGGGAGGCAGTGGGTCTATTCTTGTTTTCCCCACAATGGGGCCCCGGAACCCACACGGGGATTATTATTATTGTTCCTTTTCTTCATTTTCTATCTGTCGTTCCTCTCTATGGCTGTCCCCCTGCTTGAATGCTTGTTTTCACTACCCGCCAGTCTGTCTACATCCATATTCCTGTCTAACCATTTACTCACCTCTAATACACACAGACAAATGGCAGTCCTGGAAACTAACTCCAGACAATAAATCACACAGCGGGCTCTATTTCTGTCTACCCGGGACCTGCCACCTGCCTTCCCCTGACACTGATCTCACTTACCTCCAGACACAAGGCTGCAGCCCTAACAGAAGCCCCACATGTGTACTGGACTAATGATCGCTTAATTGCAGACCCGCATCTCTCCACACAGGAGTCGTATTTTACCTGCATGTCACTGTCTACGGCAATTATCATGTACATGTTTTTGCCGTCGGATTCCACATAAATTCATTTGTTTCTTTGTAGTTTTACTTGTTCTTTCTTCAAAATTATTGTCATATTGTATATTCCTGCTTTCTTTCTGCTTGCTAGCCACTGCGAAACCATACTTATATCTGCTTTACTCTTTTACAAGTAAGTTCGTTATCTGTTCAATCGTGCGTTTTATTCCCCGTCCCCAGTCAATTATCTTGTATTTCTCACCTCTAATTCTCTTGTATCTCTCCCCCTCTCCTCTCAATATCGTCAATACACTTATACAGATATCTCTTCCTCACGTCTCTCTTGTCCTATCTTATCTTTCTCCTTTCTCCTCTCTCACTCGTTTCTCTCTTTCTCCCCTCTCTTTCTTCCCTGATATATTTCCGTTCTATCTTCTCTTTTCTAACCCTTCGCTTCCTCCCTCCCTTCTCCATCTCTCTCGTGTATTCCTCTCCCATCTGTTTCCTCTCCCTTTCCATTTTACCTGTCTCTTATTTCTCTAAAATCTCACTCATCTCCTCTTTCTCCCTTGTCATTCATCTCTCCACCCTAACTCCCACCTCCTCACCTTTATATTGCAATCTCGCATACGTTAACAGTTCTACCTTCTAATTCTCTTTATCCTGAATTTGCCCGCCCCTCTCCCTCCCCCTTTTCCCCAAACAGACCATATTCTCCACTCTAATTTTCCATCAACAAACATCGCTTAAAAAGAGAAGGAAAAACAAAAAGATTTGAACGTTTGTGAAACTGCAAGTTCTGCACCGATGCATCTTGTGATGGGAGTGAAGGCAAGCCATTTGTCTCCACAATTACGCACACATCGTTTGTGTCATTCTCCGTGAAATTGCCTCTGTTGTGTTTGCACCGTGTTTCTGATGTGTTTCTGTTAGTAGATGATCTTGAAACTTACATTTTTTCCCTCTCCGTGTTCACCTTGGCACATTTGACCTAGATCTTGTCTATGTTACAAGGGAGTGGGAAATTATGTGTTGAATTCTTTGTAGATGCAGTCTGAAGTGATGCAAGATGTTGGAATTGGGAAAATATGAAATTCAAGTGAACAATGTTTTTTGTTTCTTCAGTGATTTTATATATATATATATATATATATATATATATATATATATATAATATATATATATATATATATATATATATATGTGTGTGTGTGTGTGTGTGTGTGTGTGTCTGTGTGTGTGTATCTTTATATATATATATATATATATATATATATATATATATATATATATATATATATATATATATATGAGTTGAAAATAGCTGTAAATATACGCATACATACATAAATACATGTGCACACATTTTCAGAGCGCTGGAGAGAAGAAGAGAGAGAACGAACGAAATAACGTACGAACGAACTTTTTTTCTAAAGGGTTACAAATTCGGTACGCAGACCCGTCATACATTCGGCCTTTCCAAGAATTCATCTTTCAGACGGGGGTTGTCTTTTAGAGAGAGAGAGAAAGGGAGAGTGAGAGAAAGAGAGAGAAAGAAAGAGAGAGAAAGAGAGAGAGAAATACCGAGAGGAAAGACAGTGATGAGGCACAGAGAAAGACCGGAAAAGAGGAGAGACAGAGTAAACTCAGCAGAGAGTGGAAAGTTGAGAGAAACAAAGAGGAAAATAGAAAAGAGAGGAATGGGAGGAACGAGAAGAGACGCAAATAACAGAAGAAAGGAGAGAAGAATGACAGAGAAGAGAGTAGAAGAGAAATTCGAGATTCTGAAAAAACAGGCGTGAGAAATTGAGGAGACAGAGGAGAGTGGGAGGAGAGTGGGAGGAGAGTGGGAGGAGAGTGGGAGGAGAGTGGGATAAAAGGATTAGAGAGAAACGACAGACAAGAAGAGACAGTGAGGACCGAGAAGAGAACGGACGGAAAGAGAAGATAAAGTGATTTGAAAGAGAACAAAATTTGGATGAGACAGAAGAAAGTGAGGAGAAAGAGAAAAAAAAAAAGAATGAGAGGTAAGAAACATTTATGGAAACATAGAGGAGAAAGTGAGATGGATAAAAAGACTACGAACAAGAGAGAGCATGATAGTCATAATTAGAGAAAGAGAGAGAGAGACAGAGAGAGAGAAAGAGACAGAGAGAGACAGAGAGAGAGAGAGAGAGAGAGAGAGAGAGAGAGAGAGAGAGAATTTAAATGGAGTTGGCAAAACTATTGCCTTAAATTACTTCCCTTGGACCACAAGAGATAACTCTTATGAGAGGTAAACATTCAGAGCAACCAGAAACCACTGATGGCACAAGGCCAACACACTTGGCTACCACTCGAGCGATTAGGCGTTTGAATCCTCGTTGAAGAGGCTTGCATGGGTTATTTATTTATTTGACCAATCGGCACTGGATGGCTGTTGTGGTCATCATACCCCCCCCCCACACCCCGACCCATACCCCTCCACACACCCCGACCCATACCCCCCCCACACCCCGACCCATTCCCCTCCACACACCCCGACCCACACCCCTCCACACACCCCGACCAATACCCCTCCACACACCCCGACCCATACCCCTCCACACTCCGACCCATACCCCTCCACACACCCCGACCCATACCCCTCCACACAGCCCGACCCATACCCCTCCACACACCCTGACCCATACCCCTCTACACACCCCGACCCATACCCCTCCACACACCCCGACCCATACCCCTCCACACACCCCGACCCATACCCCCACACACCCCGACCCATACCCTCCACACACCCCGACCCATACCCCACACCCCGACCCATACCCCGCACACACCCCCTGACCCATACCCCCACACACCCCGACCCATACCCCCCCCACACACCCCGACCCATATACCCCACACACCCTGACCCATATCCCCCACACACCCCGACCCATATCCCCCACACACCCCGACCCATATCCCCCACACACCCCGACCTATATCCCCCACACACCCCGACCGATACTCCCCCCCCACACCCGACCCATACCCCCCACACCCCGACCCATACCCCCCCCACACACCCCGACCCATATACCCCACACACCCTGACCCATATCCCCCACACACCCCGACCCATATCCCCCACACACCCCGACCCATATCCCCCACACACCCCGACCTATATCCCCCACACACCCCGACCGATACTCCCCCCCCCACACCCGACCCATACCCCCCACACCCCCGACCCATACCCCCCACACACCCCGACCCATAGCCCCCCCCCCCCACCTATGACATCACATAGTCTCTACAGTACTGTCGGCTCTGTGGCTAAGTCGATGCGAACGCTTCGTAATGCCGGGATGCTGGGTTCGATTCCAGCTGCGGGCCATGCGCCTTGCGTTGGTTTCGACACTAGTATCAAGAAAGCCGACCGTCGAGAAAGCAATGGCAAACTACTGGGTGTAAATTTGCCTTAAAAAACACTTAAGAGCTAGGCGCTGTTGGGGTTGGTTCTGTAACGTCCTGTAAAGGATACGCAACTAACTTACAGTGCTACCCAGACTTTGCGCTATGGAGGCGTCCTAAACTCTCATGCTCTAACTGTGTAAGGCTTTCCTTCGTTCGCCATCCCAACTGACTGCGATCTCCGTGCCTCCAAAGATCACACTGTGGCAACGTCCGTGGCCTATGCGTTGCGAGTCCGACTCGTAATTCCAGCGTACTGCGATTGAAACCAACTGCTGGCTGCGTGGATTTTTATCATGGTACGGGGCGTTGCCGGTCGACCCAGCCTAAAATGGATGTATATCCTGGGGAAGTAAAGACGGGCGGCGTAATGCTGACCATTCTACCCACATTATCCCGAATACTCTGTAAAAATATAGAAATATGTGTGCTTTTCCCATATGCCCAATGCACCTAAAGGCGTGAAAAGGGATCTTTACTTTACTTGACTAATCTCACACTGTAACAGTGATCTCTGGAGAAAACCACGGCGACAACAAAAGCCTGGTATTTATTTTAGGCTAGGTTTGTCTAGAGGCCAAGGTCGGTCCTGACAAAAATTCTCTTTACTGGGAACCCAATGTGCAGTGACGTCGATTGTCATAACAGAAAATAACATTAATAAATTTCAAAACATCACACCAGTGTTTGGCCATGTGTAATCGGAACAAAGAAGATATAAAACCCCTGCTGATACAGAGGAATATGCAGTGGAATCCGTTTTACAGTTTGCTGTCTGTGTCTTCTTTGTTCAACTAATTTTCCAAGTGCAAATCTAAATATGGAGAGCAACAGATGTGCAGCAACTAGACGCTCGCTTGCGGGTCTGGAGGTCGTGAGTTTAAACCTATCGAGCCGGAGTTTATTAGAAATATGAAACTCCCTGTGATCCTAGGTCCCGCTTGGGGTAGGCAGAAAAGCCACATATCTCCTAGATGTACGGTACCTATTATATAATCAAGGCCGAAGGGTTACGATATCCATGGTACTAAGCCAAAGGGTTTACAACTAGTGGTTTCCGGATCAATTTTAAAAAAATAAACACACAAGCACAAATTGCATTGGAGAAGCACAGCATTAAGAAAGAAAC
Organism: Candidula unifasciata; assembly: GCA_905116865.2. Taxonomy (NCBI): domain Eukaryota; kingdom Metazoa; phylum Mollusca; class Gastropoda; order Stylommatophora; family Geomitridae; genus Candidula; species Candidula unifasciata. The sequence goes on along the minus strand of CAJHNH020002669.1, from coordinate 1,125,157 downwards.
CAACTCTACGACTTAACGTTAAAATACCCGCTGTCTTTTCTCTAAGCACAAATCAATACCTACAATTTATTACCAGTATAAATCATAGTATCATTTACATACAGACACAACATGCACACGGTCGCACACAAAAACATGCATAATATATGCAGTATGGCGGCAGGCGCGTGTGCAGACACGGGTGTTTATGCGCGGCCCAAAGAGGCACTTTCAGCCCGTGGCATTCTTTACTGCAATCACTCGAGATTAACGCCATGTTTATCAATCATGCCAGGTGTAAGCGGCACCAGAGTCCCATTCAATTAATTTCACGCTTTCAGTTTGGTCTGCACAAATTTTGAACGCCTGGTTTCATTAAACAGTGTACCTGAGTTAAGTTTAGCCGTAAATTTGGTGAAAACATCAATTTTTTTTTTTAAAGTTTGTATTGAAATAACCGATGTGTCAAACTAGTTTCCACTTTTGGAGTTTGGCGGCGATGAATGTAAACTTTGTGTGTGCAAAGTCAACACAATCTGGCTTCTGGTTATAAAGGAATACACTTTGTGAGTGTTAAAACGTTTACAAATGTTAGGTCCTGATTATAAACGTATACACTTTGTGAGTTTTAAAACGTATACAAATGTTAGGTTAAAGTGCAAAGACCTGAAAAGGAAACCCAAACGAGCACTGTCCAACACAGTATTCTTACCAAGCTTTGCTGAAACATAGACGCTGTTTTCAGAAGACAGAAGGAAAATATTCACGACAGAAATGAAATGTATACCTACTATGCTAGAGCAAAAGATCGACTTGGGAACGATGATATCAAAAGGAGAGTCGGCACAGAACCAGTACTGAACTTTATCGGTAGACAACAGATCAAATGGTTTGGCCATGTAACAATACTGGAAACAGACAGGGTACCCCAGAGAGCAGTGTTGTACAGATACAGCTGTAACAGATCCAGAGGTCGACCACGAAGAACGTGGATCGCGGAAATATCGGAGACACTGAAAAATACTAAATATGAAGCGAACAGAATGGCGCTTTTCAGAGATCTCTTCCTGTCCTGAGGCCGCGAGTCATTCATTGCGTAAAGAAGAAAAATATGAAGTCTGTAAATGTTAATTCGCACACATCCCCGTGTCGGTTCCGGGGCCCCATGGTCGGGAAAACAAGAATAGACCCACTGCCTCCCCAAAAGCATGTCGTAAAAGTCGACTAATTGGAGAACTTCCTTTGAAGTCGGAGTGCATCTGCCTGAGAGGCAAGGAACCAACAGTCTGCATTCAAATGAATCAGATCTGTAAAACTGATGCACACGCAACACTCAGGTTCTGGAGCAGGACTGCAGTTCAGAAGTGGACGAACAACCAGGACTTTCTGCCAGAGTGTACAGCTGGTGAACGCGAAGAAGAAGAAGAAGAATTCGCACACAGAAGTTAAATTTTGGTTAGGAAGGTCATCTAGCCCACATTTAGACAGATCAGTAGTAGTAAATTTTACTTTATCAGGACATCACACAAGCGATAAACACCCGATGACACAAAGTGCCACCATGTGGATGAGATTCACCCGTGGAGAGGTCCAGAAAACCGCGTTCAGCCATTAGACATATTTATGGCTGGGATATATTGCGGCCCCTGACAAGAGCCAGAGTTGGGTAAATGAAGATCATGAGTTAAAATCAATTTAGACAGATGAAAGTCGTAAAATAAGTAGAGGGGTGATACGTAAAAAATGTTGGGGGCTTCGAACATGGTATGAGAAGGCATAGACTGGAGAACCAGAGAACGACTGGCATGATTGATGACAGTCGAGCAAAAGGAAGACAATGAGATAAGTATCTTGACAGCTAAGCCTATAGACTGGGAGAGACAAGAACACTGGTATAATCAGTGATTTTAGTGACTGTTTCGGATAGTGAAACACGCCAGCCTACGCTCATCGGCACGGCACATGATGATGACAAGGATGATAGGCACTATACAAGTTAAAGATGGCAACAGCGATTTCAAGAAAAATTTGGCAAGGGCGTGCGTGGATAGATGGATGAATTGATGGATGGATAGATAGATGGATGAATAGATTGACTGAAGTTCTGGTGTTGATCCATCCACACTAGCTGACACTACCCTGACTAAACGATCCGCCCTGCCATTGGATAGATAGACTATCTGCTACCTGCACGTGTTATCAGCCTGGTCTTCTGTGTGTCTGAAGTTATCTCCTGTGTTGGCTGTATGTCATGTCTTCTACCTAATCTCGGCGGCTTATCAACACGCCCTTTCATGCTCTTTATCTAGCTGGCATGTTCCTGTGTTTTCCCTCCTGTGTTGTGCATACATTTTTCTCTCTACAGCTTCTCTCTTACAGTCAGTTTTTCCTCAGGAAACACGGTTTTCTCTCACTCTCTGTCTCTCTCACTCACACACACACACACACACTCTCTCTCTCTCTCTCTCTCCAATAGTTTCTTCTTCTTCTTTTTCTTCTTCTTCTTCTTCTTCTTTTTCTTCTTCTTCTTCTTCTTCTTCTTCTTCTTCTTCTTCTTCTTCTTCTTCTTCTTCTTCTTCTTCTTCTTCTTCTTCTTCTTCTTCTTCTTCTTCTTCTTCTTCTTCATCGTGAACATAACATGCTTTATTGATGAAATATAACTGCTAAGTGAAAGATGGGAGTTTGGAAGGGCCGAATGTAAGACAGGCCTGCGTGTCTAATTTGTAACCCTTTGAAAATAAAGTTCGTTCGTTCGTTCGTTCTCCTTCTGCCTTTTCTTCTTCTTCTGTTCTCTTCCTCCTCCTACGGTTCTTTCTCCCCTTTCTTCTTCTTCACCTCCTCCTCCTCCTCCTGTTCCTTCTCATTTTTCTCTTTTCCTTTTCTTTGTCCATCTTGCTGCACCAGAAATGGTCTAGTGTAACCTCATAGGTTGGGGAGGGGGGTGTGCCAATACAAAAAACTCTAAAAGTCTGTAGCCAATACTCAACATGTTTTTTCATTGACTACAAAAAACTGCTCACATGTCTCTTGTAACGAATTTAACCCTCCCTTGGCGCTGACAGAATTCATAAACCTGGTCTAACTAACCAAAACTAGCAGACCTGGCCAGGAGCAATCCAGTGCTGCAATCCAAAAGGTAATAAATTTCACACAGTGATTGCCAGGCTTCCTCTTACCTGGTGGCATGTTTGGATGCAGGCAGGCAGCGCTCTAATTCACCTGGCCAGGTGACTGGTGTTGCCCTCCTGGCGGCGGGCACCTGCGGCAATTAAAGACTGGCTGCATTGGTTTAGGGGCCGGTTTGGTTTCTAATTTGTCGATTTTATGCATCCCCATTGTCTTGTCTGATGGGAAAGCAGTGTCTAGGAGGTTTGTAAAGGTTATCATATGTTCGAATCCGTGTCAAGGACAAACATTGGAGCCCTAAGACCAGGGCTTGGACACCTCAAGGGTCCTCTTCTTATAAGTTGGCTCTTTTTCTTTTCGTTTTTCTGCCAGTGGTTTTCAGGTGATAAAGACCACAAGCCACTTTTAAAACTTCGGTGCGACGCACTTCTTCCACTGTTCCACACAGCGAGGTGTATGCTTGTGTTGCTGTATGTTTATCAACATTGGACGTATTCAGACGTCATGTAAAGAAGCCAAACCACACCCACACAGTTTGTATGATAAAGAATGGACGTATACAGACGTCATGTAAAGAAGCTAAACTACGTCCACACAGTCTGTATGAGAAAGAATGGACGTATACAGACGTCATGCAAAGACGCCTAACTACGTCCACATAGTCTGTATGAGAAAAAAATGGACGTATACAGACGTCATGTAAAGAAGCCTAACTACGTCCACATAGTCTGTATGAGAAAGAATGGACGTAAATATACGTCATGTAAAGAAGCTAAACTACGTTCACACAGTCTGTATGAGAAAGAATAGACGTATATATACGTCATGTATAGAAGCTAAACTACGTCCACACAGTCTGTCGGAGAAAGACACTGAACATCAAGTGGCAGAACAAGGTCTCGGAAACTGTCGTACTGGATAGAGTTGGCATTCCCAGCATCAATACCATCCTGATGCAGTTACAGATTGGACGGGCAGGTCACTTTGCTCAACAGCCAGACCATCGGCTCCCCAAAAAATATTTTACGGTGAGATAGAAGGTACACGCTCTCACGGTGACCAGATTTGTATTTTTTATTTTCAACAAATAACGCTCCAGGAACACGCCACGGGCGTTCAATATAAATACTGACACTTAGCTGGCCGCCGCACAAGACTGGACTACATTGCGAACTATTATCCGAAAAGGAGCAGAGATTTGCGTTGCTTTTAGAAAAGGGACAAATGAGTAATGAAGACAGGCTAGAAAGATCTTTAGAACCGACCCTTTATCTACAGATACTACTGTTTCCTACCCTCATCGTCCCAGATCCTGCAGGATCGTGTTGGGTTTATAAGTCACCCCCAGTCACAGACAGTCAACTTCATGACAGATGATAGAAAGATTGGTCTTCATCACTTGTGATGGGCGAACAACAACAACAACAACAACAGCTTGGTTTACATTTTAATGAGGCGGTTAAGCAACCCGTCTCCTTCCAGCCATTCATAGAAATACTATTTTAAACCTTCCTTTAAACATAAAATATTTCCAATATAGTACTATATTTATTTGCCATTCTATACATTATTATTAGTATTTTATATTATTATTATTATCATACATTGTGCAGTCACTTTATGAGAAGGGGAAAACTGGAGTACATCGCAACAATGGGACAGTTGGAGGGGAAGAGAGAGAGAGAGAGAGAGAGAGAGAGAGAGAGAGAGAGAGAGAGAGAGAGAGAGACCATGAGAGAACATGTTGGCCAGTTTGACATCACGGCATGGACGATTATCTGTATTAGAAGTGATTGGACGTACACGAGACAGAAGGCTGTGGATAGGACATGATTACCAACACCACACGGCGTAGAAAAACACGACCAGTTAAGGCGCTCCCCCTCCCCGCCCCAAGAAGAAGAAGAAAAAGAAGAAGAAGAAGAAGAAGAAGAAGAAGAAGAAGAAGAAGAAGAAGAAGAAGAAGAAGAAGAAGAAAAAGAAGAAGAAGAAGAAGAAGAAAAAAAAAGAAGAAGAAGAAGAAAAAGAAGAAGAAGAAGACGAAGAAGAAAAACGTCCTACACTCTTGTATATGTTAATAAAAGTGTAGTAAAGAAAGAAAGAAAGAAAGAAAGAAAGAAAGAAAGAAAGAAAGAAAGAAAGAAAGAAAGAAAGAAAGAAAGAAAGAAAGAAAGAAAGAAAGAAAAGAAAAGAAAAGAAAAGAAAGAAAGAAAGAAAGAAAGAAAGAAAGAAAGAAAGAAAGAAAGAAAGAAAGAAAGAAAGAAAGAAAGAAAGAAAGAAAAAAGAAAGAAAGAAGAAAGAAAGAAAGAAAGAAAGAAAGAAAGAAAGAAAGAAAGAAAGAAAGAAAGAAAGAAAGAAAGAAAGAAAGAAAGAAAGAAAGAAAGAAAGAAAGAAAGAAAGAAAGAAAGAAAGAAAGAAAGAAAGAAAGAAAGAAAGAAAGAAAGAAAAGCTATAAATACACCCAGTCGACAGAAACTACTCACGGACGCACGGCGCCATATTCAACAATCGACATGTCACTAAGACACCCGGTACTTTCTATGTAAATTAGCCCTCTTGACTGCCAACCGGAACCCACGCCCCGTGGAACTATCGCTGGCTGTTGAACCGGGTATAATTAGGCTCAGGGAGGATGTGGGTCACACCTGGTGCTCTCATTTGTGGCGGCTTTTAGTCGCTGCTTACAGTTAGCAGGGAAAAATTTGAACTTTCTTGTTTGTGTCTTTTTATCTGTCGATTAAACGTTTTCGTTTTCTATCTTGATTTCTCTCCATCTCTCTTATTTTCTCTCTCCACCTTTCTGTCTCGTCCTCTCTGTATTTCTTTCGTTATCTCTCTCACTCTCTCTGTATCATTATCTCTGTCTTTCTCTTTCAGTCTCTATTTCTCTCCCTCTCTCCCACTCTCTGCTGTTGATGTATGGATTAAATAATGTCTGACGGGTGTGAAGCCTTAAGGACACAAAGTTAGTCAGGCCTGGGTATCTAGTGCTTAAATCTTTGAAAATAAAGTTCGTTCGTCTATTTATTTTTTCTCTTTCATACCTGCTCTCTCTCTCTCTCTCTCTCTCTCTCTCTCTCTCTCTCTCTCTCTCTCTCTCTCTCTCTCTCTCTCTCTCTCTCTCTGCATCACTCACTCTTTCTCTCTATCCCTCTTTCTCTCTTGCATGTGTGTGTGTGTGTGTGTGTCTGTGTGTTTTTTATATTAATCTATTTTTTGCAATAGGAACTTGTGTTTTTCTATTTAATACCCATCTCGTTGACTTTATCTCTCTTGATATTATGTAACATAGTCACTATAATTTTCTCATTTCTGAGGTTCTGTCACTAAATCAGAGATTACCGAGCGTTGTGCGGAACCTGACCTATTGTATACAAGCTAACCCTGCTATAGGAGTAAACAGATTAGGGAAAGTTTGTTGAAGGAAGCGGGAGTGTGGTTTATGTTATGAATACCTTGGACAGCGCGACGCTTTAAGGGTGGTACTCGCCTTGTCTCATGTGGTATGCATAGTAGTTTGTAGAGTATGGAACTCGCACCAATTGCCAAACATGATCGAGCGCTCGCATATTGATGTTTATGTATATCATAGTATATAATATTATATCATATCACACATAAAAAAACTAACCCTCTAACCTTACTGAGGATTCGAACCTCAGTCTCTTGCACGAGAAGCCGCGCTCTAAACCGCTCAGCCGTACTATAATATCCCCCACGTAAGTTCTGGGATTCCTTGGTGGTGGGGACGGTGAGGGGATGGAGTGGAGGGGGAGAGACACACTGACACCTTACAAGCATGTCGTAGAGGGCGGCACATTACCAGTGTTTACTTCAATGCTGGAGTGCATGTGTCAGAGAGGCATTTAACCAACAGCCTGCATTCAAATAAAAAAAAAAAGTATGTTTCTCCACGTCTTCACGCGTATTGCGCAACAAGGGCTAGGCCTATAATTTATAGATCAATCTATAATGGATGATTTGTTCAACATCTCGCCGGCTGCCTTTACTTCCCAGAACGTTACCTGTTGAGACCATTTGGGAGCCAAAGTCATTTTAAAAAATACAACACCGTCCGATTTGAACCCAGGACCTTAGGATCTGCAAGCGAGCGTCTAGCCACTGCAACACGACGGTTCCTAAATGCAAAGAAAGCCATGTAAGTAAAAAGTCCAGAAGTGGACGAACAACAAGGGTTTTCCGCCAGAGTTTACATACAGTGAACGCTATATAGAAGAAAAAGATATATTATATTATATTATATTATATTATATTATATTATATTATAATTATATTATATTATAATTATATTATTTTATATTATATTATTTTATATTATAATTATATTATATTATATTATATTATATTATATTATATTATATTATATTATATTATATTATATTATATTATATCATATTATATTATATTATTATGTTCTCTAAGCCTCCCCCTCCCCCCACCACCGCCCACTTTCTGGGCCCCTCTATAGCAACAGGCATAGAAAAAGACAATGAGTCATGATAATTCGGCAATTACTTTTATCACACGCCCCCCACCCCCACCCCCTTCCCCACATAATTGTGCCCAAACAGCGCTAACTATGCCTGAGTGGTTAGTATTTCCTGACCCCCCACCCCACTTCTATCTCCTCAATTCACAGAACCTCGAACTCGTTTCCTTCTTACCGTATTCTTTGTTAGACTCTCCCAGGCCATCAAATATCGACAAGATAATAACAACAACAACTTTCAACTCCCATTTTCAAGCACTTCAATTTTCGGCGGAGTAATTTGCTGCTGGGGTCGGTAGTTTGTTGCTGTCTCGTGTCTATCGATAGGAAAAACAACAGAGAAGATTGATGGAAGATATAGAAATGTCGATTTAACAACAGGGTGGCTAGTCAATGACTGGAGTAGTTAAATATTTGCCGGTCCATTTAAGGACGTGTAGAATAAATATCTGAAATGTAATGTGGCTCACAATTCCGAAAGACCAGGGATCGAAGTTAAATGCAAGTGATTTGGTAGCAAACCTGTTTGGAGCCGGCGTGGTGTAGTAGTTAGACGCTCGCCTGCGGGTCAGAAAGTCATGAGTTCACAGTGGAATGGAGGCAGACATTTTTCACAAATGACCTTAGCTGCTAAGTCGACCTAGCTTTAAATGGATATCAGGTAAAGTCTTTGGAAGTAAAGGCGGCCGAAGTAATGCTGACGACATCACACACCAAGAGCCGACTGATGTATAAAATATCAAAGTGGCACTATAAGCCAAAACGCCCTAAGGCGTGGACAATGACCCCTAACTTAAGGCACCTCATGTGATTGAGAATACAAGGACAGACCAGTGGGAACTTTCCCAGGGACTCCGCGAACAGAGGCGCCCGTGCTGACCTGTGTGTGTGGGTGTGTGTGGGTTTGTGTGTGTCAGGTGACCTGCCATCAACAGTGTTGCCAGGGCGACTCGGATTACATCATCGAAGTGTGTGTTTGTGGGTGTGTGTGTGTGTTAGGTGCTATCAATAGTGTTGCCAGGGCAGCTCTGGTTACATCATCGAAGTGTGTGTGTGTGTGTGTGTGTAGACCCGTGTTGACAGTAGAACACACTTGACCCGTGTTGACAGAACACACTAGACCTGTGTTGACAGCAGAATACACTAGACCTGTGATGACAGGAGAACACACCAGAACCGTGTTGACAGAACACACTAGACCTGTGTTGACAGCAGAACACACTGGACCTGCGTTGACAGAACACTCTAGACCAGTGTTGACAGAAGAACACACTTGACCCGTGTTGACAGGAAAACACACTAGACCCGTATTGACAGGAAAACACACTAGACCCGTATTGACAGGAGAACACACTAGACCCGTGTTTACAGTAGAACACACTAGACCTGTGTTGACAAAACACTCTAGACCTGTGTTGACCGAAGAACACACTTGACCCGTGTTGACAGGAAAACACACTAGACCCGTATTGACAGGAAAACACACTAGACCCGTATTGACAGGAGAACACACTAGACCCGTGTTTACAGTAGAACACACTAGACCTGTGTTGACAAAACACTCTAGACCTGTGTTGACCGAAGAACACACTTGACCCGTGTTGACAGGAGAACACACCAGACCCGTGTTGACAGAACACACCGTACCTGTGTTGATAGCAGACTACACAAGACCTGTGTTGACAGGACAACACTCTAGATCAGTGTTAACTGAACACACTAGACATGTGTTGACAGAACACACTAGACATGTGTTGACAAAACACAATAGACCCGTGTTGACAGGAGAACACACTAGACCTGTGTTGACAGGAGAACACACTAAACCTGTGTTGACAGGAGAAGACACTAGACCCGTGTCTACAGGAGAAGACACTAAACCTGTGTTGACAGCAGAACACACTAGACCCGTGTTGACAGAACACACTAGACCTGTGTTGATAGGAGAACACTCTTGACCCGTGTTGACAGACCAGCGTTGGGAACGCGTTTCGAAATTCCGAGATGCTGACTTGATCTAGCAGCTTTGCGCTGTTTTCGACGGTTTATTGAGAGTCGACAGTTCAATTGGCAATGACAAATTACTGAACGCAAAATTGCCTAGTAAAATCTTGAGCAGCCAAATTGTGCTACTTCATGTAAAGAACACTCAGCTAAATGTAACATCATTTATGAAAAAGAGCGGCTGGCTGAGCAATTAAGAAGTCAGGAAGACCTGTGTTCGAATCCTCAGTGAGGTTAGAGATTTTTTTTTTTCCAGTCGGGGCTAAAAATAAAACCGTAACCTGCAAAGTCTTTGGCGATAGCGCTATCAAGCGGCCCTAAATCCTAAGGTTCAAAGTCCACCACCCCCCCCCACACACACACACACACACACACACACACACACACACACCGCAACAGTGATAAATACAGTCGGTAATAGCAGTTGTGGCAATTTTTATGAAAATTTAAATGGCAATTACAAAAAATCAAAATTTTGGTCTCCTTGTATTCCCAGGCAAAGACGATCGAGCCTGGAGTATGTACATCGACGAGAAGCGTAGCTGGTATATGCACAGGGACGAACACACCAACCGAACAGACGGTGGCATCTCCCAAGGAAGCACTATCGGAGTGCTCCTGGACCTCGATCAGCATACACTGAGCTACTTCGTGGACGATGTTCCTCATGGACCTATAGCCTTCGCCAACATCCACGGAGTCTTCTACCCGGCAGTTAGCATCAACAGAAACGTTCAGATGACCCTCCGAACTGGGCTGGTGCCTCCTGTTGATGTCAGTAGTGAGGAGGGGGAGTTCGAGCAATGACGGAACTGTTTTTAGCCTTTTATTTATTGTAGAAGTTCTATACAATTTTTGCTCAATGCCCTCTTTTAAGCCGCATTTACTTCCCAAGATCTCCCCGTATGGCGTTCTTTCTTTCTCTATCTGCTCTATTCTGAATTACTGATTTAATAAAATTAAATATTATAAGTTTGGTACCAAAACCGATTTCTTGTGTGCCCGTGAACTAGTTATAGATTTTTATTATAACTTTCAAGTCGTCCACTTGTGTGATGCAATTTTTTGTTATTATGAAGCCCCTCCCTGGCTTTTGCCGGGAGCCCTATAGGAATAAATTCACAGGGAGCAAGTACAGCAGGGATCTACCAGTCGTCAGTAGAAATTATCCTCGTCGACACGCGTTTCGGCCCACGATTCCTAGACGCATTCGGAGGTGGGCCCTCCTGAGTTCATGAAGCTCAGGGCTGGTTCGACGGTCGGTTTGTGTGTATCCCATTATCTCTTTCAAATTTAGTGCATTCTGGGCAGATTCTATCGCATCGAGGACCCTCCACTTGTGACCAGTCTTTAGAGCGGGCTGGACAGCGATGACATTTGGGTCTGAAGACTCGCGCAAGAGCATGGCGAGCCTTACCTTGCCGACTTTAAACTCTTCGGTTATTGATTTGAACGGAAGTACCAGCTTAGCCTGTTTGCAATACAGAGCCACGTCGGTCAGACAAGGCGGTGCACTAATCCACTTTCTCAAGGCTATGTTGATTTTCTTCTCCATGGTTTCCACTGCAGTCATCGTCACTTCGTAGACTAACAGTGGCCATAGGAGCTTTGGAATCAACATGAATTGGAGACACCATACCTTGAATTTTCCGATCAGCCTGCATCGCTCGATCGCGAGCAGGCCTGTAGCCAGTGACTCGTATTCGCCGGACCTCCGCTCTATCAGATAACTTCGAATCGTAAACGCGACCGAGGCTCTTCACCGGTTCCTCCAGAACCGTGGGGATCTTATTCCTTGCCACCGTAAAACTGATTGCCGACACCTTGCCCTTATGGATTGACAGACTCCCCGACTTCTGCGGTTTGAACTGCATACCGCTCCATTGGACCACCGCGTCCAATCTTTTCAGGATCGTGAGGGCAGACTCCTCGCTGCCCGTTATTATAGTCGTGTCATCCATAAATGCGCGTAGTGGCGGCAACCAGTGATCCCCTATTTAAAGGCCCAACCCGTAGCCGGCCGCCCCGTCTAACATGATCTGCATAGCCATGACAAACAGTATAGGTGAGATCGTACACCCCATAGCTATCCCAATCAGTCCACCTCGTGGTAAACGTCGAGGTAGAGAAGCGCAAAGCGAACTTAGAGAAATATTGCTCGATCATTTGATTGATCTGTGTCGGTACGTGAAACATGCGAAGGGCTCGCCACAGTAGCCTATGGGGGACTGCCCCGTAGGCGTTGGCTAAGTCTAACCATATTACGTGCAATTGTGTTCTCTCATGCTTGGCTCTCTGGATAGCCTCCCAAATCATGGTCGCGTGTTCAAGGCACCCAGGAACGCCTGGGATACCACCCTTCTGAACACTCGTATCTATGTACTGGTTAGTCATCAGATACTGTGTGAGCCGGCGAACCATGACTGAGAAGAATATCTTACCCTCGACATTCAACAGCGAGATGGGCCTGAATTGGGAAAGACTCTTCGAGTCCTGCTCTTTGGGAATGTAGACCCCATTTGCCTTTGACCACTCTGGACATATGTGGTTGCGGATCCACGCTTGTCTCAACAAGACGTGAAGCATTTTAAGGATTTTCGGGCAACGCTTGTAAAGAACGTACGGGACACCGTTCGGACCTGGGGCAGACTTGCCGCTGGCCTTTTTCACAACTTCCTCAACCTCAGACCAAAGGGGAGGTACCATTTTAAATGGTACCTTCGGCACCGAAGGCTGTTTAAGGCCGCTAAGGATCTCTGGAATATCATCGAGAGGCTCTCTCCTCTTTTTGTCAGAGTACATCTTGCGTAGATGTAGCTCTAGTTCTTCCTGACTGACAACCAGAGTCCCAGACTTCGGTTGCTCGAATAGACTTCGGGCAAACTGATACGGGTCCCTAAAGAATTTCTCTCGCTCCCTTTTGGTTCTACGTCTGTTGTTACAGAAACGCTCGGCGCGACAGTTTGTTCTTTAAATGCAACCAAACTTCATACAGCCCCTCCCGTTCGCTGCCTGTAGCGGCTTTGAACCGTTTTCTGAGGGCATTCTTGTCTGCCCGACACTTCAGAATGTCCCTCTGTCTCCTGCTAGTATTCTGTTTGGCACCCGGCTGTGCCTTTACTACTGTCCCGAACTCGCGGGAGCAGTGTTCATTTATTACATCACCAAATTTTGTAAGCTTGTCGCCTAGCGACTTCTTGTTTAGAGTTTGTTTAAGTACCTCACATAATGTAGCCTCCAACTTACACCACACCACCTTCTCGCTCGCAGGTGGAAACCTGATTCTGGAACGCACTTCTTCAGAAATCATCAAATGTGCTCCTCCGCAGTCGACGTCATGGGCCTCTCCGGGCGAGTGGGGTTCACCCTGCCCATCGTACCCTGACGACTCAGAAACTACCACAGGAGTAGTAGTTTTGCGACGGCGTTTACTGCGTGGAGCACCCTCGCATTTCATTCTTCCGGCATGCGTTCTCAGACCATGCAAACCCGTGAAGCTTTTCCCACATGTACAGAGCCAGCCCGGACGTTGGGCGAGTATCTGAGTCCGGGGGCTAGCAAAGTCGTCACCGAGAGTATCAACTGGATTGGGCCCTTCATTCTCCCCCCCCCCCCCCCCCTCTTTTCGGAGGGCCCTGGGGGCATATTTCTATGTGGTCGTACGAAATCGGAGGTATTATACTGTGTTAGGGGTGATCAACCCGGTCCACAGTCGACATCTGTCTCCAGATGTCAGTTTATCCCCCCGGCGATACCGGGGGGCCAGTCTTTCCATTATGACCTGACGGCTGAACGGGGTTTTCGGGACCTCTCCACGGGTGATCCTCATCTGCATGGTGGAACTTTGTGTCACCGGGTGTTTATCGCTTGTGTGATGTCTTAGTGGGATACAACTTACCTACCTTTTCAATTTTAAAATCTACATCATAGCATACCAAGCAGATCCTGTTTGAACCAAAGCCGCTCAGCCTCGACGCCATGTACTCTGTTAATATGGGAAGTATGCAGCTTTTCTCCCAACACCCGGCTCGAACCCGAGACCTGTTACTCGTGGGGTTTGTCACTCGACGTCCAGAGCGCTATCAACTACGCTTGAACGCCGGAATTCAGTTTCTACCTTATAATGTCAAGGTATTTTTGCCAAATACAGTGGAACCTCGCTCAACGAGCATAATTCGTTCCAGAATCATACTCGTTAAGCGAAACACTCGTTATGTGAAACCATTTTTCTTATATAAATTAATGTAAAATACGATAATACGTATCATGTCGGAAAAAATACTCACACAATGTTATGTTTAACGTTTATTCAAAGAAAATTATATATATATATTGTTAAGGAGAGTGAATCATCTTCATCTTTTCTTCAAACGCGGAACGAACCCACCTGGAATGCGAATTCGATTTGCAGATGTCAAGAGATTTGTTTTTGTCGACGCTCAGAATTAGGCGAAAATGCGACACAGCATTATCATTAAATAAATTTGCAGCACGCATAGCCACTTCCCTATTAGGATGATGCTTCTCTACGTAAAATGCAACAGTTTCCCATGCTTTCAGCATTTCTCTTATTTAGCCTGAAGATTGTTTTTTTTTTTTTTTTCTGTTACCTCCTTCTCCTCCTCCTCCTCTGACAAACTTTCCTCCAAAACTTCTTGCTGTGAAACACATTGCAACTCCATAAGCTCTTCGGTGGTCAGCTCTTGGCTGTGCTCTTCCACAAGCTCTTCGATATCACTGTTATCCACCTACAATCCCATGATAGTGGCCAAAGACACAATCTCGTTGACTAAAGGTTCCACAGGTACTGTCTCGAACCCCTCAAAGTCACAAATCGACAACGCTCTTCGGCCTAAGCTTCTTCCAAGCAGAAGTTAGGGTTCTCTTGGTAACCCCTTTTCCCGCTTTGTCGATCATCTTGAGGCAGGCCACGAAGTGATTTTTCCAAAACTCTGAGAGTGAGGTTGGTCCCTTTAGTCACCTGAAAACAATGCTTGAAGAGTGCTTTAGTGTAGAGCTTCTTAAAGTTAGAAATAACTTGCTGGTCCATGGGCTGGCGTAACGGAGTGGTGTTGGGAGGCAGAAACTGGATCTTGATGAACTTAAATTCTTCAGGGAGGTCATATTGTAGGCCTGGAGGATTCATATACATATATTACAATATAACACAAGTTTGAGAAAATGTGTAATCACAAGCGACACTACGATGCTACTTGAGAGAGTGCTAAACACTGACTGATGAAACATGCGCGCAATCCGGATCTTCCCTTCTCCTCGCCACTCGTTATGCGAAACATCGCTCGTTAAGCAAGTCATTCTTTTATAATTTGTTTTGCTCGTTATGCGAATTACTCGTTATGAGAGGTGCTCGTTAAGCTCGTTATTTTGTAAAATGCATTTTTGCTTGCACATTATATTAACTTTTTTGTGTTGTTATGTTTAACATCATCAACCTTAAGATGTTCACTAAAAAAAGATAAGAAAGTGCTCTTGTGGAATTAACAGTTTTGAATGAAACTGTACATATGACTGAGGTTTTGATTGAAACTGTACATATGACTGAGGTTTTTATTGAAACTGTACAAATGACTGAGGTTTTGATTGAAACTGTACATATGACTGAGGTTTTGATTGAAACTGAAAATATGACTGAGGTTTTGATTAAAACTGTACATATGACTGAGGTTTTGATTGAAACTGAACAAATGACTGAGGTTTTGATTGAAACTGAACAAATGACTGAGGTTTTGATTGAAACTGTACATATGACTGTGGTTTTGATTAAAACTGTACAAATGACTGAGGTTTTGATTGAAACTGAACAAATGACTGAGGTTTTGATTGAAACTGTACATATGACTGTGGTTTTGATTAAAACTGTACAAATGACTGAGGTTTTGATTGAAACTGTACATATGACTGAGGTTTTGATTAA
This sequence comes from Candidula unifasciata, assembly GCA_905116865.2. Classification (NCBI taxonomy): domain Eukaryota; kingdom Metazoa; phylum Mollusca; class Gastropoda; order Stylommatophora; family Geomitridae; genus Candidula; species Candidula unifasciata. The sequence continues at coordinate 1,109,603 of CAJHNH020002669.1, read as the reverse complement.
AACTGTACAAATGACTGAGGTTTTGATTGAAACTGTACAAATGACTGAGGTTTTGATTGAAACCTTACATATGACTGAGGTTTTAATTGAAACTGTACATATGACTGAGGTTTTGATTGAAACTGTACATATGACTGAGGTTTTGATTGAAACTGTACAAATGACTGAGGTTTTAATTGAAACTGTACATATGACTGAGGTTTTGATTGAAACTGTACATATGACTGAGGTTTTGATTGTATTTGTACATATGACTGAGATCTGTTTATTTATCATAACAATTACTTCATTGTAAACATGCTTGGTGATATATTTTTTCTCTGTCAAAGTAACAGTTTCAACTATAACATACTGGACTGGACTGTGAAGAAGGACAACAAATTATTTTTAGTTTTGCCTCTCAATATTTACTACCTCTAATGTGTTACCGTTTTTCAATATTAGTTAGCAATAATGTTTTTCTGTTTTGTTTACGGGTGATAAATTGGTTTGTTTTCGATTTGTTTTTTAGTTTCCAGCTTGGATAAGAAATTAGAATATGTTACATATAATGTTCCTCATCTTATATAATTCTGTCTCAAACGTTTATCACTATGTTGTTATATATGTGTTACTCTTCCTTTGTGCTTGTGTGTGTGTGCGTGTGTGTGTGTGCGTGCGTGCGTGCGTGCCTGCGTGCGTGCGTGTGTGTGTGTGTGTCATGCGTGTGTATAATATGTATGTATGTATGTGGATCTGTGTGTATGTATGTGGGTGTGTGCTATTTCCAATATCTCAGTGTTTGCAGTCTGGACTGTATTTTTACCTTCCGCTTGCCTATTGATTTCTCATGCCTAATAAATAACATATTTATTCCATGTTTTCCATTCTTGTTACCATTAAGACATAGCAGCTGCGATACTTGATGAGACCAAAGGAGGCACATCGACATCGCCATGAGTTATCTGGATAATATGACATTCATCTGGATATAGCCCTTGTCATCTGGATAACATGTCATTCATCTGGATATAGCCCCTGTCATCTGGATAACATGACATTCATCTGGATATAGCCCTTGTCATCTGGATAACATGACATTCATCTGGATATAGCCCCTGTCATCTGGATAACATGACATTCATCTGGATATAGCCCTTGTCATCTGGATAACATAACATTCATCTGGATATAGCCCCTCTCATCTGGATAACATGACATTCATCTGGTTATAGCCCGTGTCATCTGGATAACATTACATATATCTGGATATAGCCCTTGTCATCTGGATAACAGGACATTCATCTAGATATAGCCCCTGTCACCTGGATAACAGGACATTCATCTTAATACAGCCTTTGTCATCTGGATAACAGGACATTCATCTGGATATAGCACTTGTCATCTTGATAACATGACATTCATCTGGATAAGGCCCATGTCATCTGGATAGCATGAAATTCATCTGGATATAGCCCTTGTCATCTGGGTAACATGGCATTCATCTGGATATAGCCCTTGTTATCTGGGTAACATGACATTCATCTGGATATAGCCCTTCTTATCTGGGTAACATGACATTCATCTGGATATAGCCCTTGTCATCTGGGTAACATGACATTCAACTGGATATAGCCCCTGTCATCTGGGTAACATGACATTCATCTGGATATAGCCCTTATCATCTGGGTAACATGACATTCATCTGGATATAGCCCTGGTCATCTGGGTAACATGACATTCATCTGGATATAGCCCCTGTCATCTGGGTAACATGACATTCATATGGATATAGCCCCTGTCATCTGGGTAACAAGACATTCATCTGGATATAGCACTTGTCATCTGGGTAACATGACATTCATCTGGATATAGCCCTTGTCATCTGGGTAACATGACATTCATCTGGACATAGCCCTTTTTCATCTGGATAAGGCCAATGCCATCTGGATATGACCACTGTCACCCAAATCAGACTGTCCTTTACAACGCACAATATTCCAGGGGCCAAGAATAATCAGTTTTCCAGAATTTATCTTCATCATTATGTTTTGCCATCTCTAATGGTTTTACTTTGAGCTACACATTACTGACCATTTATGCATGATAATTATTAGTTCATAGAGCCACCGAAAATTATGAATTGCACTAGTTACACGAAACTGATTTACGGGTTATACAACGGATCAACATCATGGCATAAGGGTAGTAACCCAAAAGTGCTCCATTTTACTTCTGACTCAAGCCTGAGTCCGAAGAATCTCAGCGGAGTGCACGAGATCCGTAGCAACAGCGAGCATCCTCAAATACTTTGGGTATATTTTTTACTCCAAATTGTACCTGGACAGCGCCATTAGGCTACTCTTTTTTATTTCCAACAGCCAACGGATTTTGTACATGTGCAACAATACACACTGGCGTCTGGTCTTACGACACGGAGAATAGGGAGAATTACTAGAACTTCTCGTGTTAAAATCCCAGCCTTTACTGAGGTCTGAACCCGGGAGCTCCAGCACTGGAGGCGGACACCATGCCTCGAGACAACTCAGCCCACGTAACTGAGAGTTAAGTAGAATTATCAATAAATGGAAGTTATATGAAATTAGTTGAAGTGAACTATCCGGGGCATTTATTCTTCGTAGATTAAAAAAGAAAAAGGAAAAGAAAGAAAGAAAAACAGTTTCCTGATCCCTAACAGAAAGATGCCAGTTCTCAACAACCAAAATTTTTCTAATACACGAAACTCGCCTCAGAAATATAATAAAGGTGCTGGTGCTCACCACAAGGTGTCTTTAAAAAGGCAGGTACTCAGCACAAAGTGTCAATTACACTAGCGCAGAAAATATGACACCCTAGAAAGGTGCTGGTACTGAGGACCGCCAGAAATAAAAAGCTATCTTAATATTACATTGAACTGATTGGTGTTAATTGTTTTTTTGTTTTTTTTTTTTTTTTTTTTTTAGATCCAGTAAAAACTGTAACTTGCTAGACAGAACCTAGCTCATTTCTAGAGCTTATGCAAATAGAACATCATATCTTGTAAATACATTCACTTTTACACATAATTAGTCAGTAATGACTATTATAGAGATCACATTACGAGTGTCTAAATCAATTCAACAACGACTGGTATGAGGGTTTTACCAGTTGCCAGGCGAGCATGTAATGTCTGTAATCGCTGCATACAATTCCCATTGCCAAAGACAAATTATTGTGCTATTTATTATTACTGTTTACTATTTATTATTACTATTTACTATTTATTAAAAATACGAAATTTGGTTTACGACTCGAACATGACAGGAAGAACGCTCGCTGCATGCTCACACTGCCCATAAAGAAACTGTGATATGTGAAAATTAACAGTTACTAGTACTCAGTTCTAGTTGTGCACGCATACGAGGTCAACAGCGAAGCGGCGAGGAGGAAAATATCACGTGATAACAGCTCTAGTATAATCGTTACCTGTACTGATCTCGACTGGCGGCTGGGTTTGACAAACTATTTCATGATACTACTCATCTACGACTATTTTTACCCGAAGCTAACCCGTTAACCAAAGCTAATCCACTCTGACTGTTATTTGATTATACTGTACTGTATGTAATGACTAACTATTATTGCTGTAAATAACAGGTTCGGGTTTTTCGTTTATACGTTACTATTACTGGCGATCGGAAAAAGAAACTAGCGCCCAAATACCATACCACTAACGGAATAAGTTCCAAAATTTGTCGCCTTGAAATAATTATTTATAGCCTTATTTATCTTTTTAAAATTCATCTCCCCCTTCTCGTCACAGTATTCTTCTTCTTATTATTATTAGCATCATCATCAGCATCATCATCATGTTCATCATTGTTGCTCTACAACTGCTCTTACTATTCCTACTGCTTCTACCGCTGCTGCGATTATCAACACATCCACCACCACTACCACTATAACTTCTTCTTCCTCTTCTGTCCCTTCTTTTTCTTCACTTGTTCCATGTTCGTACTCCATAATAATGACTCCAAAAAAAACTAGATATAATTTCAAATTCATGAGTTTCCAACAGAAGAAAAAGACGAAGAAGAAGAAAAAGAAGAAAAAGAAGAAGAAGAAGAAGAAGAAGAAGAAGAAGAAGAAGAAGAAGAAGAAGAAGAAGAAGAAGAAGAAGAAGAAGAAGAAGAAGAAGAAGAAGAAGAAGAAGAAGAAGAAGAAGAAGAAGAAGAAGAAGAAGAAGAAGTCGAAAAAGATCAACAACAAGAACAAAAACAACAACCATAGTAATTACAAAAACAACAACATAATATTTAAAACAAAAGATGAATTTGAAGAACAAAAAGAGGAATGAAGATGAATGTGGAAAAAAGAGGAAGAAAATTGATGTCAGATGGGGGTGGGGGGGGGGGGGAACGAGAAAGAGAGAGAGACAGAGAGAGCGAATAGATGGGAGCAAGTGCCAGCGACAATTATGCAGAAAAACTAAACCAGACACTGTTGATTATTACACATAATAAAACATAACAAACGCAATGTACCTTTCAAGAATGTTATTAATTGTATTTTTTAATTTTAGAACAGTTTTGTATTTATACTGATGTTTTATGTGCTTGTGATCATAACCACTAGTAATTTATTTGAATTATAATGTCATAACCTGCCTCCATTTTGTGCATTGTGCTTTGTGCATTGTGCTTTGTGCTTTGTGCATTGTGCATTGCCTACAACAGTGGCGCTTGAAACAGCCTGCATGTTCTGTTGGAGTGTGTGGGCAGACATGTACCCAAATGCTGAATAAAGATTAGAATTTTTATAAATCTAAACATTTTCTCTGTCTTTTTGTGTTTGGGACAGATGGTTTGGCGTCATATAGATTTGTTGTCATCACATGTACAAAGGTACAACTCACGTTTTTGGGCCCATGGACACCGTGTTTGGCCGTTCATTGATGCACCTTAACTTTTGAGACGTGTTAGTCTAAGTGGCGGGGGTGTCAGGTTGTCTTCTGCTGTGTTTATGTTGATGGCGGGACAGATACTTGTTGTGTTTAACTCTCTGAGCGACTGCATATTCTGGCGTTCTCGGACTTCAACAAAAAAGAATTTACTGAAGTTTTCAGCGTTGACAGCGGCACGTAAAGTGCAGTCTCTCTTTGGAGGTAGGCTGAGCCTGTGGGGGTAAGGGGGGGGGGGTGGGTTAGGGCTAGTTCTAAATATTCTGAGGTCGCCAAAACCGCTAACCTGTAATATAGAGCAGGCGTGATCGCAGCGGTGAATGCAGCCTGACACCTCTCTACGAGAAAGCCGAGTGAGTGAAAGGTTAAGACGCATCAATGAACGGCCAGTCACGGTGTCCCTGGTCCCAAAAACTTGAGTTGTATCTGCCCCCCCCCCCCCCCCCAAAAAATAGTAAAAACAATCAATTTACCTTTCCTCAACTGTGACCGGAAGCTCTATAAGTTCGAATTCCTTTGCTCTGGCCAAGGAGATACTAGCCAGGGTTCTCAAGTAGAAAACCAGTATTGTCTTGCTTCAGAAAATGATAAACGTACTCATTAACTGGCGGTACGGGCTTTCTTCTGAATAACGGTCCCTAATTATCAAGGCAGAAAATATACCCAAACAGAGCCCCAATCACGTGTCAATTGCGCACTTCCGGCAACTTAAATTGCGCACTTCCGGCGACTTGCGCCACCGCCGAGAGTATCCCAAACGCCGCTAACGTGGCGTAGATTGAGGCTAAACTAGATGGCTGGGACTCAGGAGCAGCAACTACCGCATTTCCTGCAGTTGCCTTCATTTTATTTGCTCGTGAGTCCCAGCCATCTAGTTTAGCCCCAATCCACGCCGCGCCGGGAGTACGCAATTCGGCGGTGGCGGTCTAGTCCCCGGAAGTGCGCAACTGACACGTGACTGAAGCTCTGTCAGGGTATATTTTCTGCCTCGATAACTTGGGACCGTTATTCGGAAGATAGCCGCGGTACGTGTTCTTGAAAGGTGTCAAGTGAGATAATTTCACAGCAGCTCTGTGAATGAAGCGGTAGATACGACAGTGAATTTACAAGCTGAAGGCAAGTGTTGTATAGCAATGCTCACTTTGTCTGACAAAAAAACAACCTTATCCTTAAGTTTGTTTCCATTAACAACTAAGCAAGAGGTCGACCAAGAAAGAAATGGGTAAAGGAAGAAAAGATGCATTACAGAAAGGTTTGTGGCAACACAAGCTATGCAACTCACAAAAAACTGGAAGCTTCATGGAACTCTTCTCTAAAGGTAAAGATAAAGTCAGGAGATGTGAACCAGCGTCATTGCACACGGTTATAAACCTTAAGTGCTCTGTCACCAGTACGGACAGCTGATAAAAATTGTCCGCCTGTGTCGCCGTTCGCACGTAACTCTGTAGCTACAGCGACGTTCCTCCATTTACACCAGAGTGTCAACACTGGTACCCATTTCCTAGAGGCTGGGTAAACCCCATGAACCGCCCGGTTTCAAACACCGACAGTGGGCTGCAGCGAGTCGCAGCTGGATTTTAAAGCGAGCCTCTTATCGACTGCGCTAACCCGGCCCCTAGAACTCTTCTCTGTGAGTAGACAAAATAAGAAGAAGATAAAAGATTGATTTTTATTTTTAAATATAGCGAGCCTTTTGATCTTTTAAAATATCGAGTCTATAGATCGAGAAATTCATCAAAATAGCCGCATACACTTAGTGTTCAGTAATATGTCTGTAATATTTGTTAATTTTTATGTTCTAAATTGTTATCATTAGATGGCCATTCAGATGGCAAAAACGGGGTCAAACAGATTGAATAAATGCATGCGTAAGAGTGGTTCAGTGTGCTTCAGAGCTTCAATATGTGGGACTCGGTAAATAAATACACAGCTGGGTATGTCCAGTGTGGGTCACCCTGCACCGACAGCTGAGAAACACACACACACACACACTGGTCAACGGATCCAACCTGAAACTCTAACCTTGATGACACGGAGCATTCTTGCAAGCTGTGGGGATTCAGCATGAGAGCTGGAGTGCTGGTATCATCAGCAAGTAAGATCGCTGTTAGAAGAAAAACATTCTGCAGATGATCAGTGAGAAGAAAACCAAACAGGCAAATTTTCTCTTGCCAGATAAATCGTAACACTCCAAGCCAAATTATAACAAACATCACAAATAGGCAATTGGCTTTTTAGTTAAGTTATTACTAGGATGGGAGGCACGGTGCTGTAGGAATAAACGCACGCCTAAAGATCCGACTGCTTTGAGTTCAAATCCCCGTCAAGTTGGCTTTGTTTTAAAAGTTGACCTAGGCTCCCAGGTCGATCCATCGAACAAGAATGGGTATAAAATAAAGTCATGGAAAGAAAGGCGGTCGGCGTGATTTTGACAACATCACTCGTCCAGGTCTAGAAAAATATCACTTTAGCATCATATGCTATAAAACTCTATTACAGGATTCTGTCCGTCCATCCGTCCGTCCGTCCGTCCGCCTGTCAGTCTGTCTGTCCGTCCGTCTGTCTGTCCGTTTGTCTGTCTGTCTGTCTTATTTTGTTTGTATCATCTTTATGTATGGTGATATCGTAAATCCCTGTCTATCTAAGTTTAAATCTATTCACAAATGCATGACTTTCTATATACTCCCCACCCGACCTCCATCAGTGTGCCTCAATCAATCAAGTGCCATCTCTGCATTGAAAGTTGGCTGCAGTAGATCTCTACCATCACTAATCTACATTCTATTTATGTAGTAAATCGTCTCATCATTTATCAAGTCAGCCAGAACGTTTGGAAATTCTTCCCACCGATTGTCCCCCTTGATATTTCGCAATTATATTTTTCAGTCTGTCACTCTTTACGGATTCTCTGGTTTCTTTCCCTTCTCCTTCTTACCGTTATAAGAAACATATCCAACATATCCTTCTTCTTTCATTTATTCGTCGTCTATTTCATTTTCAACTCACAATTTTCTCTTTATCCTGTCTCACAACAATGGGACGTAACTCATCCGAGGTGTAATCTTCTTCAGACAGAGATGTAATGTATCCAAAACTATTTCATTATTTGATTACCTGCCCCTGATTGCCTTTTCAAGCTTAATTGAAAATATATGTTTCATTAGGCCATTCAATATATCTTTTTAATTCTTTGATTGCAATTTTCCTTGTCAGTGCTCACAATAATTGACTTATTCCAGTGTCGTATCTACGCAGAATTAAGCCATTGTAGAACTCTAGAAAGACGAACTCAAGTAATTAGGAGTTTTCTTTATATTTCCGGAGTTTGTCATCGTTGTGTAGCGAGAACTTTGAAAGATATCAAACCAGCTAAAAAGCAGAACCATTCAGCTTCACCATGTCACAAACACAAACGACAAGTGAACGTTTCGATTAGAGAGCCTCCATCAGTATATAACATAAATCTACAATATTACAAATACAAACAGGAATACATGGATTCACTTAACTGGCCTATCTCCACAAGAAATCACATTCTTCTCTGGCCAGTAAAATATAACAAGTGTATGGCCACTTGAAATAAACGTTGGCTAGGGAAAGAAAAAAAGAAGCGAGCAACAAAGCCATTACTTTCAGTTATTACATGAAACATGTAAGAAAACGTTGGGCCAAGGCGATGCAGTGATCCAGCCATGTGCGTGAATTCCTAAAGAGGTGGAGATGTTCATTTCGGTACAGCCTTAACTAGCAGTAGGAGAATTCATGGGAAGTAAAGGCCAGTAGCATGGTACAATTTTTCCCGAGAAAAAAAAAAGATAGTACACAAGTTTAAGATTTGAGGTTTGAACAACGGATCAACATCATGGCACACGGGCAGTAACCCATAAGTGCTCCGTTGTTCTTCTAACTCAAGTCTGATTCCGAAGAAGCTTACCAGAGTGCACACAATCTGTAGCACCGGCAAGCATCCTGAAATACTTTGGGTACATTTTTAACTCTAAACTTTGCCCGGGCAGCGCCGTTAGGCTACTCTTTTCGATTGATTTTTTACGTACGCAACAATGCACACGGGCGTCCGATCTCACTACCCAGAGACCAGGAGAAATTACTAGAAGTCCAAGTCCACGTGAGAAATTCCAGCTCTTACCGGGGATTGAACCTGGAACCTCTAGCACTCGAGGCGGACACCATGCCTCGAGACCATGCAGCTTTCAGATAGTACCCAAATAAGCCATAGTTAAGATGGTCAGCAGGCTACAGTGACAAGAAATGACCACTTAAAGAAAACCGGAAGTGAGAGACTGGGGTCAATGGTTCTACAGCAAATGGAGTCAGAAATTTAGGCCAGAATTCTGGTTTTGGAGTGTTGTGTATATATTCCAGAAGAAGATGAAATTACTTTATTTGAATAATTGAACCCTGAATGATCACAAATGAAGATGGCCGGATTATGGATCACGCAGACAATGTTATTGCCCCTAGAGAGTTAGGACGTTCTGAGGATTTTAGAGGCAGCATGTCTAGATCACTGCTAAGAATACGGGAATAGGGAGTAAAAATCGGCACAGCCAAGCATGAGAAGCACACCGGACGCCACGAAGCCTTGTTAACCAACATAGGACCGGTACTATTAACCGCACGACGCTGATGAATATGTTGAAAGGGGAATCTGAGCGCCTGTGGATGTGTCCGGAGTGCTGCTAAGATAATCTAACTCATAACTCACTGAACATAAACTTGGGAAGAACACTGGATGGCTTCCAACAATTATATTAGGAAAAACACTGGATGGTTACCGACAATTATATTAAGATAAACACCGGATAAATCAGACAAGGACTAGAATTCAAATATTTAGGAAGCGTATTTACAGATAATGGCAGACTCGATAGAGAGATAGAAGGCAGAGTACAGAATTCAAATTCTGTCACCAACCGGTTAGCCCCACACAAATGTCTCCCTTTCAGCAAAACAGCAAATGATTAATAGCCTCTTTATCCCTACTTTGTGTTATCAGTGCCAAACATGGACAATGTATAGGGCACTGGAACAGAAAATAACTATATGTGAAATGGGCTGTCTCAGCAAGGTCACTAAACGACACAAGACGAGACAGGGTTACGAATACGAGCATTAGAGAGAAAGTTCGAAAAAGACCACGTCTGCAATATATTGACAGACCAAGAATGGAATGGTTCGGCCATGTAGTTATAATGCAGCCAGGCCAAACTGCATATGATACTTTTTACAGTAGAACATCTGGGAGGAAGGAGAGAAAAAGACTAAGAAAAAGATGGATGAATAGTGTTGCAGAAATCTGCAGAAAAGACGGCCAAATCCCTTACCAAGCCACCCGAGAAGCAAATACAGAAAACCACGACACCAGGCTACAACCGAGTCAAAGACCGCCCCCCCCCCCCCCCCCCCCCCCAAAAAAGAAGAAGAATCAGAGCTGATGATTACTAAAAAGTATCTTGAGAAAATCGGATGATTACTGTAAATTATCCTCAGAAGAACATCGGATGATTACTGTAAATTATCCTCAGTAGAACTTCAGATGATTACTGTAAATTATCCTCAGTAGAACTTCAGATGATTACTGTAAATTATCCTCAGTAGAACATCAGATGATTACTGTAAATTATACTCAGAAGAACATCAGATGATTACTGTAAATTATCCTCAGAAGAACATCAGATGATTACTTAAAAGTATCTTGAGAAGAACACCAGATAATTACTGGAAATTATCTTCAGAAGAACATCAAATAAATGCTGAAAGCGTCGAAGAGAACCAAGGTCAGCGGTTTTAGAAACACTGCTTTTAACAAAGTCCATAGTCTTAGCCCAAACAAAATGACCTAAGGCCAATCTTTTCTTGACCTTGTCTTTTCCCATATTCAGGACACCAAGATATCAGAGGATCAAGTCGGTCTGGCGCCAGGCAGGCAGAGGCAATTAATGCTTTTAGACTAAGTCCGATCGATGTCCGATAGAGCATTGACACGAGCGCTAGATGGTCATCGGTTCAAATCGTGCATCGTGAGAAAGGATGAGCTTGTCAACAGACAGTAAGATAACACTTTTATTAACAGTAAAGTTTTCAGAAGATATGGAATAAAATAAAGCAATTTTGTTAGCAGATAGTTAGATACAATTAAATTATCAACACAAAGAAGATAAATGTAAACGTGTCGACAAATGCAGAGCTAAAAGTAATAATTTCGTTAGAAAAGAAAAAACGAGAGCCAAAAGTAATGCTATCATTAAACAGTGAAGTAAAAGACGTACTCATAGACAGTTAGTTACAAGTAATGTCGACACATAGCGGAATAAAGTAAGGTCAACAGATATGGAAATAAGAGCTATTCTTTTCACACATAAGGAGATACAAGTAATGTTGTCAACAAATACATGGATAAAAGTAAAGATATCAACAAATGTAGGGATTCAAGTAATGTTAATAACAAATAGGGATAAAGTATGTTATCAATAATAAAGGGATAAAAGTAATGTTATTAACTTATATAGGGAAAAAAGTATATGATCAACATATGTATGGATACAAATATTGGTCCTAATAAATACAGGGATACAAGTAATGTATCAGCAAATATAGGGATAAATGTGATAAGTATTATCACCACACACATATTGTGTAATATTAATCCACACAAGATAGGAAACGCTACACACAAGACGTGTAATATCACCACACAAGGATGTGTGATATTACCATGTAAAGATGTGTAACATCACCCCACACAAAATTATAATTATCGCCAAACACAAGATATGTGATATCACCACATAAAGATGTGTGATATTACCATGCAAAGCTACAACATAAAGAAGTGTGATATCACATATATAGGATGGACTTCAATGCATCGGTTTTTTTTTTTTTTTAAATCTCAGTTCATCCGCCACAAGTGAGAAGGAAGGCTGTTTCTGTCATCTGTCATGAAACTATAGTTGGGTTCTGTGACTTCAGAGGTCGGCTGGATAAATTATGAATGAAGTAATGAAAGGTTGACTTGCGCGATGAACAGGTTTAAAGTGACGAAGAATTGCACATGTCGTCGACCCGACTCTCTCTACAAGAACACACTGGTCATCCTCTGCACATGACTTTATCTCCGGTCGTCTCGACTTGTCCTGCCACTGGATCCAGATAAATATATAAAGGTTAGTTGCGTATTCTTTACAGGACGTTGCAGAACCAACCCCAACAGCCCCTGGCTGTTGTGTGGTTTTTCTAGGCAAATTTACGTACAGTAGTTTGCCATTGCTTCCTGGACGGTCGGCTTTCTTGATACCACTGTAGAAACCAACGCAAGGCGCATGGCCCGCAGTTGGGATTGATCCCGGCATCCCGGCATTACGAAGCGTTCGTATTGACTGGCCACAGAGCCGACAGACAAATATATAGATATAGATAATACCTATAGATTTGTGATTACTCTCGATGTTTTCAGCACTGGCATTAAGGTGACATTCAACATTATGTGCTAGTTACAGTTAAAGTAACCAGCCTCCTTCTCGCTTTGAACGACCTCGGAAAACAAGTAATCACTAGACTGTGACTTAATTCAAATATCACTACTCGTCAGTGAGTAAATAAGTACCGACAGCAAAGAAACTCGGGGGGAACTGATCGCCACAAAGCAACAAAAATCAACAAAGATGGCCAGAAATCCATGGTTGAAATAATAGGCCTTCGGGCAGTTGAAAGATGATCAAGCTTAAAATGTGTGTTGTCCAGAAATCGAACCGAAATATGTAGTGAGGGAACTCAAGGGGGATTAGATTCTGGTGTTTAAGAAAGCAGCAAGATTATCCTGCACCTCTCGAAACAACAAGACAGACAGATAGGCAGGTGGTCAAACACACACAAAAACAGTCAGACGTGGTTTCCAGATAACACACAGAGCAACAGACGTTGGTTAGACAGACATGCATTCGGGCCGGAGGGTAATCAGACAGACAGACAGACAGACAGACAGACAGACAGACAGACAGACAGACAGACAGACAGACAGACAGACAGACAGACAGACAGACAGACAGACAGACAGACAGACAGACAGACAGACAGGCAGGCAGACAGGCAGGCAGACAGACAGGCAGGCAGGCAGGCAGGCAGGCAGGCAGGCAGGCAGGCAGGCAGGCAGGCAGGCAGACAGGCAGACAGACAGACAGACAGACAGACAGACAGACAGACAGACAGACAGACAGACAGACAGACAGACAGACAGACAGACAGGCAGACAGACAGACAGGCAGACAGGCAGGCAGGCAGGCAGGCAGGCAGGCAGGCAGGCAGGCAGGCAGGCAGACAGGCAGACAGGCAGGCAGGCAGGCAGGCAGGCAGGCAGGCAGGCAGGCAGGCAGGCAGGCAGGCAGGCAGGCAGGCAGGCAGGCAGGCAGGCAGGCAGGCAGGCAGGCAGACAGACAGACAGACAGACAGACAGACAGACAGACAGACAGACAGACAGACAGACAGACAGACAGACAGACAGACAGACAGACAGACAGACAGACAGACAGACAGACAGACAGACAGACAGACAGACAGACAGACAGACAGGCAGACAGGCAGGCAGACAGGCAGACAGACAGACAGACAGACAGACAGACAGACAGACAGACAGACAGACAGGCAGGCAGACAGGCAGGCAGGCAGGCAGGCAGGCAGGCAGCAGGCAGGCAGGCAGGCAGCAGGCAGGCAGGCAGGCAGGCAGGCAGGCAGGCAGGCAGGCAGGCAGGCAGGCAGGCAGGCAGGCAGACAGGCAGGCAGGCAGGCAGGCAGGCAGGCAGGCAGGCAGGGAGACAGGCAGGCAGACAGACAGACAGACAGACAGACAGACAGACAGACAGACAGACAGACAGACAGACAGACAGACAGACAGACAGACAGACAGACAGACAGACAGACAGACAGACAGACAGACAGACAGACAGACAGACAGACAGACAGACAGACAGACAGACAGACAGACAGACAGACAGACAGACAGACAGACAGACAGACAGACAGACAGACAGACAGACAGACAGACAGACAGACAGACAGACAGACAGACAGACAGACAGACAGACAGACAGACAGACAGACAGACAGACAGACAGACAGACAGACAGACAGACAGACAGACAGACAGACAGACAGACAGACAGACAGACAGACAGACAGACAGACAGACAGACAGACAGACAGACAGACAGACAGACAGACAGACAGACAGACAGACAGGACAGACAGACAGACAGACAGACAGACAGACAGACAGACAGACAGACAGACAGACAGACAGACAGACAGACAGACAGACAGACAGACAGACAGACAGACAGACAGACAGACAGACAGACAGACAGACAGACAGACAGACAGACAGACAGACAGACAGACAGACAGACAGACAGACAGACAGACAGACAGACAGACAGACAGACAGACAGACAGACAGACAGACAGACAGACAGACAGACAGACAGACAGACAGACAGACAGACAGACAGACAGACAGACAGACAGACAGACAGACAGACAGACAGACAGACAGACAGACAGACAGACAGACAGACAGACAGACAGACAGACAGACAGACAGACAGACAGACAGACAGACAGACAGACAGACAGACAGACAGACAGACAGACAGACAGACAGACAGACAGACAGACAGACAGACAGACAGACAGACAGACAGACAGACAGACAGACAGACAGACAGACAGACAGACAGACAGACAGACAGACAGACAGACAGACAGACAGACAGACAGACAGACAGACAGACAGACAGACAGACAGACAGACAGACAGACAGACAGACAGACAGACAGACAGACAGACAGACAGGACAGACAGACAGACAGACAGACAGACAGACAGACAGACAGACAGACAGACAGACAGACAGACAGACAGACAGACAGACAGACAGACAGACAGACAGACAGACAGACAGACAGACAGACAGACAGACAGACAGACAGACAGACAGACAGACAGACAGACAGACAGACAGACAGACAGACAGACAGACAGACAGACAGACAGACAGACAGACAGACAGACAGACAGACAGACAGACAGACAGACAGACAGACAGACAGACAGACAGACAGACAGACAGACAGACAGACAGACAGACAGACAGACAGACAGACAGACAGACAGACAGACAGACAGACAGACAGACAGACAGACAGACAGACAGACAGACAGACAGACAGACAGACAGACAGACAGACAGACAGACAGACAGACAGACAGACAGACAGACAGACAGACAGACAGACAGACAGACAGACAGACAGACAGACAGACAGACAGACAGACAGACAGACAGACAGACAGACAGACAGACAGACAGACAGACAGACAGACAGACAGACAGACAGACAGACAGACAGACAGACAGACAGACAGACAGACAGACAGACAGACAGACAGACAGACAGACAGACAGACAGACAGACAGACAGACAGACAGACAGACAGACAGACAGACAGACAGACAGACAGACAGACAGACAGACAGACAGACAGACAGACAGACAGACAGACAGACAGACAGACAGACAGACAGACAGACAGACAGACAGACAGACAGACAGACAGACAGACAGACAGACAGACAGACAGACAGACAGACAGACAGACAGACAGACAGACAGACAGACAGACAGACAGACAGACAGACAGACAGACAGACAGACAGACAGACAGACAGACAGACAGACAGACAGACAGACAGACAGACAGACAGACAGACAGACAGACAGACAGACAGACAGACAGACAGACAGACAGACAGACAGACAGACAGACAGACAGACAGACAGACAGACAGACAGACAGACAGACAGACAGACAGACAGACAGACAGACAGACAGACAGACAGACAGACAGACAGACAGACAGACAGACAGACAGACAGACAGACAGACAGACAGACAGACAGACAGACAGACAGACAGACAGACAGACAGACAGACAGACAGACAGACAGACAGACAGACAGGTGGAGGTGATTAGGCAGCGGGCTGCCGTGTCGTAAGACAGACTGAAAGGCGGAGGAATGGGGTTGTGCGTGGTCAGACAGACAAATAGACAGAGTGACGAACGTTGCTTAGATAGACAGACATATGGGGGGAGGGTTAATCACACATACAGGCAGATCAACGTGGGTAGGCGGAAGGTTGGTGTGTCTTAAGACAAACAGGCGAAGGAATGGGCTGGTGCGATGTCAGAAACATAGACAGGTTGACTGTCAGGCGATCACATAGACATACAGACAGCTATCACGTACCTAGGAAAACAAACATCACAGAAATGTGAACCTTTTGGCAACTCGACCGTTGCGTTATTGCTCCTTAGATTAGCAACACTGCTGACTATTGAGTTACATCTTGAGAGAATACTAAACGAGCACGGCATTCTATCAGCACTGCCCGCTCAATAGTTCCCCAGAGCACTATCAGGGTCAAGGATTCTTCAATCTCTCGTCTTTTCCTTCTGGCGCAGTGAGGCGAGTGATAGCTTTCATCTTTTGTAGTGAGGTGATTGATAGCTTTCATCTTTTGTAGTGAGGCGATTGATAGCTTTCATCTTTTGTAGTGAGGCGAGTGATAGCTTTTATCTTTTGTAGTGAGGCGATTGATAGCTTTCATCTTTTGTAGTGAGACGAGTGCTAGCTTTCATCTTTTCTAGTGAGGCGAGTGATAGCTTTCATCTGTTGTAGTGAGGCGAGTGCTAGCTTTCATCTGTTGTAGAGAGGCGAGTGCTAGCTTTCATCTTTTGTAGTGAGGCGAGTGATAGCTTTCATCTTTTGTAGTGAGGCGAGTGATAGCTTTCATCTTTTGTAGTGAGGTGATTGATAGCTTTCATCTTTTGTAGTGAGGCGATTGATAGCTTTCATCTTTTGTAGTGAGGCGAGTGATAGCTTTTATCTTTTGTAGTGAGGCGATTGATAGCTTTCATCTTTTGTAGTGAGGCGAGTGCTAGCTTTCATCTTTTCTAGTGAGGCGAGTGATAGCTTTCATCTTTTGTAGTGAGGCGATTGATAGCTTTCATCTTTTGTAGTGAGGCGAGTGCTAGCTTTCATCTTTTGTAGTGAGACGAGTGATAGCTTTCATCTGTTGTAGTGAGGCGAGTGCTAGCTTTCATCTTTTGTAGTGAGGCGAGTGCTAGCTTTCATCTTTTCTAGTGAGGCGAGTGATAGCTTTCATCTGTTGTAGTGAGGCGAGTGCTAGCTTTCATCTGTTGTAGTGAGGCGAGTGCTAGCTTTCATCTTTTGTAGTGAGGCGAGTGATAGCTTTCATCTTTTGTAGTGAGGCGAGTGATAGCTTTCATCTTTTGTAGTGAGGTGATCGATAGCTTTCATCTTTTGTAGTGAGGCGATTGATAGCTTTCATCTTTTGTAGTGAGGCGAGTGATAGCTTTTATCTTTTGTAGTGAGGCGATTGATAGCTTTCATCTTTTGTAGTGAGGCGAGTGCTAGCTTTCATCTTTTCTAGTGAGGCGAGTGATAGCTTTCATCTTTTGTAGTGAGGCGATTGATAGCTTTCATCTTTTGTAGTGAGGCGAGTGCTAGCTTTCATCTTTTGTAGTGAGGCGAGTGATAGCTTTCATCTGTTGTAGTGAGGCGAGTGCTAGCTTTCATCTTTTGTAGTGAGGCCAGTGATAGCTTTCATCTTTTGTAGTGAGGCGAGTGATAGCTTTCATCTTTTGTAGTGAGGTGATTGATAGCTTTCATCTTTTGTAGTGAGGCGATTGATAGCTTTCATTTTTTGTAGTGAGGCGATTGATAGCTTTCATCTTTTGTAGTGAGGCGATTGATAGCTTTCATCTTTTGTAGTGAGCCGATTGATAGCTTTCATCTTTTTTAGTGAGGCGATTAATAGCTTTCATCTTTTGTAGTGAGACCAGTGATAGCTTTCATCTTTTGTATATGAATTCTATGTTTAAATATGTGTGTGCGCGAGGTGTATATGTGTACACATTGTGTGTCTGTGTGTGTTTTTTTTTTATGTTGTGAAAATAACGTGTGTTTGTTGGTTCCTTCCTGATGCGTGTGTTTTGTATACGTATCTGCATGTACACAGACAGATAAAGGTAAAGTCTGGAGATGTGAACCAGCGTTATTGCACACGGTTATAAACCATAAGTGCTCTGCCACCAGTACGGACAGCTGATAAGAATTGTCCGCCTGTGTCGCCGTTCGCACGTAACTCTGTAGCTACAGCGACGTTCCTCCATTTACTCTAGAGAGTCACTCTGGTACCCATTTCCTAGAGGGTGGGTAAACCCCGGGAACCGCCCGGTTTCGAACACTGACCGTGAGCTGCACTAACGGGGCCCCCGATCTGTATGTATTTTTATTCCAGCGTATGTGCTTTACGTGTTCACAGACATATAAATATATTGTATAAATGAGCATCTGTATGAACTGTTTGTGTTTTGCTCTTTGTGTGTGGTCGGTTAATGTGTTGTAATTGTGCGTATTATGCTTGTGAATTGTTTGTATGTTACATACCAATATGGTACGCGAGTGTATGTGCCTGTGTTACGCGTGTCTTTTGCACATGTGTTGTGTTTTTTGTGAGCGTGCCTTGTGCACATGTGTTGTGTTTGTTGTGAACGTGTCTTTTAAATGTGTGCATCTGCTGTGTGTGTATGTTGTAACTGTATATGATTATGTGAATGTATATGGTGATAATGACGTTAATGAAGCTGATAATGATGATAAAGGAAGAGGATTACCAGATTACCAGATTACCAGAAAGGAAGAGGAGGATGATGGTAATGATGATGACGAAGATAAAAATGATGACGATGATGATGGTGATGATAAAGGAGGAAGAGGAGGAGTGATGATAACTTTGATGATGACGATAATGACGATAACGATGATGATGATAAAAAACTGACTATGGCGATGATCATGCTGATAGTGACAACGATGATAATACTAATAACATCTTCGGTATCGGAGTAAGTCAAGTAAAGATTCTTTTTTCACACCTTTAGATGAATTAGGACGATAGGACTAGACCAATATTTTAAAGACCAATCGGTAGTTGATGGGTGACGTGGTCAGGATTACGCCGACCGCCTTTACTTTCCAAGAGAGCACCTGGTACCCACTCAAGGCTGGGTCGACCTGGGAGTCAACGTTATTTCTGGAAAGAAAAAAAAAATTCGGACTCAGTCAGGACGCGAACCCACGACCTACTGATCCGCAGGCGGGCGTCTAGCCACCAGCGGCACAGCGACTCCAATCTTCAGTAGTGGAGGTACTAAATGACAATCTTCAACTATCTTCAATATTCCATTTATGGAAAATTGCTGGAAATGTCTCAAAATTGAATATATCGATCACTTTCAGACTAGTTTTGGAATGGAAGCAGGGGTAATAGAATCATAATCACATAACGGACTCTGTGTGGGGCAACCAAGAACCCATCCATGTGTGGCTGTAATATCTCAGTGTGTGTGTGTGTGTGTGGCAACCAAGGACACATCCACGAGTGGCTGTAATATCTCAGTGTGTGTGTGTGTGTGTGTGTGTGGCAACCAAGGACATATCCACGTGTGGCTGTAATATCTTAGTGTGTGTGTATATGTGTGTGGGTGGGTGTGTATGTATGTATGTATGTATGTATGTATGTATGTATGTATGTATGTATGTATGTATGTATGTATGTATGTATGTATGTATGTATGTATGTATGTATGTATGTATGTATGTATGTATGTATGTATGTATGTATGTATGTATGTATGTATGTATGTATGTATGTATGTATGTATGTATGTATGTATGTATGTATGTATGTATGTATGTATGTATGTATGTATGTATGTATGTATGTATGTATGTATGTATGTATGTATGTATGTATGTATGTATGTATGTATGTATGTATGTATGTATGTATGTATGTATGTATGTATGTATGTATGTATGTATGTATGTATGTATGTATGTATGTATGTATGTATGTATGTATGTATGTATGTATGTATGTATGTATGTATGTATGTATGTATGTATGTATGTATGTATGTATGTATGTATGTATGTATGTATGTATGTATGTATGTATGTATGTATGTATGTATGTATGTATGTATGTATGTATGTATGTATGTATGTATGTATGTATGTATGTATGTATGTATGTATGTATGTATGTATGTATGTATGTATGTATGTATGTATGTATGTATGTATGTATGTATGTATGTATGTATGTATGTATGTATGTATGTATGTATGTATGTATGTATGTATGTATGTATGTATGTATGTATGTATGTATGTATGTATGTATGTATGTATGTATGTATGTATGTATGTATGTATGTATGTATGTATGTATGTATGTATGTATGTATGTATGTATGTATGTATGTATGTATGTATGTATGTATGTATGTATGTATGTATGTATGTATGTATGTATGTATGTATGTATGTATGTATGTATGTATGTATGTATGTATGTATGTATGTATGTATGTATGTATGTATGTATGTATGTATGTATGTATGTATGTATGCATGCATGCATGTATGTATGTATGCATGTATGTATGTATGCATGTATGTATGCATGTATGTATGTATATATGTATGTATGTATGTATGTATGTATGTATGTATGTATGTATGTACGTATGCATGCATGTATGTATGTATGTATGTATGTATGTATGTATGTATGTATGTATGTATGT
This sequence comes from Candidula unifasciata, assembly GCA_905116865.2. Taxonomy (NCBI): domain Eukaryota; kingdom Metazoa; phylum Mollusca; class Gastropoda; order Stylommatophora; family Geomitridae; genus Candidula; species Candidula unifasciata. The sequence continues at coordinate 1,088,927 of CAJHNH020002669.1, read as the reverse complement.
ATGTATGTATGTATGTATGTATGTATGTATGTATGTATGTATGTATGTATGTATGTATGTATGTATGTATGTATGTATGTATGTATGTATGTATGTGTGTATGTATGTATGTATGTATGTGTGTGTGTGTGTGTGTGTGTGTGTGTGTGTATGTATGTATGTATGTATGTATGTATGTATGTATGTATGTATGTATGTATGTATGTATGTATGTATGTATGTATGTAAGTATGTATGTGTGTGTATGAGTGTGTGTGTGGGTGTGTGGCAACCAAGGACCCATCCACATATGGCTGTAATATCTCAGTGTGTGTGTATATGTGTGTGGCAACCGAGGAGCTACCCATGAGTAGCTGTCGTACTCAGTGTGTATGGTGTGTGTGTGTGTGTGTGTGTGGTTTGTATATACATATATATATATATATATATATATATATATATATATATATATATATATATGAGTGTGTGTGTGTGTGTGTGGCAACCAGGGACGCCTACCCACGTGTGGCTGTTGTACCTGAGTGTGTTTGTGTGTGTGTGTAAAATGCATCCCCTCACTGTTAAAGTAGCCACAGAAAGCACAGTTGTGAATATTTATAAAGATTGATTTATTTGACCCAAATTGTGCAGGTAGTGCAAAAACGTTATTGAACAAAAGGAAGCTTAGTACAGTGATAATTCGGTATTCGTCCGTGTTCTGATAAGTCCAACTTGGTATGAGTCCTGTTCAGACAAAATGTTTTTCTTGGTATAAGAACTTTGTTTGGGTTCACGGGTTAGAATTTGTATGACTCTAATTTCTAGTAAAAGTCAAATCGGGTGAGCCTTAACGAATTCCAAATTGGCAAAAGAGACAGGGGTAAAAAGGGGGGGGGGGGGGGGGAGGGGGAGGTTGATGAAAGAGAGAAAAAAAAAACGCGCTTAAGGGAAATGAATGAAAAAATGTAGTTTAACCCAATCAGGACAGCAGTACGAGGGATGAACACCCGGTGACACAAAGTGCCAACATTGAATTAAGAATGACCCTGGCGCCAGTCCCAAAAAACCCGTTTAACCGTTAGGTTATTTTAGGACCCCCACCCCACCCCCCCCCCCAAACCCACCCCAACAGCCGGAGTGGGGCTTTAAAATAACTAAACATTGCTTCCCATTCTAGAACGTTTTCTAACACAAAAATTTCAGATTCATGAAGTTTTATAGGACGGGGAATCTCCTATCAAACAATACCTTCTCCTCCTTCGCTCGACTCTTCGAGAAGATAGAGAAAGCGAGGTTACATTTTCATGTATTTAATTTAATTTCTTTTATATTTATGTATTTGAGTATTAAGCAGTGTTTAAATTATTTTATACAAATTTATCAATGTTTAAAATGCCAGTAGCAAAAAAAAATTTTTTTTCTAAACGAGAACGGATTAATCATGCTTTTTTCATCATCATCATCATAAACTACTTCTGCCGTTAAGCGCCGTGGGGAGGAATAATCTACCATCCAATGAACGCTCGCTGCCTCTGGCTATTGTCATGCCATAAAGGCGTGGAGTGTCTTTAATGTTGTCGATCCATGTTTTCCGCGGTCGTCCTCTTGATCTTGTAGCTGATCTTCTGAGATGTAGTGACTGTGATAGTATTTGATCTTGCTGCGCACAAACGAGATGGCCAAACCTCTTGATCTTCTGTTTCTTGATGAATCTAGTACAAAGTGTCTTTCCCACAATTTGTCTAACAGTATCATTATTCACTCGATCTCGGATGGTTAGGTTGGCAGCTTGTCTCAGGCATCTTTTTTTCACAGGTGGTGATTTTATGTACATGGGCTTTAGATTGTGTCCCTTTATTTATTATGACAAAATTCGTTCGGTAAACGTACTATTCAGTATAATTCATATTCGTATTAAATTAGTATAAATCATTATGATTGATGATGATTCATAAATACGTAGTTTCTGTTATACCTCCTAGGATAAAGGACGTATACCCAGGTACCACTAATTTTTGCACACAACATTTTACTATTTCACCCGTTTACCTGCATTAACCACTTCAACACACCTACCAAGTATTCGCTGACAGTAAGACGTGGCTCCACCTTCAGGTCGCCCATGTGTTGTGTTTGCACACCGCTTCTGTGTCTGGATATTCCCGTTGTTTACCTTGAGCTTCCAGAATGTTGAACAAGACACATTCCTCTCTGAGTATCTGTTTCCGGTGTCAGGGATAGTTGTCTGTTGTCTGTTATTGTGCTCTTGTGGTGTTTCTTATTTACATGTTTCGACTTCCTAAAGAGGGTAGTGCAGTGATCAGACGCTTGCATGACAACCCAGAAGCTCTAGGGTTGAATCTGTCCTAAGGAATTCATGTACAATCTAGCTAAGCTCCCATGTCAATTCCGTTTCTAGATATTGAAACGAGTTTATTATGTATCTGAATACTGACGAGGGAAGACACCTAGATAAGGCAGCTAGACGTGCACCAGCGGATCAGAAGGTCTTGGGTTCATATCCGAACGGAGCCAGCCATATTTTCAAAAAGGATCTTGGCTTCCTGGTCGACCCAGCCCTAAATGAGTACCAGGTGAAGTCCTGGAACCTAAAGGCGGCCGGACTGACGTTGACCACATCGCCGCCTTAAACTGCGTTCGGCCTAACAAGCTGGCAGTGAATTAAATCTTGCTCGGATAAACACTAAAAAGATAAATGACATAATTCATCTATAATGTTATATTACGACTAATAAAAAAGTGGGGCGTCTAAGTAATAACGCTTTACATGGCTTGTCGGTGGAGATGGAGGCGGTAACTGCAGCTCTCCGGTGGCTAGAGAACAAGATGCATACACATGTCGTAATTGTAACAGACTCTGAAAACATGCTAAGAAAGGTGAAGACAGGGATGCTTCCAGCAGAGTGGCAAGCTTCGCTGTGAAGGTCACGGGTAGTGAGCATACTTTGGATCTTTTCTCCAGGCTATGCCGGCGTGGTGGGTAATGAACAGGCAGACAGATTTGCTGGATCTGCACCACTGGGTGGTGAACTGATACATCACAAGGCAGATGTGGTCAGGCGCTTTGGGAACAAGCAACGGAATCGGTAAAAAAAAAAACAAGATTATTATGGTCTGGAGAGAATGAGGCACCTGTGTGTAACCAGAAGGTCTGGCCTTCTCACTACACTCAGACGGACATAAAACCAGATTGTGACCGTTACCCTCAGTATTAGAACTCTGCGCTGGCTGCTGAAGATGAGGACGGAGCACGCATGGAAATCCCCCGACTGCTGTGATGTTTATTCTTGACTCAACTCAACTCGGCTTGTCAAAAGTATAAGCCACTATTTGTTAACTTTTGACTCAATTTTTTTACATAAATAATATATTATTTGTATATATTTGAATATATATATATATATATATATATATATATATATATATATATATATATATATATATATATATATATATATATATATATATACATATATATATGCAGATACATATGCTGTGTAATTATGTATATATTACTGTGGATGGCGCCCCAAACTGTTTGTAGTCGTAATAAAGAATTGCATGTGAATTAGGTAAAGAGAATAATTTAGACTCCTGTGTCCATTAAACTATATGATAAATTATTTCTGTTTTACATTTTTTTTTTTTTTTTTACAAACTAAGGTATGAAAAAAAAAAGTTCAGTCTAAAAAAAGAAAAGAGGGTCGTTACCAAATTTAAAAAAAAAATGTGTGAAATTATTTCGGCCACCCTAAAAGATATGACATTTTTGCAACGCCGTACATGAGGGTGTGTGGGTGTGTGTGTGTGGGGGGGGGGCTGATGGAATGGAGTGCAAGCGAGCCAGAGGTAGACAATGATCAAATGGATAGATAGCGACAAAAGAAGGACAAAGTGTCGTCTCGGAGAGTGTGTACAACCAAGGCGAGAGAAGGTGAATGTTGAAGATCCCTTGCTGACAACATTAACTGTGAAGATGGCATCTGACTGATTACCTGACTGATTGGTTGAATGTGATTGATTGATTGATTGATTTGATTGATTGATTGATTGATTCGTTTGATTGATTTGATTTGATTAACTAGTGGTTTGATTGATTGATTGATTCGGTTGATTGATTGATGAGACTGGTGGATGTGATTGATTGATTTGATTGACTGATTTTTATATGAGAGAAGCATAAATGTAACTAAAAGAGACAGGATCACAAATGACGGGATCAGGAAAGAAGATTTGAAGGAAGCAGCACTAAACCACGACAGGAGACAACAGATCTAACAGTTAGTAAATACGGCAAGACTACCACTAGATAGTGCATGACAGAGATACCTCTCATTTACACATAAAGGAAGAGGGTCTAGAGGCCGACCAAACAATACTATGGATAGATGAAATATCCGAAGCCGTCAACATCAGCTTCTACGTAGCACATACTAGGGCTTGCGCCTGAAGCATCCTAGAAACCTGAATCTGAAAGGCAGAACAGTGCTAGAAAAGAACAAGAAAAACAAGAAGAAGATGCATAACTTGTTTATATTTCCTTGATTAACTTAAAGCAGCTGGGCTTGCGAAGAAAAGGAGCGTAAACGGTCAGTAAAACAACTGGGGGAAGCTGCTAAAAAAACTTCGAGTTGGCTCTGGAAGCAACGGAACGTCGTGGCGGATGGGCCTCGGTAGACTGGTCGGAGTCCCTAGTGCGAAAGAATGTCTTATTCCTTAGAAGCCAAAGTGTCCGATAAATGTCTGCACCTGTTGCAGAGTCACCACATCGTCTTGTTTCTGTCGAGTCCGATAAAGTGCAGCAGGACAAGATAGGGGGCCTGGCTTCATGACCCAGTTCGGCCACCTTCCGAGATTGTTAAGGGAAGCAATAGGCCGAAACAATTGTAGACGAATGATCTCTACTGATGGCCGGTGGACCCTTGCTGTGCATGTTCCCGTGTGGAGTTCTTAATAATATCAGCCCACATGTAGAACAAAGGATTCTCGCGTGCGTGTGTGTGTGTGCGTGTGTGTGTATGTGTGTGTGGGTGTGGGTGTGTGTATGGGTGTGTGTTATTTGTTCCTGGTCCTTATCCATCAACTTCACTAACTGGAAAGAACCCTCCCAGTAGTAACGCTACCGCCGACATTTCCCTGCCTGCCGTGAGACCAGTCAATCTTTTCTGCGCCAGCAAGGCAGCTGTATGGCCGAGGAGAACACCAGAATAACGTCTCGTCTTGAATGTGTTAAAAGATGTTTCTTTCTGACTACCGTAATCGATTGCCTAGATAGCTGCAAAGTCCACATTAAAAAAAATCAATTGCCTAAGTAAACAAACGGGGCCAAACTCTCACTTAACCCACTTACCTGGAATAGAGGTGCCGGTTCTGCGGTGTATCCCTGGCTCCTGGCAGCTGGCTGGGGAAAATATCAACTCACATTTTTTGGGATGCACTTAATTTTCTTCCTGTGTTTGTTTTTATTTGGTTTAACTCTCCCTGTCTATCTTGTGTGTGGGTGTGAGTTATCTATCTATCTATCTATCTATCTATCTATCTATCTATCTATCTATCTATCTATCTATCTATCTATCTATCTATCTATCTATCTATCTATCTATCTATCTATCTATCTATCTATCTATCTATCTATCTATCTATCTATCTATCTATCTATCTATCTATCTATCTATCTATCTATCTATCTATCTATCTATCTATCTATCTATCTATCTATCTCTCTCTCTCTCTCTCTCTCTCTATCTATCTATCTATATCTATCTATCTATCTATCTATCTATCTATCTATCTATCTATCTATCTATCTATCTATCTATCTATCTATCTATCTATCTATCTATCTATCTATCTATCTATCTATCTATCTATCTATCTCTCTCTCTCTCTCTCTCTCTCTCTGTCTGTCTGTCTGTCTGTCTGTCTGTCTGTCTGTCTGTCTGTCTGTCTGTCTGTCTGTCTGTCTGTCTGTCTGTCTGTCTGTCTGTCTGTCTGTCTGTCTGTCTGTCTGTCTGTCTGTCTGTCTGTCTGTCTGTCTGTCTGTCTGTCTACCATAACTACTAAACATCATTTGATGAGTCAAAAAAGTGTACTTATTCGACTTCTTTGAAGTCGGAATTCATTTTCTTGCGAGGTAAGAAACTAACATTCTGCATACTAATATGACAAATCTGTAAAACAGATGTGCACGCATCTCAGGTTCTGGAAGAAGACTAAAATTCAAAGATGGATGGTCAGCCAGAACTTTCCGCCAGAGTTTACAGTGGTGAATTCCAAGAAGACGTACTGTCCTGTCTTTTGCCATGGATTTCATTTCCCTCCGTTTATTTTCCCTAATATTAAATATATCTGTAATTCTTACAAATCATCTAGTGGTTTGGAGGAGGGGACATGATCATCCATGCTTTACCTAAATTCAGTAGGAAGACAAACATATAATTTAGGTAGGGCTTATATATATATATAATGACATTGGCTCCCAGGTCGACCCAGCCTTGAGTGGGTACCGGGTGCAGTCCCGGGAAAGTAAAGGCAGCCGGCGTGATACTGACCACATCACCCATCTTGTGCCGATTGGTCTATAAAAATATAGGTCTAGCCCTATATGCCTTATACGCCTAAAGGCGTGGAAAAGGGTCCTTTTATATATATATAGGGCAACTGGGACAATCACGAGATGAGTGGGTTTCTTAGGAAACACAAGTAGAAGTAAGTGATGCTATAATTATGCTTGCGAATTGAATGCATGAGACGAAGGGAGACAGAATTGACCTTCAGTCTGTGTTTTGACGCTGCGTGGAAGAGTGAGTGAGTGTACAACTGAAGACTGGTATATCTAAACAGCCTACAGAGGCCGTGAATATCTGGCCATAATGTTTGTCGGAATGTACTAAAGCAGAAGCAAGTGTTAAGATAATTGCATGAAAAGTCTACATAAAAACAGTGTCGGCAAACGTTGAAATGCATGCAGAATTAGACTTTTGAGTTGACCTTGGTATGTGTGATACTCTTGACCTCAATGCTTGCCAGTCACAACCCTAGACGACTGACCAGCGGTCAACTTGGAACAAAGATTAAAGTCATTGTATGGTCAGTATTTTCTGCTTCTTTTTTTTTTATCTTCGCGTTCACCTGCTGTATTGACTCTAGCGGAAAACTCTGGGTGTTCGTCCACCTCCAGACTTTAGTCTTGTTCCAGAACCTGAGTGCTGCATGCACGTCCGTTTGTGGCTTTTTTTTGTGCAGATTTGTGGTTCCTTGCCTCTTAGGCAGGTGTACCCCAACTTCGAAGGATGTCTCCAATTAGTCAACTACTACGACATGCTTGTTCGGGAGGCTGTGGAGTTAGTATTTTGTCCCAGCTAATCTATCGTCGACGTTTCATGTAAGATGGTCACTGTTGCTATTTACTGGGACCATCAGTCACAACCCTCTGTTGGGTTCCAGGGCTACTAGAAGGAAGTGTATTGCAGCAGGCCTTAAGATTTTAAGCCCACTGTGTCCAACGCCAATGGATGATGGTGATGATGATGATAACGACAATACAACGAAGACAAAGACGATGAGTTATACACCGATCTATGAGTGAAAATGTAGTATTTTTTACAAGCATGAAAAGAGATAACCTTTTGACTCCCAGGCCACATTGTTAAGTAGTTTATTTTCACACCCACTATTCCAATGTTGAGACTGACTGGAAATATGTCTGTTTTGATGTGCGCGGTATGTTGGTTGATACCTGGGTGACGCCGACGTAAGCTTTCATGTTTGGTGGGGTGTGTATCAGAGTCGTGCACATTGTTTGTTATTGCTTAGGCTTGCATTCTTTATGGTGATATTCCTGGAATTGTGGGCTAAATTGGGAGCTCAGGCATCCGCTTTTATCTTTAAAATACTTTAAGCAACGTTTCTCAGAACGGGAGAGCCCAACGGTTCTCAGAACGAGGGAGTCCAACGGTTCTCAGAACGAGGGAGTCCAACGGTTCTCTGAACCAGAGAGTTCAACTGTTTTCAGAACTAGAGAGTTCAACAGTTCTCATCATCATCTTCATCATCTTTATCATCATCATCATCATCATAGTTTCGCAATATTACATATAGTTGGGTCACCAGTTGTTGCTAACTGTCTGATCAGCCGCTGCAACCTCTGTCGGTCCATGCAATGAATTTGATGTTTGCACGTTTGGGCCTATCCATTCTTCCAAATTCTGCATTCACATCTTTTTTTTTTTTTTTTTTTTTGATCTGCCAGTTAACCTCTCACTCTCTACCTTAAGGTATATGGCTATTACGAGATCAGTAGATCTTGTTACATGTCCGACTAGTCTACATTCATTACTCTTTAATCCCGTGAAGCGTCACTAAAAGCCTAACGAAATCGGAGCGCAGATCAACGTGCACAAAACAACACAAAAAATCGTAGTATCGGCCAGGGCCTTTCTCGACATGAAGTAAACAACACAACAATAACAAAGAGGAGAGCACTCCAACCACCAGCGACCACCTGGGAGTCATGTGAGAAACTATAAAAAAAGGTATGTGGAATAAATAAATAGAAAAATAAAGGAACGCTCGAAAATGGTCATAAAAGTAATAGTGAAAATTTATAAAAAATAGTAGGAAAAAAAGAGTAGAAATAAAACAGAAAAACAAACTTGATTAGTCCCCAGATTAACGTGAGGTTATTATTGGAACGAAGATCTATCCCCAAAGATATCTTTAGTTTAAGTTAAATAACAACTTCACTGTGTAGATGAGACAGTCCTGCCAAACAGTGTAAAGGGATTAGAACATTTAATCGTGTCTATCCGAAAACATAATGAAGAACGATATCTGTTCTTGAATTTGAAGGGGGAAAAGATACTTTACATAGATAACAGTTGCCCCACATCACCAAAATAACAATACATGATGAAGAAATTGCAAATGTCATGACCTTTACATTTCCAGGCTGCGCGATGAACAACATAAAAGACCGTTCAGTATAAGTCAAAAGGAATATGGTCATAGCAAAGCAATGATTCATCATCATCATCATAAACCACTTCTGCCGTTAAGCGCCGTGGGGAGGAATAATTTGCGATCCAGTGCACGTTGGCTGCCACTGGCTATTGTCATTCCGTGAAGGCGTAGAGTGTCTTTATGTTGTCGATCCATATTTTCCGCGGCCGTCCTCTTGCTCTTGTAGCTGATCTTCTGAGAGGTAGTGCTTGTGATGGTATTTGATCTTGCTGCATTCTAACGAGATGGCCAAACCACTTGATCTGCTGTTTCCCGATGAATCTAGTACAAGGTGTCGTTCCCACAATTTGCCTGATAGTTTCATTATTCACTCGATCTCGTATGGTTAGGTTGGCTGCTTTTCTGGGGCACCTCATCTCGCAGGTGGTAATTTTGCGTATATGGGCTTTAGATAGTGTCCATGTTTGGTAAAGCAGTGATTAAACGGTACCAAAAGCCAATGCTTAAGTACCAGCGTGGACATCGGAGTCAAACGTATGAGTGCAAGGGTCTTTACCTTAACGACATACGGATGTGAGTCGTGGACCATCTCTCGGCCCTAAAGGGTGAACTTTTGAGCTTGAGATTTGAAATGCTACACGATGCTTTTCAGAAAACCCTGAACCAAGAGGAAAAGAAATACTGAAATCCTAACAGATGGGAAAATGAAGAAAGATTGGCTGATAAACATCATCTTGTCTCAGAAAAGCTAATGAAAGTAGATCTCTATATACAACAATAAGAAAGAGACGAACACTGTTGTTTGGCCACATACTGAGAAGAGAGACATTGGAGAACATCGAGACAACTGGAAAGATCAGTGGAAAAAAAGGGGTAGAGGCAGACCAAGAGAGATGATGCTGGATGGGCTGAAACGATGACATGGAGGGATATCATCAAGAGGGCTGTTCCAGGCAACCAGGGATCGTGATCTGTGGAGACGCATGAGCGCCTACGTCAGCAGCTGACAGGGCACGTGATGATGATGATGATGTTTCAGAAGCTTAAACATGTTGGACGAATCAAGCGCTACGGAGGATTAGAAAAAAAATAGCAGTAGAAAGCGCTGGTAGCTTGAAAGAGGGGCAGGGATCGACCAGCGTGAAGACGGGTACAGTGATATAAATGATACCTTGGGGAGGGAGGTGTTCGATGCGGGAGAGCTGGCCAGAGACTGAGTTTCTGTCAGACAGATCGCGATGAGAGCGACGTTCTGCTAATTTGCTGCTACACGTTGACCAATATTATTAAAAATATAAAATAGAGTATCATTTGCCCGTTGTGCTACTAGCGTTAAAATGGAGCGTTACTTTATTTACTTTTTGCTGTCGTCAAGTTTTATTATTATTTCTGTTGATGCTACTGCTACCATCTATTATCCAAGAAAGGTGGCTGGATACACACACCAAAATATCTTATCAGGTCTGGCTGTATCGCCTCTCTAGAGAGGGACAATGTATATATTCAGACTAAGGACAGGGCACAACAGACTTCGTTAACATATATTAAAACTTTTCGGTGTAGGAAACATGGAGACGTGTCCCTGTAGCGTGGCACCCGAAAATGCTGAGCATGTGCTCCAACACTGTCAACTGTATGCTGACAACAGAGACGAATTCTGGCCTGTTCCAACCACAGTGAAGCCAAAACTGTATGGTACACGAGAGGGTATGGATTGCACGATAGCTTTCATAAAGGCTACCGGCCTCCTGATATAAGTTTTCTGACAGAAGGATCGAAGAAGAAGAAAATCATAATAATTTTATTATCATTATTGTTGCTCCTGTTGCTATTGATGTTGTATAACATCGCATAAGCAAACGAAATATTTGCAAACTTCACTTATATTAACGCCATATTTATTAGCTGTTCCTTTAAAAATATGATTTTAATGTAAAAAGACCCGGATATTTAAAAAAAAAAAAAAAACTCTGTCGTTGCAAACCGGAAATGACGTGCCAGAAAACGCAAACTAAAAACATGGAAGGATGTTGCCATCACATATGACGGCTGAACCAAATCGAGACGGGCCAGAAATCCTCCGGCGATTATAATTAATCATTCGTTTAAAAAAGAAAATGCTGCCTAAGGTTATAAGATAGATAAGACGTTCATTTATTCTGTTAAAGGGTGGATGTTCATTTATTCTGTTAAAGGGTGGATGTTCATTTATTCCGCTATATGATAGATGTTCAGTTGTTTCTTCATTTAATCTGGTGTTTATTTTTTACATAAAGACAACGATACAAAGATCTTGGGCACATGGTGTTTGCTTTGTAATTTTACAAATTAATTTATACTTAACGGTTCTTATGATCAGTATTCGAACAGACCGGCTGGCTCTGCACGACTTGGTGGAATACTGCTACATGATAGGGCAAACGTGGTTAGTGCCTTGTGGGAGAGCGTGTACAAT
>CAJHNH020002669.1:950011-1072511 GCA_905116865.2 Candidula unifasciata | reverse complement strand
GACACAATCGTGCCTATACATCCCCCAAGAAATACATGTGCCTAGTTCGGCCAAGGGTGAATGAATATAGTTCGTAGCTCTCTTCAATCGTACTCAAGAACAATGCCAGTGATGTAATCAATTACACAAGAGCTGGTTTATTCACAATATTCTCGTCACACAGACTTCATAAATTCAATAAGCAATAGTATATGAACACTTTATTATCTGGAAACAGGCTATTCGTATGACTCTCTACGAGTTCCTTAACCACTGTTCTAGCTAAACTCCAAGTTTAACATATACCTTCTAAACGAAGTAAAGCACTAGTTTTCTCCTAACCGGTCTTTCCAGCGGTTCAGCCCTAACCTGTCCTATCAAGCGGTTCCGTGGCTAACTAACTTCTCAAGCCCCTGGCTCTGACTTTATTCTCCCGCTTTCCCGCTCTTTCTGGCGTACCTTCTCCATCACTCCCCTGTCACCTGTCTTTGGTGGTCACGTTTGGATGAACGTATCTCTTCAGCTGGTCACAGTGCATGTGCTTGCTCACGGGCACTCGTCGAATGTTTCATCCCTCACTGTCAGATGTCATGGCGGTTATCGTGTAGATGTTCTGCATAGCTGGCTAGGCCATGGCTTTCTAATCACCCATTTCTGTCATTTCACACAGTGATGGATTAGTACGCCGTGTGGTGGTCTGAAATGTATGCTTTGTTTATTTAACCCCTTTCTGCCTATATTTCATTACACTACTACTACTACTACTACTACTACTACTACTACTACTACTACTACTACTACTACTACTACTACTACTACTACTACTACTACTACTACTACTACTACTACTACTACTACTACTACTTCTTCTTCTTCTTCTTCTTCATCATCTTCTTTGTCTTCTTTTTCCTTAGGAACTTGTTCAGTTCTAAACTACATAGGTAAATAGATGGATAGCAAAGCGGTTCACTTAAGATGCGCCCTCAGAAATAGAATAAAGTAACACAGCAGATAAGCAGGTACAAAAACGGTAAACAAACGCAAAGAAAATATAACTGAAAGCATGTAATGGATGAATGCTGAAAACTAAAGAACACAAACTGAGAGAAAACCTGAGTCGGCATTCTAGAGACAGAATTATCGTGTCGGAAATCGATTCGTTTCTTGTGGTTTCCTGTTTCTTTATTCAACTCTAGTGAGGTTTGGGGTAAAGGCTAGGACGTAATGTTTAAATAATGGACAGAAAAACCTTCCCTTACACGAGGTTCTTCCTTCTATACTTTCTAGGAATCAGAAAACAAAATAGTGCAACACTTTTATGCGAAACCTTTGCTTCGATTTTGTTAGGGATCTGTCATCCTGAAAATTGCGGAGATTTTATCGTAATTTCCGTTTTACCTTAAAACAAAGGTGGTGCAGTAACCCGAGAAGTGTTTGCAGCCCGGCGGTTTGGGATTCAAATCCCCATGGAAGTTTTTTATTTTATTTTTATTGTCTTTGTGGCTTAGGCTGAGCCAGCCTTAAAATAGTAGTAGGTCATTTTCTACATAAGAAGTAGGGAAGCGGCGTGGTCTCGAGGCATGGTGTCCGCTTCGAGTGCTAGAGGTTCCGGGTTCAATCCCCGATAAGGACTGCGATTTTTTTCACATGGACTTCTAGTAATTTCCCCTGGTCTCTGGGTAGTGAGATCGGACGCCCGTGTGTATTGTTGCGCACGTAAAAAATCCATTGTCAGTTGGAAATCTAAAAGAGTAGCCTAACTTCGCTACCCAGACAAAATTTTGAGTTAAAAATCTACCCAAAGTATTTAAGGATCCTCGCCGTTGCTACAGAGCCTGTGCACTGTGCTAAGCTTCTTGGGACTCAGACTTGAATATGAAAAAGAACAAAGAGGCCACTTATGGGTTACTACCCGTGTGCTATGATATTAAAAACTTCAAACCTATCCACGTCAACTATCAAGTTTGCTCGATCTATCGTCGGCCGCTTTTACTTTCCATGATTTCAGCTGGTACTCATTCAAAGCTGGGTCGACCTTTTTCAAAGTCCGTTTCTGTTCGGACTCGAACGTACAACCTTCAGATCCGCAGGTAGCGTCTAGTCGCTTTCTCGGGGGCATTTTCTTTTACCTACGTTATAAGTCGAGGTCTGCCACGATCAGAATGAAAGAACAAAACCCTCTTACACCCTTAAGCCTGGGATTGAACCCAGGGCTCGTGAGTTGGGAAGCAAGCAAAGCTACCCAGGCTCATGTGACTAAATTAGGAACAATTCATGACCAGATCGATAAAGACAGGCACAAGTTGAAGTGTTTCACTGGAATGATAGGTGTAGTTTCTCCTTCATTATCTTCTTTTTTTTTTAAATTGCCCTTCTACTGTCTGTTCATTCATTTTCTGCTATCATATTATCTTCTCTCTCTCTCCCTCACTCACACACACACACACACACACACACACACACACACACACACACACACACACACACACACACACACTCACACTATCTCCTGTAATCCCCATTTTTCTGCATATTAATACATCAGAACACTAATTTTTTTTATTTTTTTTTTTGGTACTGGAACCCCCCTACTCATTTTGTTTGTTGCATTGTCTCTTCTCATTTTCCCAGTTATCTCATTAACTCTCTCTCTCCCTCTATCTCTCTCTCTCTCTCTCTCTCTCTCTCTCTCTCTCTCTCTCTCTAAATTCGCTCTCTCTTTTTTTTCTCTCTCTTCTCTCTCTCTCTCTCTCTCTCTCTCTCTCTCTCTCTTTCTCTCTCTCTCTCTCTATCTATCTCTCTCTGTCTCTGTCTCACTCACTCTCTCTCTCTCTCTCTCTCTCTCTCTGTCTCTCTCGCCTCTTACTTGCTTTCTTTACATTTCCTTCCTACCTCTTACCTCCACACTGCCCTTTTTCCCCGCCTAACGCGTTCACTGTCCTGCATCTTTCCATTATCTTAACCATTTTATTTGTATTCTCTATTGGTTTCCGCTGGCTTAATTCTCTCTCTCCCATTTATCTCCCCTGCTTCCCCTGCCCCCATTCAAAAACTCCCATAATTTGTTCATTTTCTCCCTCTATGTTTATATTGTTGATCACTCCCTCCCCTCCCCTCCCACTGATCCTCTCTCAACCGCTACTTTCTATCCTCTTAGTTACTGGAAAAGGAGCGAAGGTAGATTCATGTTTGACTTTCTTCTCTTAATATCTCTTTCCTTTACTCATTAACTTTTTCTCTATTCCTGTCTCTTTCTTTCTTAATTATTTGTTGTCTCTCTCTCTCTCTCTCTCTCTCTCTCTCTCTCTCTCTCTCTCTCTCCTGTTTTCTCCTTTATAGATCACCTACTCTTTCCTTTCTTTCTCATGTCTTGACATTCTCTCTATCTTTTCCTTTTCTCATAATCACTCACAATTCACTCATAATCATTTTCTCTTCTTTTCTACCTACTTATTCACTCTTCTCTCCATTCTGAATCCTTCTCACGTCGCCACTTTCAATCCCTCCCTAAATCCTTCTCCTAAAATGCTACCCCACACCCTTCGGTACTTTCATTTTAGCTCACCCCAAATACAGGGAACTTTGGAATCCCCGGGATGGACCGACATTTTAGGGGTGTTACGGTTTGAAATCAACACCGACTAATATTAACCTTAACCCTAACCTTAACACCCCTATAATATTGGACTGTCTCGGGATTCCGGGGTTTCCTTGCTTGTGGTGAGCAAAAATGAAAGTACCACCTATCTCCCCGAATCCCTCTGTACAACCCTCTCCCCGAATCCCTTCCTACATCCCCTCCCCGAATCTCTCCATACATTCACTTCATTAAATCCATCACCAATCCCCTCCCAAAATCACTCCTTAATTCCCTTCCCCAAATCCTTCACTAATTCCCTCCAGAAATCCCCCTTCATCCGCTAGCCCGAATCCCTCTCTACACCTCCTCCCCGAATCCCTTCATACATTCACTTCCCCAAATCCTTCACTAATCCCCTTCCCGAATCACGCCATATATTCCCTTCCCCAAATCCTTCACTAATCCCCTTCCCGAATCACGCCATACATTCCCTTCCCTAAATCCGTCACTAATCCCCTTCCCGAATCACGCCATACATTCCCTTCCCCAAATCCTTCACTAATCCCCTCCCTAAATCCCCCTATATCCGTTTCCCCGAATCCCTCCCTACATCCCCCTCACCGAATCCTTCGCTGAATCGCTCCCAACATCCCTCTCTCACATCCCTCTCTCACATCCCTCCCTCACATATCTCTCTCACAGTAAGAACTCGACAGAAACAAACAGCGGAACACATTAGGTTATTGCTGTCAGACACAAAACTATTATTAATTACCGTAGCAACCAGGGACACCGCTCGTCAAATATTGCTTGGGTAATGGATAAATGAGTGTGACAGGACGGCTGTGGGTGAGTACAAGAGTGAGGTGAGAAGACAGCAGAGATGAATGATATAGTGTCAGAGAGAGAGAGAGAGAGAGAGGAGAGAGAGAGGGAAAGAGACACAAAAAAGTAAACAATGGAGGTGAGAGACTGCTTGAATGACGCATCTATTCGGGAGAGTTAGTGCATGTTCCTTTCGTTGGTTAGGACTCATGATGAGAACGTCTGAGAAGGTTTTGACATTGGAACACACAGTGCAAAAGAAATGAATGTAGATCTAAAACAAAGAGAACAACAACAAAGAACGGAGAAAGCCAGTAGTGAGTGAAAGTAAACAAAGATGGGAAGGTTATTCGATAGCAAAAGATACCGTGAGTTGCTAAAGTGAGGACTACTGCTCCATTTGGGGAGAGAGGGCACAAGAGGAGGACGTGTATTTAGGATTGTATATGTGAATTCTTGCTTGCTACATACATCCAGTTTTAACATATGGCTGTGAATCCTGGACAATCGGTAGGCAGGCCAAACAATTTCAAGAGGCCTCAGAGATGTGGTTTTACAGAAGATGCTTAGAATACCTTGGACAGCCAAAAAGAGCAACCAAGAGGTTTTGAAAAAGACGGGAGCCCGAAGACAACTTATCACAGACATCAGAAGGAGACAGTCATAATTTTTCGGCCATGTTATGAGAAGAGAGAAAATCGAACATGTTGTGACCACTGGAAAGATTTGTGGAAGGAGGGATAGAGGAAGACAACGAGAGAAGATTCCTAACAGTCTTGTTGCATGGCATGGAGGTGTGTCGGCACACGAACGTATACTTATAGCGGATTGTGGAGAGACATGACGGCAAGGCACTTGATGTTGATGAGATGAATATAATTGATGATAACGATGATGATGATTATGAGGATAATAAAGACGGTTACCTTCCATGTCTGCTTCAGTACCTGGTGGTGGATAAGCTCTACCTGTGCAAGGATACTGGTGGCAGGATGTGTGAACTCTTTTAGAAGATCTTCCCTGACAATATAATCCACATTGCACTTCCGCACAAAACTGGGCGGCTGAGACGGGTTGGTTAAAAAGTACTTTAGTTTTCGTTTCGTTTTTTTTTTTTTTTTGCCTTCAGATTAGTAAAATTTTTCTTCTTTGCGTTCTCTGGAGATATAGTCAGTCGAAATGTCTCGGTTGTTCGTCCACTTCCGTACTTTGGTCTTGGGCCAGGGCTTGATTTGTACACTTGTTTTACAGATCTGTGGTTAATTTGTGTGCATACTGTTGGTTCCTAGTCGATGAGGCAGATGCATTCTGACTTTGAAAGTAAGGTCGATTATATTTACGTTGTCCATGCCCTCTGTGCCTCGGATGACCACATAGAGCTGGAGACAGGTCTTGACCAGTAGGAGCCATCACCACGTCTCGTTCTGGGCTTTTACGTATTATTTTTTTATTATTATTATTATCATCATCATCATCATCATTCAATTCATAAACAAGGCATATGTCCATCAAGATCCCCCCCCCCGGGGGGGGGGGCAAGAGAGGCGGGGGGGGGGGGTTGAACGTCCCTTTCAATGTTTCCTGTGTCTTGGTATCTCTGATTCTTCTTCTTTTTCTTCTTCTTCTTCTTCTTATTCTCCTCCTTCTCCTTTTTTCTTCTTCTTCTTCTTCTTCTTCTTCTTCTTCTTCTTCTTCATCATCTTCTTCTTCTTCTTCTTCTTCTTCTTCTTCTTCTTCTTCTTCTTCTTCTTCTTCTTCTTCTTCTTCTTCTTCTTCTTCTTCTTCTTCTTCTTCTTATGTTTTTTTGTTTGTTAGTTTGTTTGTCTACATGTCTGTCTCTCTGTTATCGTCTTTCTATATTTACAAACATGTTTTCAAGGCTTCTTCCGCCCCGGAAGCTCTGGGCGGAGGTTTAATTAAGAAACTATCCAATAGTCATTTTAGCAAAGCAAAATTAAGTTTGTTCAAAATTGTTTGTCACGTACTTTTCACACATTTTGCTTTTTAACTGCCATAAAGTATTGCCAGGGGGGAGGGTGGGAAGAGAAAGAGAGAGAGAAAGAGAGAGAGAGAGAGAGAAAGAAAGAGAGAGAGAGAAAGAGAGAGAGAAAGAGAGAGAGAAAGAGAGAGAGAGAGAAAGAAAGAGAGAGAGAGAGAGAGAGAGAGAGAGAGAGAGAGAGAGAGAGAGAGAGAGAGAGAGTGAGTGAGTGATTGTGAATTAGAAAGACTGAACACGAGAAAAAGAAAATAATGATGAAATTGTGTAAGTGTGACAGACAGCCAACTAGAATGGTTGTGTGTGTAAGTGTGACAGACAGCACACTAGAATGTTTGTGTGTGTAAGTGTGACAGGCAGCACACTAGAATGTTTGTGTGTGTAAGTGTGACAGACCGCACACTAGAATGTTTGTGTGTGTGTGACAGACAGCACACTATAATGTTTGTGTGTGTAAGTGTGACAGGCAGCACACTAGAATGTTTGTGTGTGTAAGTGTGACAGGCAGCACACTAGAATGTGTATGTGTGTAAGTGTGACAGACAGCACACTAGAATGTTTGTGTGTGTAAGTGTGACAGACAGCACACTAGAATGTTTGTGTGTGTAAGTGTGACAGACAGCGCACAAGAATGTTTGTGTGTGTAAGTGTGACAGACAGCGCACAAGAATGTTTGCGTGTGTAAGTGTGACAGACAGCGCACAAGAATGTTTGTGTGTGTAAGTGTGACAGACAGCGCACTAGAATGTGTGTGTGTGTAAGTGTGACAGACAGCGCACTATAATGTTTGTGTGTGAAAGTGTGACAGACAGCACACTAGAATGTTTGTGTGTTAAGTGTGACAGAAAGCGCACAAGAATGTTTGTGTGTGTGAGTGTGTCCAACAGCGCACTAGAATGTTTGTGTGTGTAAGTGTGACAGACAGCGCACTAGAATGTTTGTTGTGTAAGTGTGACAGACAGCGCACTAGAATGTTTTTGTGTCTGTAATTGTGACAGACAGCACACAAGAATGTTTGTGTGTGTAAGTGTGACAGACAGCACACTAGAATGTTTGTGTGTGTAATTGGGACAGGCAGCACACTAGAATGTTTATGTGTGTAATTGTGACAGGCAGCACACTAGAATGTTTGTGTGTGTAATTGTGACAGACAGCACACTAGATTGTTTGTGTGTGTAATTATGACAGACAGCACACTAGAATGTTTGTGTGTGTAATTGTGACAAGCAGCACACTAGAATGTTTGTATGTGTAAGTGTGACAGGCAGCACACTAGAATGTTTGTGTGTGTAAGTGTGACAGACAGCACACTAGAATGTTTGTATGTGTAAGTTTGACAGACAGCGCACTAAAATGTTTGTGTGTGTAAGTGGGACAGACAGTGCACTTAAATGTTTGTGTGTGTAAGTGTAACAGACAGCACACTAGAATGTTTGTGTTTGTAAGTGTGACTGACAGCACACTAGAATGTTTGTGTGTGTGTAAGTGTGACAGACAGCACACTAGAATGTTTGTGTGTCTAGGTATGACAGACAGCACACTAGAATGTTTGTATTTGTAACTGTGACAGGCAGCACACTAGAATGTTTGTGTGTCTAAGTGTGACAGACAGCACGCTAGAATGAATGTGTGTGTGTGTGTGTCAAAAAGAGAGAAAGAAAGAGAGATTCAGACGGATAGATTCAGACGGATAGATTCAGACTGATAATAAATTATACACAGATCAAAAGAAGTATGTTTAATTAACTTCCTGCAAATGGGGGTGGTGGAGGGAAAGAGGTATTGTTGATGACGTGAAATTATGTAACATGGAGAGCACGATCTAGTGAGCGTAGACGAAAGAGGAAACACCCGAGTAGAGATAAGAAAAGTGGCAAAAGCATAAAATCGAGGATACGATAAACTGGAGTATGGAAGATGCTTGTTTTTCAGCGCCAGATTTTGAAAAGGCATTGGGTCCGATCCTGACTTTTTTTTTTTTTAATGACCTTGACTCCCATGTCGACCCAACCTTGAGTGGGTACCGGGTTCCCTGGGAAGTGAAGGTGGCCAGCGTGATGCTGACTGCATCACCCATCTTGTGCCGATTGGTCTATAAAACTATATGTCTAGCCCTATATATCCTATACGCCTAAAGGCGTGGACAAGGGACCTTTACTTATGTGCGATCGTTGGTATGGGCTATTTAGATGCTGGTATTTACCGCCT
Organism: Candidula unifasciata; assembly: GCA_905116865.2. Lineage (NCBI taxonomy): Eukaryota > Metazoa > Mollusca > Gastropoda > Stylommatophora > Geomitridae > Candidula > Candidula unifasciata. The sequence goes on along the minus strand of CAJHNH020002669.1, from coordinate 1,063,923 downwards.
GAGATATTCCGTCTATCCATCGCTTGCGTGGTCCACCTCTGGCTCTGCTTTGATTGTGTCGAAGTGAGAGGGCTGACTCTTTATGGTGCACTATCTGGTGGTAGTCTTCACCCATGTCTGATTCTCCCGTCCCATTTACGTTTAGGATTCGTCGTAGACACTCGCCTGCCCAGTCCAAGGTGTAGGGTTCGAATCCTCATCGACCCGATTTGTTCTCTCTCCATGTCACTATTTCTTATTTCCATTTTCCTTTTGTTGTTAATGTTCACAATAGGCAGTAATAATACAAAGCTCGTGAAAATACACGGACGATTAATAGGCTATTATCAGAATGGGGGTGAGGGGCTGGGCTGAACCACCTTAAACAACACATTAGAAACATCATATAGAAAAGCCTCACACCTATATAAATAGCCCCCCCCCCCCACCCCCACCCCCCAGACGGTGAAATTGAAACCTCGACTAAGAATAAAAAGACTTCGTCACCAAAGTAACTGAAGGACGAGAAAAAAAAATGTCTTATGCAAAAAACGCTTGATCACTTTGAGAATTGGCTCTGGAAATCCAGCTAATAATCCTACAGGCTGAAGTTGGACCGACGTGCTGAGGAACTGAATGGCTGTGGGTTAACAGTGGATAGCTTTGAACTTCGAGTGTGTGAAGACACCCGACGTGTGGACGCCTTCTGTGCTTTCCGGCACTGTTTTGTTTTTTAGCAGACACGCTCTACATGGGTGACCGGATACTGTAAACGCCGTAAAAACAATCAGTGACCCGGAAAGTGCTAAATACAATGTAAAATGAGACTGAAAAGAAAGAAACAGAAAAGACAGTACAGTCCCCTATTTCAACCAAGATCTTCAGAAATCAGGAAATGAATACAACTTACTGTACTGCTCAATGGACAAGACAGCAGAGCTTCCAAGCATCTAGGTCAACGTTAAACCAAGAAATATGTAACTGAAAAGGGGGATATATATATATATATAAAGGGCTATACTGCGAAACGAAATAAGTATGAAAGCATAGATTTTCATTAGACTTATCAAAGAACCAACATCACGGCTTGAACAAGATTTGCATTTCACCAGCCTACTTGTTAGTGAATCTTATTACAGAGTAGGACACAGTCAAGATACCTACAACAGGTGCGGCTGTTTGTCTTTGTGGCTTAGAGTTACGTGGCTTGATCCTCGAGGATCCTCGAGTGATAGGATTCGTTGCCCGTTGTGAACAGCTGAAAATGTTCGTTTTTAGTGAGTTTCAGACAAGTGTACGAGAAGCGCACCCCTGGAAGGGATCGGAGCCTACACACCTAATATTCCCAAAGTCAACTGATTTGATTTGATTTGATTCAAGAAAAGACATCACAGCACTCAGGGCATTCGCATAAGCGCTCCGTCCCCATTTTCAGCAGCCACAGAAGAGGAAGAGTTCCGATACTAATGGTGCCAGTAGCATTCTGATTAAACGTCCGTCTTGCCTTTCCTCTGAGCCTCGAGCATCTGCCAGAACCTCTCATCACCCCCCCCCCCCTTACCCTGCATCAATCTCACCAGACTGTGGTGATCCATCTGCTCCTCGGAACTGTACACGCTCTCCAACAAGGCACTAACCAAGTCTGACTTATCATGTATCAGTATTCAACTAAGTTGTGCAGAGCCAGCCAGTCTGTCCGACTGTTCATTTCCCAACATACCAACTGTGGCACCCTGTAGCCATCTTTCATTGTAGAGACGGCGCAGACATTTTTAACAGCTGCAATATCCCCATGGAATATTTTTCAGTGGACCCCTACAAAAGAGCTTAGTGAACTGGACTTTGCTGGTGAAATTTCTCTTCTGTCCCACTCACGGAATCAGATGCAAGATACATTAAATATACTTGATGCGAGATCACAACAGCTTGGTCTGAAAATCAATAAAGGAAAAACAAAGATAATGAGAATAAACGAGGCAAATAGTAACGTAGTTTATCTCAAGGGTATTCCAACCTAAGATGTGGAGTCGTACATCTACTTAGGCAGTAATTTAACAATAAGGGGGCTGATAGAGACATTAACATGGGAATACAGAAGGCATGAGCTTTCATAGCACTAGTGAATTTGTGGAGGTCAAAAGAGAAATTAAAACTAATACTAAACTAAAAATGTTTAATTCCAATGTCAAATCAGTACTGTTGAATGGAGCAGAAACATGGAGAACAACAAGGGCAATTACAAATAAACTATAAACATTCATTAACTAGTGCCTTCGCAGAAAAGAGGGGATTAAATAGTATGATAGAATCACTAAACAATGCAAGTTAGTAGAACCCCTGCCCCACTACACATACACTTAATGGTTCTGCCCTGAATCAAGTTAGGGAGTTTAAATATCTAGGAAGTATGATCACAGAAGATGGTAGAATTGACAGAGAAATAGAAACCAGATGTCAGAAAGCAAGTGCACTTATATACCAATTGTCACCATTATTAAGACATCCAAGCATAACTATGAGTGCAAAGAGACAGATTATTAATAGCATATTTATTCCAACATTAAGCTACCAGTGCCAAACATGGACACTATCTAAAGCCCATATACGCAAAATCACCACCTGCGAGATGAGGTGCCTGAGAAAAGCAGCCAACCTAACCATACGAGATCGAGTGAATAGTGAAACCGTGTGACACTATCAGGCAAATTGTGGGAACGACACCTTGTACAGATTCATCGAGAAACAGCAGATTAAGTGATTTGGCCATCTTGTTAGAATGCCGCAAGATCAAATACCATCACAAGCACTACATCTCAGAAGATCAGCTACAAGGGCAAGAGGACGGCCTCGGAATTATGGATCGACAACATTAAGGAAGACTAAAAACACATGGAGAAGGAGATTACAGTGTGAAGTTAAAGAAACGACTTGGCGTTGGTTGGTTGTGGGCCTATGCTCCATTGGGGCTAGAAATGCAGAAGAAGAAGAATATTTCCAGTGAAACAGAAGTTATGTCCCCCTATGTTACCAGCTTACACAGCAATTCCGCTAATGGCTGTGACAATCAATTCACCGGAAAATCTAAAAAGGGCTTATATACTCCTGCGTACTTCGTTAATGCGACGTTGCGTGAAACAAAACAGGAAGTTGGCGTATGCTAGTGTATTTCCTTAATTAGAACGAAACGTGATTGACTCCCCCGGCCGACTTCTAGAAACCCGATGGTGCTAAAATCTCTCTGGACGTAGTTATTCTTCCGCACACGCCATTTTGATTTTTTACTTGTATCCAAACGCCATGGCTAGGCTGCCGGTCATTATCACATCCGGTCACGTGAGACAGGGGGAAGCACTCAGTCAAGGACAAGTCGTGGACGCGACTGCAGTCGTGAGTCACTCTGATCAGATGTCCGGCAACTGTCAACGGAACGACCATAAACCAAATTAAAACTGCCGGACCCCACGCTGAATGGACTCTGTTCTGATTTCTTCCCATTTCTCTAAATACTCCGGAAAAGTGACCCAATATTCTTCTCGATCATCAATACTGAACGCCCACATGTCAAAGTCGTTAGCAATATTTCTTCCGCCCTTCTAGAGAATGTTGGTTTGTCAGGAATGCTGAAATGATGGATATTAGCTGCATGTCTTGAATCAATAGTAGGGGCTTGTGTGTATTTTACAGCAAGTGTTTCCGTCACATCTGTGTCTATGTTGCTTGCCCAGTTGTTTGTTATATATAACTAGTGCAGATTGTACATATTACACAGACTGTTTTTACGTCCCATAAACATTTTTGAAAGCCATTTCAGACTGGCTTAGTTAGTGACTAGACAGATCATTCTTTTGCAAATTGAACCATTCAATCCATATTATGGTTATTAGTTTATTTGTCTACCTTTCTGTCTCTGTTATCGTCTGTCCATCCTTACAAAAAAGTTAACAAGACTTCTTCCGCCCCGGAAGTTCTGGGCGGAGGTTTAATTATGAAACTATCCAACAGCTATTTTAGCAAGCAAAATTTAATTTCTTTAAAATTGTTTGTCACGTGTTTTTCAGTCCACACATTTTGCTTTCTGGCTGCGATAAGGTATTGTCAGGGGGAGGGAGAGAGAGAGAGAGAGAGAGAGAGAGAGAGAGAGAGAGAGAGAGAGAGAGAGAGAGAGAGAGAGAAATGAGTGATTGTGAATTAGAAAGACTCAACACGAGAGAAATAAAATATTAATGAAAGTGTATGTCAGTGTGACAGACAGCACACTAGAACGTCTGTATGTGTATCTGCGTGTGTGTGTGCGCGCGCGCGTGTGTTTGTGTGTGTGTGTTCTGTGGTAATTCATTATTTATTCTCTTTTGGCTTCCTGTATAAATCTCTCGTTTTGCCACACTCCGTTTAACATGTTGTTCTTGCAGCCTAGGCATCAAAAAGTGGGTCAATATACACACTGCGTCAAGAAGTTGGTCAACTTACAGACTGGGTCAAGAAGTGGGTCAACACACACACTGGGTCAAAAACTGGGTCAACATACAGACTGGGTCAAGAAGTGGGTCAACATACAGACTGCGTCAAGAAGTGGATGCAGGAGGAAAAGCTAGATAGCAGAACGAATGAATGAATGTATTACTGAATTACTAAATAATTGAATTGAACTAATAAATAAGTGAATAAATTAAGGAATGAAGCAATTAATTATTGAAAAAACGTTGGATGTTAAATGAGCAAGTGCCCGGCTCGCTAGCGTAGTTGGCTAAACCGGACTGTGCGGTGGCCGGGTGACGAACTCCTTGTGATCCGGGTTCACGCCCGGGGGTAGGCAGAAAAGCCACATTTCTGCCAGATTTACGGTACCTATCATGGAATCAAGGCCGAAGGGTTGCGATATCTATAGTACCGAGCCAAAGGGTTAACAACTCATGGTTCCTGGATATTTAAAAAAAATGAGTGGATTTTTTAATGAAACAATAAATTATTCAACGAGTGAATGAATAAATGAATTATAGAATCAATGAGTGAGTGAGTGAAGTATTAGATGAATAAATGAAAAAAAAAATAATAAATGAATGTATGAATTGATCAATTAATTATTGCATGAATCAAGAACAGTCACCGTACTGCCTCGGGACAATCCCACTCTGGTCTGCCCCCCTCTTGAATGGCAAAAGAAATGTCTCCCACACTGACGGTACTAGTCGTATCCTCAATAAAGATTCTCTTGATGCGCCCCCACCCCACCCTCCCCCCCCCCACCCCAATTGAAAATGGCTGAGCCCTGTGCTTATCCCCAGCGTAATCAATCTATCTAGAAAGGAATGCTCTGTCTGTTTTGTTGCAAATGTTTAACTGATTTCAGAAACATAGATGACATTAAAATCAAAGACAGGGCAGATATAGTTAGTTAGTTAGTTAGTTAGTTAGTTAGTTAGTTAGTTAGTTAGTTAGTTAGTTAGTTAGTTAGTTAGTTAGTTAGTTAGTTAGTTAGTTAGTTAGTTAGTTAGTTAGTTAGTTAGTTAGTTAGTTAGTTAGTTAGTTAGTTAGTTAGTTAGTTAGTTAGTTAGTTAGTTAGTTAGTTAGTTGGTTAGTTGGTTAGTTGGTTAGTTGGTTAGTTGGTTAGTTGGTTAGTTAGTTAGTTAGTTGGTTAGTTAGTTAGTTAGTTAGTTAGTTAGTTAGTTAGTTAGTTAGTTAGTTAGTTAGTTAGTTAGTTAGTTAGTTAGTTAGTTAGTTAGTTAGTTAGTTAGTTAGTAAGCTAGCTAGTTAGTTAGTTAGTTAGTTAGTTAGTTAGTTAGTTAGTTAGTTAGTTAGTTAGTTAGTTAGTTAGTTAGTTAGTTAGTTAGTTAGTTAGTTAGTTAGTTAGTTAGTTAGTTAGTTAGTTAGTTAGTTAGCTAGTTAGTTAGTTAGTTAGTATGTTAGCTGGGTTATCATCATTGCCCTCCGGACATATCCATAGGTGCTCAGATCCTTCCCTCAGTATGAGCCGCAACGTCCGATGGCTAATAGTACCAGTTCTATGTTGATTAACAAGGGCAGATATAGTGGTAACTATATTTCGATTTTGTTATGTTTCTTTCCTCTGTGAAAGTTAAGGTTACAGTCAAGGGCATCGGTTACAGTGCACTGGGTTTAAGCCATATGGCTACAGTCTCTCTCTCTCTCTCTCTCTCTCTCTCTCTCTCTCTCTCTCTCTCTCTCTCTCTCTCTCTCTCTCTCTCATTAACCCTTTAAGATCTTAACCTATCTGCAAGCAGACGCCCTACCACCAACGCCACGGCGACTCCCCCTAAGTAACCTGGTAAAATGGACTCCAAAAAATAAAAAGAGTAGCCCAAAAACTCCAACGACGCCAAAACGTTCCTTGGCAACCAGGATATATGCCCTAATGAACTACCCTGCCCGCCCATCTGGGACCTTTCCCCAAACCTCCGAAGATAATTGAAAGTGCATCCTGGCTGCTCCCACTGATTCATCAAAAAAGCGCCTGTTAAAATCGCTTCGGCACATTACAGCCTGTTTCCTCGCGGACCGCAGCCACCACCATCACCCCAGCCCTAGAACTGTCCATCGTCTATGCCCAGAGATGACCCTCTGTATAAATACGCTTTGTGTCAATGTTGTTGGGGGGGGGGGGGGGGGTAGGAGGGGGCCAGATAGTTGTTTGTTGGACAAGATTGTTTTATTGCCTTTTTTCTACTAGACAGAGATGAGGATAATAGTCGGAAGGAAACGGAAAGAAAAGAGAGAGAAAGAAAGAGATACATGGGTTTAATGCTACAATTACCCATTCTGCGATAACCATCACTACTCATCATCATCAAGTGCTTTGCCAGCAGTTCTAGGCGCTCATGCATCTCAACAGATTTCGATCTTTGACGTTCTACTACTATCATTGATATTGCATGTTATACTTCTACTGCTGCAATTCACCACTACTGCTGCTACTTCTGCAACCACTGTTACTTTCACTGCAACTCCCACCACTATCACCACCACTACTACTGCATCTACTACTGTTGCTGTTGCTGTTACTTCTAGTACTACAACAGCACTTACTACTACTATTACTAAGAATATTTAGACAGCTGAAACTACAGCCACTACTTCAACTACCACTTCTATTGCTACTACTAATTTGCTACTGATACATCTACTACCACTACCACTACTACTGTTGCAACTACCACTGCTGCTGCTACTGCTGCTGCCGCTACTACTAATACAAATACTACTATTACTTCTACAATCGCTACTACTGCAATGCTGCTGCTACTATTGAAACTACTGCTACTGCTGCTGTTGCTGCTATTGCTGCTAGTGCTACTGCTGTTGTCCCTATTACTGCTGCTGCTTATACTAGTACTACTGCTGCTGCTTCTATTACTGCTGCTGCTTATACTAGTACTACTGCTGCTGCTTATACTAGTAATACCGCTGCTGTTGCTGCTAGTACTACTGCTGTTGTTCCTATTACTGCTTATACTAGTACTACTGCTGCTGCTTATACTAGTACTGCTGTTGCTGCTTCTATTACTGCTGCTGTTGTTTATATTACTGCTACTGCTGCTTATACTAGTACTACTACTGCTGCTTCTAGTACTGCTGCTGCTGTTTTAACTACTGCTACTGCTGCTGCTACTCCTACTGCTGCTACTGTTGCTGCTACCACTATCACTACTACTACAACTACAACTGTTTCTTCTACTACTACTACTACTACTACTACTACTACTACTACTACTACTACTACTACTACTACTACTACTACTACTACTACTACTACTACAACAACTGCAAATAGTGCTTCTGTGGTTGCTGCTACTACTACTACTTTACTACTACAGATTCTACAACTATTGCCTCTTTTACTACTACTGCCACTAGAACTACAACTCCTGCTACTACTACTACTACTACTACTACTACTACTACTACTACTACTACTACTACTACTACTACTACTACTGCTGCTACTAAAACTGCTGCTGCTACTACTGCTGTTACTACTGCTGCTACCACTGCTGCTACTACTACTGCTGCTACTGCTGATACTACTGCTGCGACTGTTACTACTACTACTACTTCTGCTGTGCTATTACTACTACTACTACTACTACTACCACCACTACTAACCATCTACTACCACCACTACTACTACTACTACTACTACTACTACAGCTACTACTACTACTACTACTACTACTACTACTGCTGCTGCTGCTACTATTACTACTACTGCCCTTTTCTTGTAAAATAGTCATTGCACCATCAGAATATAACTGTACCTTAGACGCTTGTTCCTATCTAAAGCTTAGCCACACAAGTTTGTACAGATCACAATGCACATGGACTCAGCAACATCTAGGAATGATAACCACACGTAGACATCGGATTGAAGTGACACAAGAAACATAAGCTATGAACGTGTCAGCGACCTCCAGAGATGTTGACAAATAAATAAATTCTAGCAAACAGTAGCTTAGTAAGATGTAGGAAACAAAATGCTTGAAACGTAAAGTGAATTTAATGTTTCTTTTTTAAAAATCTAGCCTATCCTCTTTTTCTATTCTATCGCTCTCAATTCTCGTCTGCCGGGGCTACATGCTCGTCTATGGCCTCCGTCTACACATTCCCGTCCGCTGTCCTTCTCGTCTCTTTCCCCTCTCTCCTCTCCTCTCTCTCTCTCTCTGTGTGTGTGTGTGTGTGTTTGTGTGTGTGCGTGTGTGTGTGTCATTCTCTCTGTAATCGCCCTTTGCCTCATTTATTTTCTCTCATTTTTTTCTCTCCCTTCCTGTCATCCCTCTTTCTCTTTTTATTTTTTCTCTCTATTTCACTATTCCTCTTGTTTTTGTGTCTCCTTGTCAGTTTTTTTTTTTTTTTTTATCTCGTTCTCCTCCTCCCTCATCCCGCTCCTCTTCTCTTCCTACTCTCTCGCTCTCTCTCGCTCCTGTCTCTCCTCTTCTCTCTCTCTCTCTCATTCTCTCTCTCGCTTTCTTTCCTCTGTTTTGTGTGTGGTGTTGTTATGTGTGTGTGTGTGCCATTCTCTTGTACGCTCATTCTGTAATTGACACACACGCGATCACACACACTCACACACACATACACACACACTCACTCCTACACACTTCTTGATTAGCCTGACCACTTGTTGCCCCGGGGATTATTTTTAAAAACTGGATTACATGCCGACGATCCTAGTTTTGCCCATCCCCTGGGGACGTCACATGCGCCAAACCATCTTAATAGGATTAGAAAGACACCATTTCTAATCCTTCCCTAGCCAAGTCGTGCTGTTTTCACCAACCACAGCGCGGAGGAGTGTCCCGGCATACGACCATTAAATGTCTTCGCCACTGGAGAATTCTAGAAAGACACGCAGACCGGGGGACTAATATCTCTACAGTGGTGATCTTCCTTCGGGGATAGGGAAAGGAGGGGAAAAACAGAAATACTTGTTAGAATGAACTGTAGCGTCCATTTTGAAAAATTTCGTGATATTCCCATGTGGAGTTTTAAGTAGTGTGTAACGATTATGTTCTGTGAGTCATGCTTGTTGATTTACAGCTTTCGCTGCAAGAAAATGTGTCTTCTATTAGTTGAATATCACAGGCGATGTATGGGCCCGAGTGCTGATCAATGAGTAATCAAATCATAAGGACATTTGAGGCAGTAGGGATGTGGTTTCTTGTTCATCTCTACTGCTTGGCGTTTCTAATGAGATAGAGACTTTTTGATTCTTGCTCTTATGGTCACCACAAGTCAGTTTGATATTGCTGTAGAAATTCTCTTCAGCTGTCTATTAATCTGTTTTAGTCGGTCCTATTCACGTTTCCCGGCCCATCTAGAACTGGCTGAACATTCTTACTTTCTCAGACTGTTCTACGTCAGAAGGGTGTCACGTTGCCTTGCCTCCAATTACATCAGCGTAGATGTCACACGTTTTATGTTTCATGACGACACAGATTTTAAGGACCCCAGAACATCTAGAACTGACCCTAACCCACACCCCCCTACTCACAACCTGAGCCTAGGTCCCACGAGAGACTGTTCGAAGAAAGCAATACAACGTGACACCACTTTGACCTAGACCAGACTGAGAAAGTCTGTAGATGGGCCGGGGAACGTCAAGAGAACCTCTTAGTTCATCTTTGGCTCAGCACCGCTCTTTTTGTTTAGAATATGCTTTGTATTGTATTAAAAATGAATCAAGAATTGACATCATTACACTCGGGAGATCCCCCACACGTGCTCCGTCCCTCTCCTCAGTAGCCAACGAAGCGTGCCTATGTTAATGGTGCCAGATGCAGCCTGATATAAAGTCTGCCTGCTTTTCCCCTCCCTCGCCCTAAAATTATTAGAGAAACTAGGGAGGGGGGGGGGGTGTGCTTAACGGTTGCGACCTTTGTGAATGAATACAATGTGAAATGGACACCAGAAGCCAGATTTGTAATCTTTCATTGGATAGGTGGGTCGTTTAGGGGGGAAGGGGGAAACCAGGTTTAATCCTCACTAAGGGATGTAGATATTTTCAGTCGGGGACAAGTAAAAGATTTTTAAAAAATGAACCCCTCCCCACCCCCACCCCCCCCCCCCCTCCTCTCCTACCCCGCCAGACGTAGTACATACAGACAGTAGAGACAGATGATGTGGATAAAGGAATGATTAGGATTATTATGTTGTTGATGGTGATGATGATGATGACGATAATGATGTTCTTGATGATGATGATGCTGATGTTGATTATGAGGATGATAATGATAATGTTGATTATGTTGCTGATGATAGGCAGTAGAGGCGGCCAATTGTTCTATAAAAATTAGATCAAGCCCAATATTTACAGTACGTCTTAAGGCGTGCAAAAGAGTCTTTTTATCGTGGAATCAAGGCCGAGGGGTTGCGAAATCTAAAGTACCGAGCCAAGAGGTTTACAATTCATGGGCGAAATCTAAAATACCGAGCCAAGGGGTTTACATTTTATGGTTTCTGGATCCCAAAATAAGAATCTGATATAAGGAAATTAATTTTTTTTTTTTTTTAATTTAAAAAAAAAAACGTCTCAAATGCGTATTCAAATCTCATGTGCCAATCACACAACACTCCTTTCATCCCCCGACTTGCCCATGGCTTCGACAACAACCTGACTAGAAGTGGTTTGTAACCGAGTGCTAACCACTTGGCTTCATGGTCGCCCAACGCCATGACTCACTCTAGTCACGGGTAGATAACTGTCACGTTCGTTTGGAAGTTTTTCCTGACAGTGGCAGGAGTACGACAGTGCGAGAAGCCAAACGTAGTTGAAACACTTTGCAATTTTTTTACTGCATTAGCACACACATCGATCACATTTAACAGAAATTGCTGTTTTTATTCCAGTCGCTGCTTCTTAAATTTCTTCCAGATTAGGCAGTTTTTAACTTTGATTGTTGTGACATGAATGATACAGGTGTTGAGGTGGACTCTTTGGAACAAAATGCCATGGACCGTGTTGTGGGGAGGGAGCCCATCTGGAAGGGAATGAGAACGAAGGAAGAAATGATTGCAGAAAGGATGAGAGCTGAGAATAAATACACTAACAACAAATGTTGACAACAATGGTTCTAAAATTCCATGCTATAATTGTGGAAGACTTTTCTTAACGTGTGCGGGTTTTGCTAGTCACACTCGCCATCGCCATGGGCTGTGAGTCTCATGCCTCCTCATAGCGTAATATATCGTCTGAAAAGACTGAATTAACTTTGATTGTATATTTTATTCATTCATTTAATCAGTCAGTTTGAAGGTTGGTCATAAAGCCAGCTGTCTCAAACATCCTGGCAAGCCAAAACACAAATGGATCATCTGGCAAATGTTGAGACAAAAGTTTCCAATGTGTACTGGAAAAGGTGCAGGTCTCGTTTTCACTGGATGTGTCTGTTTGTCTGTCTATCTGCCTGTCTGATTGTCCCCTCCGGTCTGCAGCCTAAAAGTTTAACCATCCCATCGACTGCAAGCGCTGCAGTCTGATTGGCAAACCAACACATCAAATTTCAGACAGCTCGTTCAACCTTCTAACAAGAGAGTGACAGGGACCACAGGGATATGTTGAATTAATCATGGTGTAATGAAGTCGCATCTTTGACGGGGTTTTTTTTTCTTCTCGCCAGCTGTAAACTCCGGCACAAAAGTATGGTTGTTCGTCCACTTCAGGACTTAGCACTTTTTCCAAAACTGGAGTTTTGCGTGCACAATTGTTTTACAGATCTAATTTATTTGTAGGCAGACTGTTCGTTTCTCATCTCTCAGGCAGATTCACTTCCGACTTTAAAAAAAATCTTACGACATGCTTATTAGGGAACCAGTGGTTCTATCTTCCCCACAACCACCACCACCACCTACCAATGGGGTCACCATGCGTATAAACAATTTTAAATATTTAATTTAAAACGATTTGAGACACTCCACAGACAAATTGGTTTCCACACTATCCTCAAGGGACATAGTCCCACAAAATCACACGTTGTTTTTTTGCCATCTTCCCTTGTCAATCAAGACGAGAAAAAAGAATTCTTAAAAACTATATACATCCTTTCTTGAAATACGGAAGTGAATCATGGACAGTTGGTAAAATTAGTTAAAACATATTTTTGAGTTGCAGAGATGTGGTACTACATCACACAAAAATATCAAAGGCATGAGAAACAGGAATAAATAGTACAACCCAACAGAAATTATAAATGATGAAAATTGCCAACCTTAAATAGAAGGTGGAGTAATTGCTTTGAATCATTACTTATCTGAAATAAAACAGATCAAAGCAGGCAGTAACATAAAAACAACTCGGAACTAACAGCAGAGGTACTAGAACCAGGTATATTATTGAATGAGGTAGAAAATGTCATTCATTTGTCCTTCCCCAGACTAAAGGCGACAGGTATTGATGATCTACCAGCTGAGGCCATCAAGGCAGCAGGAGCAATATGGTTAAAGAGAATATTTTAGGTGGCATGGGAAAATCAAGAAACACCATCAGATTGACAAACTGCTGTCATCGTTCGGCTGTGGCAAAATAAAGGAAGTAAGAGGGTCTGTAGTAATTACAGAGGAATATCGCTTCTCAGTCACACTGGGAAAATGTATGCTATCATCGAAAAAAGGCTGAGACCATTGATAGAGTATCAACTTTCAGAAGCCCAGATGGGCTTTCGACGAAACAGAAGTTGCACAGGGGCCATTTATACATTGAGCCAGCTATCAGATAAAGCGATAGAACACAATAAAACATGTTTGCTGACATTCATAGACAAGGAAAAGGCCTTCGATACAGTCGACAGGAATATGTTGTGCGAAAAAGGAATCAGCAATCATCTCATTAATATTTGCAAAATCCTGTACACACATAGTAAATGCTGCATAAAATCGAAGGCAGGGTTGTCAAGAACTCGTATAGTGAACTCTGGTGTACGTCAGGGCTGTGTACTATCGCCAGTTCTTTTTATAACATACATGGATATCATATGTTAGGAAACGAACTTTACTCATTAAAAAAATATTACAGAATTATTTTTCGCCGACGACCAGGTAATGATAGCAAAAAGTACAGAATGCCTACAGAACCACATAAATCAAAATTAGTAACAAAGGGGAGGAATATAATATGAAATAAACACTACGAAGACAGAGACAATGATGATAGGAAGACAAAGAGACAATTTAGATATAAAAATGGAAAAAAAATATGCTATCAGTGCCAAACGTGGACACTTGCATCCTCCAATGAATGTAAAATTGTGACAACAGAGATGAAATGCCTTAGAGAAGAGACGCAGGAGTTTCAAGGAAAAACAGAATAAGAATTCATGAAATCAGACGAATGCTAGGAATAAAGCCAGTCTTACAGGTCATCAAAGAACAACAAATGAAGTGGTTTGGACACCTAACAAGAATGCCCTGGTACTATCCGCCACAGCAAGCCACACTGAAACGTTGCAACGGGTATACAGCGAGTGGAAGACCTCGGAAAATATGGAGTGATGGCATTAAGAACAGCCTTACAGAAATGAACTTCAGTCTTAATAGTACTCTTGACAGAGCTCATCGACGAATGTTTAATCCCCCCCCCCCCCGCCCCCTCTTACACTTCGCTGAGGTATAAGGTGGAAGAGAAGAAGAAGAGATGTGGTTTATAGACGAAAGATGAGAATGCCTTTTTCTTTCTTCTGTTGTCAATATCTGCTTACGCCGCTAGGCATCGTAGTTCATTAGACGATTAGCAGCCTATCCATGGCGCTCTCAGTCGCTTGATTCGCCCTGATGTTATGCAGTCTCAAGGTCTTCTGTTGTGACTCCTTCAGTCCATTTTATCCTTGGTCTTCCTCTGCCTCATGATGTTTCGATTTTCAGGTTGTACGCTCTTGCTGCTGGCATTATTAATTTCATTCTCATTAGATGGCCAAACCATTTCATTCTTTGTTTCTCATCAGTGTCCAAGTCTGACATTGGTAACCTAAAGTTGGTATAAATATTGTATTTTTAAACGTGTCTTTTTGTGATAAGAATACCCTGGACAGATCAACAGAGTACTGGGGAGGTCTTGAAACTGAATCGCGAAGAGAACTGATTGCCCGCATCAGAAAGAGACAATCGACATTCTTTGGTCATGTGATGAGAAGTATAAAACTGGGGTGCATCTTGGCAGTAGAAAAGTTGGAGGGAAGGAGAGGTAAAAGGAGATCGAGAGATGCTGGACAGTTTAATATCTTTCCATGGAAGATCTTCTTTGTCAGAGTTGATTGAAAGTACACGAGACAGAAGGTTGGGGATAGACATGACTACCAACGCCACATAACATGGATTTTAAGAAGAAGAACTGTCATTTATACAAATAGTGTTTAAATCTTAGATCTGTGTTCACAGTTAGTGGTGGTCACTGCCAAATTAGGGAGCAGCATTTGACAGTGGTTGGCATGTTTACCTGGCAGCCTGTCGGGCATGTATTCAGATATCTTTAGGAAGAAAAATCTCCCCATATCGGTTCTGGGGCCCTATTGTGGGGGACAACAAGAATAAACCCACTACCCTACAAGCATGTCATAGGAGGCCACTAACTGAGGGCTTCCTTCAAAGTCAGAGTTGCATCTGCTTGTAAAGCAAGGAGCCAAAAGTTTGCGTACTAATATATCAGGTATGTAAAACGAATGCGCACGCAATATTTAGTTTCTGTAACGAGACTAAAGAACACCACATGTGGACGAACAACCAAAACTGTCCGCCGAAGTTTACAGTTGGTGAACGCTGAGAGAGGGAACAGTTTTAAATTGCTTGAGTTCTTTTAACCCTTTAGCGGTGTCGGGAAATGTCCTGTGAAGTAAACGCGATCAATACAATTCTTACTTCATCATCCATCGTGTGTCGACTGGTTAATAGAATGTCCCATAGGCATCAAGGGGGAAAATGTGTCATCTACGTAACCTACTTATTGTCAGTTGTAACTGGAACATTCTCATGTCTTCTACCAGATAGGCTGACATTAGAAGGTATCTGAAATAATTCACAAAGGAGGATGGGGGAGAGGTATGAAATACATAAATAGAGAGAGGGATATCAAATACATAATAAGAGCGAGAGAGAGAGAGTCGATTGAATTGCTGAAAAAAAGAGGAGGTCGTTTGAAGGTTTATGTATAATCACAGAGCTGGTAGAGAGAGAGAGAGAGAGAGAGAGAGAGAGAGAGAGAGAGAGAGAGAGAGAGAGAGAGAGAGAGAGAGAGAGAGAAACGGCTCGGGTTGGTAGGGAGCATATTTTTGTTAAGAGGGAAAAAGGTTGACGAAAAGCGTGACATAGATAAAAAGGCAGAGTGTGAATGATAGGAAGAAAGGCAGGGAAGGAAGAATGAAAGAAAGAGAAACACATGGAAGGAGAAGGAGATATAGAGGGGCAGGTGGCTAGAATGAGTAAAAGACATCTATAGAAATGCTCACAAGCAAGTAATGCTCTGTAAAGCCCAAAAGAGAAACATTGAATGAATGAGTGAGTTAAGACGTTGAGTAAGTGTCTAGGACAAACATAAACGTAGACATGCAACCTACTGGATGAAGACTGGAGAAAATAAAATAAAGGGAAAGGCAGAAGGACTAAGGGAAAAAAAAGCAATTCAAAGAATGCTGTGCCAGGCAATCGCGAGACATCCTACGTTTTGTCAACAAAAGTTGATCAGAATAGTTTCCCTTTATCCTGCCCATAAGGCTTTTCATGGCGGAAATTCCGGTTAGACACTTGGTTTTAATTCCAAAACGGGAAGACAAGCAAACAGACACCTCATTTCGCTGGCTGTGGATTTTATGAGTGATTTCTGGGAAGATGCTTCTTGAAGAGGAAGATAGCAAGTTCCAATCTCCAGCACCCTACTGTTATTTTGTCGCAAAGACAAAGAGAACACGATGTCGTCCATATTTGCTCTCCCGACAGGCTACCCCTTAAGATGCCATCCTTTCTGGCATATCATAAACTGGGATCGCGGACTCGACAATTATCAACGAAATTACAGCATTCGTCTGAGACTTTCCAAAGGAGAAGGTTTCGACATTTTGATCATGAAAATCCCTCAATCGACTAGTGTCGAGTTTCTGCTACGAATTTTATAATCAGAAGGGGCTGATCTTTGTTTTGTAGGATAACTGACAGGACAGAAAGAAAGAAAACGTTTTGTCAACCAGAAGTAGAACTGGCAACAAAGAAGGGAAGGAGGGAGGGAGGATATTTCCCCGGAAGTAAATGGGACAATATAGAAGCTTCTTGATAAACGTAAAGTGGTTATTCCGCTGTCATTTAATTTGCCTTTTGGTACTTCTTCATACAAGCTGCTGTGGCGAAGCGGATAAACGATGGCCTGTGTCCCTTGCCTGATACACTGAGTTCGAGAATATAGCTTTCCTTTGTACAGTGTGTTCTTACAATGTCCTTTCTTTGGGAGGGGAGGGGGGTGGGGAATGCAGTCGAGCCAAGGACAAAAGGTGCTAAATTTAACATAACATATGACTAGAAAGCTCAAAGACAGGAATTGAAAAGTGTTTTTCAACGTAGTACTGAATATACTACAAACTATGACTGGAAGACTTAATAGATAAGACAAAAGAGCTTTTAAAATATTAGGGTCAACATGAAACCAAGAATTACTTTATGGAAAGGGGCTATAATGCGAAACGAAATTGGTAAGAAGGCGTATGAAACAAGAAAGAGAGGACTGGAAAAAAAAGGGGGGGGGGATGAATCATTTAAATTAATAAATAAATAAGTTAATCAAACTACATAAAGCTGTGTTGAATATTGAACCCTCTAGGACTGAGAACGCCAGAACTGCATGAAACGATTTTCTAAAGAGTAGCGGCTGGTTTGATCACCGGAGCAAGATTTAATTGCAGTGACTTAGATATTGCTTTTCGCTTGGTTAAAATGGAGGAAACCGGATTTAAGACTCTGATTGCGAATATTCGCAAAATGCTCACGAAAGAGATCTGCTAGCTTTCTAGTCAAATTTTATGTTGTTTGTAGCACTTCTTGTTTACTTCAGTATTTCAAATATTACCTTTATATACAAATCCCAAACACTTTCACGCCAAGTCCCCAGTAACTACTCAGCCGACACTGTATTTAAGCTAACTGAATAAATTCGATCTGGTCAGATTAGGTATCATCTTTGTGTAGATTACAATGAATTTATAATATTTACCAAAGAGGCATACCTAAGCATAAATCTTTTTATCGAAGTTTTTTCAACACGCTGGGGAATCGTTTTGTTCGTTTGTCAGTTCTAGACGTTTAATTTTTAATCAGATAAACTTTTCCAGGATTTATTTTCAAAATTCCAGAGAAATCCTCAATATTGGGTTTTCAAATAATCATGAACGTATCGGTTTTAGCTGCACTGGTTTGCCAATTTTGAGTAGACGAGCAGTGGCGTGTATTCTTTTCATTAGTCAGTTTTAGAACACACATTATATTGTTCTTCTACTTCTCCTTGTTGTTGTTGTTGTTGGTCTTCTTTTTCTTGTTCTTCTCTTTCTTGTTCTTCTTTTTCTTCTTCGTTTGCCAGAGCGGTGGGTACATTGTGTTGTGGCTAGTAGCTAGGCTGTGACGATTGCACATGTTAAGTTGCCTTTTACGACATGCTTGTTAGGTGGCAGTGTGTTTGTTCCTTTTCGCCAAAAATGAGACCTCGGAACAGACACTGAAGGGTTTTCTTATCTCTCTTATTTATATCTTATTACCCATTTCTCTGATCGCTATTATTTTTTTATATCCCTCCCCCTCCCCTAATCCCTTACCCCTCACGCCTCACCCCTTTTATAAAATAACGTCCTTGTATTCTTGGTAATTTCCTAGCTTCTCCTGCTCATTCCTTTAGTTTCACGCCACTATTTCTTTTGTCTTTCGTCCACGTATTTCATCGTTTCTCTCTCCCCACCCTTTTTTTCCCATCACTTATCATTATATATATATTATATCATTAATATTATTATTATTATTATTATTATTGTGCACTGATCGGTGTTTTTTACAGCTAAGCTGTGATATCTGTGCTCTTTAGCCCATTCTTTTTCGGCAAACTCCAAAGTGATCGCTTTTTACGACATGCTTTTTAGGAAGCAGTGGGTCTATTCTCTAACTCTCTAACTCTCTCTCTCTCTCTCTCTCTCTCTCTCTCTCTCTCTCTCTCTCTCTATCTATCTATCTCTCTCTCTCTCTCTCTCTCTCTCTATAATAAGGTCCAGTAATCCATACAGGAAGTCCTCTGCGATATGTGAAACTGTTGGACATAAATCTGGTCTTCCGTCCCTCACTTCAGATAAAAGTCCCAAAAGTTGCCATGCCTTTGAGGTGTCCATAGTTCATGGTCTTAGAGCCATGTTTACAAGTGCAACCATCACTCCATGAGTTGTCCAGCACCTTTGGCTTCTCCCATCCATATTCGCTTCAGTGTTTCTGTTAGACGGTCTTGTTTCTTCAGTCTTGTCTTTTTTTCCCAGTTGAGGTGCCTAGATTGTCTGTTCGTCTCTTCACATGTGTGTGATATAGTGCGATATTTTCTGTCCTAAAACTCTTGATTCTAGCCCAGACATTTCTCTTATTTCTCCACTCCTCTTGAATTCATCATATTGTATAGCCCGTGTGGAGGTGGGCGAGGAAGGATCTGTCTGTTTGTCCTCAATCAAAACTGGGACCCCGGAACCCACACGGGCAACGCGAGAACGATGTGACCAAACCTCATGTGCTCTGAATGCTTATTTGTACTACCGGACTATGCGTAAGTGAGTAACGTTCAACCCCGCCAGATCTACACAATGAGCAACTAACCTCGTCTGATACAAAGTGTCATCATTCGGATGAGAATGCCCCAGGCGCAAGTCCCAGAATCTCGATTTAACCGTTAGGTTGTATTAGAGCCCCTGACAACAGCCGGGTGGGTCTTTCAAATGACCCCAAACAAAATACGTTCAATATTGTGACTTTTTTTAGTATGAAAGAGTGATAACCCTTGCTTAGTCCACGTCTGGGTTTTGATTATCGTTCGTGATATTTTATTACTGACTAATGGAGGTGTCGACGTTAGACGTCTCATGCCGTTAACAATTCAACTTCCACTTTCAGCCCAATTTTCCCGGATTGTTGTTTAAACAATTCGTCTGGCGCTTCACGATTCGCTCCGTGAAGTGTTCACGTGGGTTCCCCTAAACAGAACACAATGGCAGGCCGTGCCTTTGTCTTGGATCTGCGTGAGTGGAGTCTTTAGTAGTTGTATTTGAGCTCATGGTTCATTTAACTTCGGGGACGTCGCTGGCGCCAGAGTGTCGGGAAAGCGGTTGTCGCGAGGCGTCAGACGGTTAAAATTTCTGGCGAGGAATTCTAAGCTCCATTTGATTCACTAGTGAAAATCTGGGAGGGAAAAAACTGCTCTGGTGATAGAGAACAATCTGGTTCTGGCTTTGTGTGGGAAACAATTGGTTCAAAGTCCAGTAATCAACTCTTGGTCGTCATTGTTTTTGAGACGAGTAACTTCCCTTTGTCGGCAGTAATAAAATGAACTCGTTGACCTCAATCAGGATTCCCGCGAAAAATTCAAGCCTGGTCAGGGAGATATGGGATTTAGAGGATTCGCAGAAGTGATTGGAAGTAAAGGCTTCCAAAAGTAGAGCAGCTGGGCGACATTATCAGTGGTGCCCTAACAATTGCGACAAATTTAGGGAACACGTTTTATTGTGATGCTAATCACAGGGCAAATAAAATTCATTTTATGCCAAATCAGTTTTTGCCTTCTATCGCAACGGATTTGTTTTACTCATAAAGGGTGAACTTCTTCTAGTGCAGCATTTGTACTTGCATATTTATACAAAGTTACAGATTATACCTTTTTTAAATGTCCATGTCGTATTGCCTTGGTCAGTATTCTTGTCCACTGCTTTTTCTGCATTTTTGTTCTCTTACTTCCTTCTCCTCTTCTCTTCTTCTTCTTCTTCTCCTCCTCACTTCCTCCTCTTCATTTTCTTCGTCTTTCCTCATCCTTCTTCTTCTTCTTCTTCTTCTTCTTCTACTCCCGACTCAACCTAATGGGTCCCCAGAACCCATACAGGGATCTGTTTTATGTGTGCTGCCTTTTTTCTTTTCTGTTTTAATCTTTTCTATCTCTCTCTCTCTTTATCCCCCTCTCTCTCTCTTTATCTCTCTCTTTATCTTTATCTCTGTCTATATACATCTATTTCTCAAACCCCTCTTTCTGTTTTTTTTTTTAAATATTTCTCTCTCTCTCTATTTTTAGTTTCTTCTCTTTTATATATCTCTCTCCCTCTCTATATATCTCTCTCTTTATCTGTCTCTCTATCTTTATCACTCTATCCTAATCTATCTATCTATCCCTACACCCCCCCACCCCCACCCCCACCCCCCCCCCTTTTCTTTTTCCCACCAGGCACATGTCAAAGACCCGATCGGTGCCACAGTAATTCGGAAACCGAACACTAAACTAATACTGCTATGAACGATTAAGCAGCGGCCGTACTACCAAAACTCCCTTAGATATCACCCTCTCCACACACAAAAAAAAGGCAATGACAAATAATAGTCACACGAGGAACGCCCGTCTCTCTAGCGAAGTTGGCTACACCGGATTTCGCGGTGAGCGGGTGACGAACTCCTTGTGGTCCGGGTTCACTCCCGGGGGTGGGCAGAAAAGCCACATTTTTCCCAGATTTACGGTATTTAAAATGGAATCAAGGCCGAAGGGTTGCGATATCCATAATACCGAGCCTAAGGGTTAACAACTCATGGCTTCTGGATACTTAAACAAACAAACAAACACACGAGGAACAGTAAAGCGGCCTGGAAGAATGCGCCTGGATTTTAACGTTTGTGTTCGTTGAATGAGAAGTTATTGCACGATCTGTGTATGAATCATACATTGTGGGCCTTCTGTTCTCTGTTGTTGTTATTGTTGCTACACACTTTATGGACGTATCAAATCCCCCCGCCAAAGTGCCCTTTAGTTCTGGAGCTACAGTCATTTTGTCTGGTTAAATAGTTATTTATTTATTTCTCTTTTTAAAAATCTTCCCTTTTTATCTTTCTGTGGTTTCTTTCATTCATTTCCTCCCTTGCCTTTTTAGCTTTCTTTTTCTGTGTTTTACTTGGCTGTATACGCTTTATATCTGCCTTTCTATTTATTTATTTTTTCTCCTTTCTGTCGTTTTTTTTTTTTTTTTTTCTTCACGTCCTTTACATTAATCAAGGTGTATAATACCAAAAATAACATACTTGTTTTTCTTGTTCTTTTTCTTGTTCTTCTTGTTCTTTTTCTTGTTCTTCTTCTTCTTCTTCTTCTTCTTCTTCTTCTTCTTCTTCTTCTTCTTCTTCTTCTTTTTCTTCTTCTTCTTCTTCTTCTTCTTCTTCTTCTTCTTCTTCTTCTTCTTCTTCTTCTTCTTCTTCTTCTTCTTCTTCTTCTTCTTCTTCTTCTTCTTCTTCTTCTTCTTCTTCTTCTTTTTCTTCTTCTTCTCTTCTTCTTCTGACTTGCGCTTGTGTAGAAGTAAAGATAGTTAAGCTTCTATATACTGACGAGAGGATTTCATAACTTGTGGCCAAAAGATTTCATTGTGGGAAAGACGATCCTTCCAATAACCAAATAAAGAATAATCACTGACCGAGCATGTCTAATAAGTGGCGATAGACTGCTTGGTTATTGCTTTGATTACCTAATCACTTTTTAAACAAAAATAACTGCAGCTACAAAAGCCAGGCAATTCGAGTTGTCTTGACATCGACCTGGCTGCCACGAGGTACCAAGAGATATTTTGTATTTGTGTAGTGCTGTCTAATCTATGTATGTGCTGATGAAGGCTCCATAGCCGGAATGTTCACGTTTTGTTTGTGTTTGTTTTATTGTGAAGCTCGCTGATATACTTTTATTTGGTTTTATATTTTTCCATAATAACTATAAACAAGAAACTATGAGAGAAAGAAACAAATAATTAGTTAGACAGCTAGAATGGATGGGGGCATTTTCTGGGGAAGAGCGCCCCCTCCCCCTTCGCCCTCCCTCAGCCACCCCCCCCCCTAAAACTTGGTTGATGGGAGGGGAGCGGGGTGATAAAGGGACCTGAGACCAAAGTGACGTCGCCTATGACCTGCAGTCATATGGGGGGAGGGGAAGGTAGGGGCAGTATTGCGTCATCTTTTAAAATGCTTTTAGGTATTGTATCAATCAATCGATCGATCGGTTGGTCTCCTTCTGGCTGATACCAATGGGGTTACCCTGCCATCCTGAGACATCCAATCTGACTGACAGACTGAAAAGGCAGGTCCCACATACCCTGTTCAACGACTCAGTGATGACTTGGAAAGAACTGGCAGGCTAACGTCCACACTTGGAGGATCATCATCAGGTGCCTTGCCGACTGGCGTGGGCGATCATGCCTCTCCATAATCTGCGATCTCCTGCAACATGTATCAGTTCGTGTGCCGACACACCTTTATGCCATGCAACAAGACTGTCAAGCATCTTCTCTTGTTGTCTTCCTCTATCTCTCCTTCCACATATCTTTCCAGTGGTCACAACATGTTCTATTTTCCCTCTTCTCATAACATGGCCGAAAAATGATGACTGTCTCCTTCTGATGTCTGTGATAAGTTGTCTTCGGGCTCCGGCCTCTTTCAAAACCTCTTAGTTACTCTTTTTGGCGGTCCACGGTAGTCTAAGCATTCTTCTGTAAAACCACATCTCCGAGGCCTCCAGAAATTGGAGGATACAGGCGTAATAAAGAGACATGGCTCAATGCAGCAGTTTTCGTCCATGAAGTCTATGAAGGTTTTTAGGCGAGAGAAGAGACATGTGCAGCTGCACTAGATTTAGAAAATGCGTCCAACAGAGTATTCTTTGATTACTTGGTGCAGATCCTCCTCCAACTGAAAATATCGCCCTTTATGATACATTGGCTAGCTGCGGCACTGTTCCAGAGAAGGATGATACTCAGGTGTGTTTGTTGATCCCCAGACCCGATAACCATTCGTCCCGCATTACCTCAAGGTTCTCTGCTGTCCCTAATCCTCTGTAATGTGTATACGTTGCGAATAACTGACCAGCAATTGAATGGATGTGGCGGGATTTATTGCGGCGATGGAATCTGGTTAGCATCGCAGGGCTACTCTCAAGTGTGTGTGCTGAGTAATTCCATCAGCATGATCTGGCGGGTCGAGGTGGGCTTTGTACGCAGACAGTGGATCGAGTCATTGCACAACTCCACTGTGCGTGGAGTTAACTTCATCTTTGTACCAGGGTATGCGGGTGTTGTTGGCAATGAAAGAGCTCTGACCTAGTTACAGAGTGCCGGCCCATGGATCATGCCGACATCGTTAACGCCATTAGAGGGGTATGATGAATTTTGGGAGCAACACTTAAACATCTTTGCTAAGAGTGCAAAAATTATGAATAAAAATCGGCACAGCCAGGCACGAGAAGCATACCGGACGCACGAGCAGTCTTGTCAACCAACACAGGACTGGGACTATCAACCAACACAGGACTGGGACTATCACCTGCAGGACGCCGATGTATATGATGAAGGGGGAATCTGAGCAACTATGGACGCGTCCGGAGGGCCGTGAAGATAACCCAAATCATAACTCATAACCCCGTTCAACCTCCAGAGAAGTTATAATTAGGTCACCAGTAACGGCCATACCAGCCAGGTGTCGCCTGCAGTCCTGTGAGAGCAATCGCCATGGTGTAGCGGTTGAACGCTCGCGTGGGTATCAGAAATTCGTGGGTTCGAGTCTTGATGACAAGATGACTGGCTCTCAGGTGGTGCTGGAAGGTAAAGGCGGCCGGCGTGATGCTGACCACATTACCGACGGAGTGCCGACTAGTCTACAAAATATAGTTCTAGCCCAAGAGGCCCAATAAGTTGAAGGCTTGGAAAAAGGTATTTTCCTTATATCGTCTGGACAAAATGCTTAATGCTGCCAAGGGAGGTAATACTATAATGTGTACCTTTTTTAAAAGGTGCATTAATTACCGCCCCTAGTTTAATTGTGCCCAAGTTTGTGGGTCGTCATGAGCAGCCGTTGCTTGTGGCCAGATGCTTGTCTACCCGCCTTTATATCCCAAGATCTTGGGTTCGAATCCTCATCGAGATAGATGTTTCAGCCACTTCCCTGCCGATTGTGTCTGCTTTGTTCTGTGTCCACCTTTACACTGGTTGGCCCATGCCTCTGATAGCCACTGTCATGACTTTCATGAGTCTTTTTTCCAAGCAACTATCTATCTATCTATCTGTCTTCTACCCCTTTCGTCCTTTTCAGGACGTAATTTTTTCTTATTTGAAGCCCCACTCTGGCTTTTGCCAGGGGCCGCAATATAGGCAGGCTATCAATGTGGCCAATTGTCTGAACGCGGTTTCTGGGACCTCTCCACGGTGATCCTCATCCGCATGGTGGCGCTTTGTGTCATCGGGTGTTTATCGCTTGTGTGATGTCCTGGTGGGGTAGAAAGTCAGTCAGTCAGGACATCACACAAGCGATAATCACCCAATGACAAAGGTGCCACCATGTGGATGAGGATCACCTGTGGAGAGGTCCCAGAAACCGCGTTCAGCCGTTAGACCATATTTATGGCCGGGCTATATTGTGGCCCCTGGCAAGAGCCAGAGTAGGGCTTCACAATAATGAAAAATTGCATCCCACAAGGATGCAAGATGACTTGCATTACTAGACATTAGAAATTACACATGATGATGAACAATTGACATGGTACATCTTTGAGCAGTTAAGAATATTACCTATGAATTTTTTTTTTTAAAGCATTGAGTAGCATGAGAAAAGGACGTGACAAAATCCCAAAGAATTATATATTCAAACAAAATACATGGTTTAAATATCAAAATTTAATACTCATTTGTAAATTTAATATGTTAGTTTTATATAATTTAAGCATTCTCCCACAAAATGTAAAATTACAAAATTTATTTTGTACAAGTGTAAAGAATGAGGACACGTCAGTCAAGTGGAGAATGGCTGACAGCCCCAGCCTCAACTGCTGTGCCTTCAGGATCATCATCATCATCCTGTTGTGCCACTGTATGTCACATTAGGCTCACAGTCTAGTCCTCTGTTCTCTTCTAGCCTGCGTAATCCTCTCATTACCATTTGTGGGATCCTGCACAATCCTCTCATTTCCATTGGCAGGATCCTGTGCAATCCTCTCATTACCATTGGTGGGATCCTGCGCAATCCTCTAATTACCATTGGCGGGATCCTGTGCGTTCCTCTCATTACCATTGGCGGGATCCTGTGCAATCCTCTCATTACCATTGGCAGGATCCTGCGCAATCCTCTAATTACCATTGGTGGGATCCTGTACATTCCTCTCATTACCATTGGTGGGATCCTGTGCAATCCTCTCATTACCATTGGTGGGATCCTGCACAATCCTCTCATTATCATTGGTGGGATCCTGTGCAATCCTCTCATTACCATTTGCACATCCTGTGCAATCCTATCATTACCTTTGGTGGGATCCTGTGCAATCCTCTCATTACCATTGGCGGGATCCTGTGCAATCCTCTCATTACCATTGGTGGGATCCTGTGCAATCCTCTCATTACCATTGGCGGGATCCTGTGCAATCCTCTCATTACCATTAGTGGGATCTAGTCCAGTGCCCTTGGCCTCTCTAAACAATATTCATCTCAGGATATCTTTTGGACATCCTTGTTTCCTCAGTCAATTTGTTTCCCATTTTGCTGCCTTTTTGATGATTCTTTGCCCATGTCTTTTCATGATGTGCCCAGTAATTTCGCCATCATCTTTGTTGTGTAGGTCTTGGGTTGAACATGATTCCCTGTGTTATATTGTCTATTCATTTTCCCCATCTCTACCTCTTTCTGCAATTGCCAGTCAATACATATTAGTTTTGTTTATCATTCTGGTGTGAAGCTAGATTTATTTAGCTGACCAACCACTCTCGGACACTCATTCAATCATGCGCTGTCTCCTCAATGAAGGTTGGTACAAGAAGTTGTGTTTTGTGTTGTTGGATGTTAATTTGGCATTTTTAAATTCTCTTTCTTACTTCTACCTCATACTATGATGTAAAAATACATAATTCATATGTTGTTAAACACACTATATGTGGGCGCACTCACACACACACACACATATATATATATACATTTATATATATATATATATATATATATATATATATATATATATATATATATATATATATATATATATATATATATATATATATATATATATATATATATATATATATAGATATATATATATATATATATATATATATACACACATACACTGTGAGAGAGAGAGAGAGAGAGAGAGAGAGAGAGAGAGAGAGAGAGAGAGAGAGAGAGAGAGAAAGAAAGAGAGAGAGACATTTATTGTCCAACCTTTTTTCTCAAGTTGAGTTGTAGATAAAAATATGTTCATCTTTCCCATTTCCTCGTTGTTTTATTCATTTATTCTTTTTTTTTTCTTCTTCAGTGTGAGTAAAAGTCAAGAGGAAAAGGGAAGAAGAGTGAGATGAGAATGAGAACAAATTTGGACATGGCTTTGTACAAAATGTAGGCTGTTATTGTTGTTGTTGAAGATGTCACTTTTAACACTTGACAGCCAGTAAACAAAACTCTTGGCCATAAAAAATAAAATAGGTAATAGATATCAACAGTACTAATTGTCAGTATGTGCATACAAATGGATTTAGATAAGTGTAGACTTAAATCCTTGAGTGCTCATTCAACAGAGGCTCATTAGGCATGAGGTGTTAAATAACACAGTCAGAAACTGTATTTCATATAAAATGAAGTTTGCTGTTAAGTTAAAAACAAAATCTTCATTACTGTAAAGTTTTCACACAACAATGAGCAAGAAAAAAAAACAGCAGAAAATAAACCCTTCAGTGCTCATTTAGACTTGTATAATTTATGAAAGTTGGTCATAGGCAAGTGCTAAAAAAGCTAAAAGTAATAATGTAATAGAAATCAGCCTTCACAGAAGAAAATTGTGGAAGTTAAACTGTTGGACAGGTTAAATCAGAAGACATGATACAATAAAAGAAACCTGTTACAGTGGGAAAAAGTTATACTGTGAGAAAGAAACAAAAAAGGAAAACTAAGAATGCTTAATAATAGCTGATAAGTTTAAAAATTGACAGTAAAATACTGAGGAGATACTCCCTGATTTTCAATGTTCAGAACTGACCACATAAGAATATTTATAGCATGTGAATCTTGTATGCGCTTGTGGAAGACAAGTGAAAAACCATGTTATTTATTTCACAGAATTTGTTTATGAACAGTGAAAAAGCTAGAATTGATTTGATCTGTTCAAAATGCTGTTTTTTTTTTTTTTTTTTTCTGTTCAAAATGAATAAACCAATATGGTAACATTTTTACAAATAAGAGATATATATAATTTGATTGTGTTTGCTGTATTGAATCAGTTTGTTTTTCTAGCCAATTTTTGCTTCAGCAACATTCTCTTCATGCTGGATTATACACTTTTGCTTGCATGAATACATTCTCAACAACAAATATCAAAACCTGCATCACATTTCATGCCAAAATCCATTCATCTGCATTTCCAAAAAAGTTACTCATCCTCATCCTCCTCCTCTTCTGCTTCTTCCATTTCTTCTGCGGCTTCTGCAGCCTCTTGTTGAGCAGCTTTGAGAGCTGCCTCTTCCTCGGGTGTTGGATCATCAGCTTCTGTGATCTCTGGCAGACTGGGGAACTCTTCTTGGATGGGAGGTGGCGGAGGTGGTGTGTAGTTGTCTGGTCGGTATTTGTGGCCAAACCCGATGTAGATGTTCTCAAATTTTCTGTAGTAGAACACAATAGTTCATTCACTAATTAACAAAATACACATTAGTTTCAAATGAAGGGATGTTTTATGAATAACTTCTAGTGAACTAATGCTTCATGAAAAAAAATCAGTGAACTAATGCTTCATGAAAAAAAATCAGTGAACTAATGCTTAATTTATGAGCATGAAGCAAAGAGTACCAATTCCTGCTACTACTAACTGGACATCCGTCTCACCTTTTTCCTGAGCATTTAACGTTAGCCAGATTCCCTGGTAACTACCCGCTGTGCCATTCTCTTCAGACCATAAGGATCTGTTTGTACCTCTTCGCCATTCACTCACTCCCAAAGGGCCCTCACAACATCTAACTTATCACACATCAATTCACCATCAAGTGGCGCAGAATTGGCCCAGTCTGTCTGCCTGATCATTTCCCAATAGACAGCATGACTTGGACAAAATATCCAAAAGATGCTAACTACCCAGGGCCTCTGAAGCGATGCTTGCCACTCTGCAAGGAGCATGCCTGTTTCCACCTTTCTCAACATACTCTGTGAGTCAGTTACAATTATAGCATTTTTGTACAGCCGATTCTCAAGCCAGCGGAAGGTTGCTGTGACTGCTTCCGCCTCCATTCTCAAACTAGACGTTGTGTTATCATATGCCAGGCGTTGCTGCACTAAGCGACGTCCATTCGCTTTTGCTATGAACCAACATGCACTTTGTCTGCCCCTCAACACAGAACCATCTGTATAGAAAATCACATCACTTGGGCGGGAATTTTCCTAAATCATTTGTTAAACTCTTGATTCTGCAGCACCAGCTGGCCAGTCTCTGCACTCACAAGCCAAAGTGATAAGAACCCTGCACAAGTCTGAAACTTGCTCAGACACTTTAACCTACTCCTCATCTCGCCTAAATTTATCAAGGCTGCACACACGTCTAATTGTGTCTTCGGCTTGCCCTATCCAAGACCTTCCTCTTTTCAGTCTGTGACCCTTAGCTCTACCCAGGGCTTAATGCAAGAGGTTCTTCTTGTCTGCATCTACTCTGAGATATGACTTTGCTTGCAGAATTTTGAGCATATCTGCAAATATTAAGCAGTGCAAGTATGTATTGCATACATAGGGGTGTCTCTTGTACATCGCAGAATTACCCGCATGGCTTCATTCTGTATGCGTTCAAGTTTCATCAGCTGGCTCTTTGATATGATAAGCATTCCAAGTCCATAATCTATCACCGACAGGATCACATGCTGGAACATTGTAAACAACATTCTTTGTTCCCTGTCCATTGCTGCCATAATCTTGAGAGCACTGAGTCCTTTTTGACAGTGAAATCATGCTTTACAGGGTGACTATATGTAACAAACAATTGAGTAGAGTCGTGACTATATGTAACAAACAATTGGGTAGAGTCGTGACTATATGTAACAAACAATTGGGTAGAGTCGTGACTATATGTAACAAACAATTGGGTAGAGTCGTGACTATATGTAACAAACAATTGGGTAGAGTCGTGACTATATGTAACAAACAATTGGGTAAAGTTGTGACTATATGTAACAAACAATTGAGTAGAGTCGTGACTATATGTAACAAACAATTGAGTAGAGTCGTGACTATATGTAACAAACAATTGGGTAGAGTCGTGACTATATGTAACAAACAATTGAGTAGAGTCGTGACTATATGTAACAAAAAATTGGGTAAAGTCGTGACTATATGTAACAAACAATTGGGTAAAGTCGTGACTATATGTAACAAACATTTGGGTAAAGTCGTGACTATATGTAACAAACAATTGGGTAGAGTCCCTTATATAAGAGCTTCTAGAGACAGAGAGTGAGGTAAAGCATATCATCTAAGCAACTATCAATAAACACACCGTGAATTTGTTAGTACTGACTTACTGCTTGTATCTACTGCTCGTTAATGTGGTGTTGGATAGCACGGATTGTGGTTTTGAGAGAACTAAGATATTTTCAGCGAATCAAGAGGGGAAGAAAAAATGCTGGTGCTGGATAGGACACACATTAAGAAAACTTGAGAACAATATAATCAGAATGTCTGTGCACTGGAATTCACAGGGGTATAGAGATAAAGGATATCTTTCAGTTTTTTTTTTTTTTTAATATGTGTCCTCTTCCCAATGAAGGTTGACAATAGTGTACCACCGTAAAATTATTATACTGTGTCCCAGTCCATTCCACCGTGCATCTCTTGTACCATTGTCAAAAAACCAGGAGAACAGTTTATTTTCTTTTTTTTGTGTGTGTGTGCTTAACCATTAACTGCGGGAAATAAACCCTAGTACACAAGAATCATGACATTGTTAACTGCATTCACTAACCTCTAGGCCACTGGTCTCCAAATGGGTGGCATGAGGCTGGGGTGGGGTGTCGGGGGGGGGGGGGTGTCAAGCAATTTTAAAATTACATGCATTTGCATTTGTATCAATCCGTTATATTATTTTGTCAGTTTAATTACAAATAAAATATTTTAAAACTATAAAACACTTAGCCAAGGATATTATTTTCAAAATAAGTTTGTGTATCTACAGTTAAAAATCTAAATAATATAACACAGGAATTTAATAACAGATTAAGAACACTTACTGACCAAAACAAATTTTCATAATTTCTGTTTCTCTTGCTGCTGAATCTATTGCCATCCTCTGTTTAATAACATGTTGTTATGTTGGGAGGGGCGGCGTGGGGGTCTTGCCATATACTCAAGGAGTGCATGTAGGTCTTACCCTAAACTCAAGGGGGAAAATGGAGGGGGCATGGGGGTCTTGCCATATAGGGGCTAATCAGGTACAAAAACAACATAAAATAAAAATACTTTTCTACGAAACAACAAACAAACATACTTCTCAAAAGCAAAAGCATGAGCTCCAGGCCAGAGATTGGAGTGCACCACTGCGACGGCGTACTGGGGGATCAAATTAGAGGACAAGGCTGCCGTCCAAGCAGGTATGCTCCCAATCCCATCATCCTCTGAAATCGGTGTCAACAGAGGTGGCCCAACTTCTGGCTCTGGTTCATCAGGTTCTTCTCGTTCATCCTCCTCTTCTTCATCCTCAAGTTCTTCTTCATTCTTCTGTATTGGGTTCCACCATGTGCAACGACCCTGTTGGACAAGAGAGCAATAAAGAAAAATTCATGGCTAAACACTAAATCCTATATGGATAGCTTATAAATATGCTTCAGAAAATCTTAACATACAGTTTACACTCTGAATGGGTGGAAGCATTTAGAAGTTGCATTTCACTGCCGTCACCTGGATCCACACATATGGGCATGCCAAAGTATAATTCAATGAATGAACAGGTGAAGTGGAAAGTAAGGTACTAATACAAACAAGAAGAAGCCTGGACAAAGCTGATATAATCACTGCTGTATGGACTAGACTGGTTGTCATTGAAGAGTCTCTAATAGTAATCAAACTACATGACCTGGAAGTAAAGTCTAGGGAAGCATAACTATGCTGTTTTCAAAGTCAGTGTAGAAGATATTATAATCCGCTTCATCTGGAGACAATAAGTAAAAGTACACGGAGATAGCTGTTGCATCCGAGGACTGAGCAGTCATAAAAATGGCCTGTGTGAAAGACTTCTGATGTGATAAGATAATGTAGCACAAAGAAAGACATTCATATAGTGACATAACTGTTAGGTAATCGCAGTTCTAGATCCACAGCAAACAGGTCACCCAGTAATTCCTATGCCAGGGAAAACCCCACAGACTGCCAGTTGCTGTCCCTTGTGGGAAGAAACTTAAAGCGACTGTGATCTCTGCACAACCAATAGCATACACGTCATTGTTTGCATAAGGCAGCCATCAGAAGTGCCAACACAAACAGTCTGCTGCCAGAACTGCAGTTAACCGTGAATGAACAGTACTAGCCTAAACTAACTAAGAACATAATTTACCTGAGGCAGGATGTGTTGCACGTGATGAGCCCAGTTGCTCAAAGATGGGTCTGCCAGTTCCCTGGGCGGGATACTCTCGAAGTCAATGTTTTCAACAATATGGTCTCTGGCTGTTGAGACATAGAAAATACATATTTTCATATAGGAATAAAAAGCAATAACAAGGGATACAACTGAAATTTAAGAAATTAGAAGAAGATCAGAACTGAAACTAGTACTTCATTTAGTCTTGCCCTGTTATGCAATTATATGTTACACGTGGCTCGCAGTCTTTTCCTTGATTCGGTTCTAACTTGTGCAATCCTCCTGATATCAAGGAATGAATTCAGTCCAGTACCTTTAGTCTCTCTCATCAACATTCACTTTAAGGTTTCTGTTTCTGTCCCATTTTAGTGCCTGCATGCTGATTCTCTGCTCATTACTTTTCCGTATGTGTCCAATATAGCGCCATCTTATTTGTCTGATAACTGTTATTACCAGTGGTTGCCCAGACAAATTTTGTTATCACTCTTAAATTCATCCCATTTTATGTTCAACATTTTCTTCAGGCATTTGTTTTTAAATTCATTTAAATTTTGTTTCATGTCTTTAGCGGTTCTTAGGTTTTCACCTGCATATCTCAACATTGAAATAACATTAGCAATTAAAATACATGAACATGGTCTTAAAACTATACACTGGAGAGTTCCACATTTTGCTGAGGCTTTGAAAAGCTGTTGATGCTTTACCAATGCACGCCATAAATTAGTAATACAATTTAATAAAGAGTAACAGGTGAAATTGTTTGGTCATGTGATGAAAATGACCTGTTATCAACTACTACATCAAGCTACATTGAAGATTGCCTATGATTTCTAATAGAGATGTTTCTCCCTGCCGAACTAACCTACAACTTTCACTCTTGGTCTTCCCCAAACTCTCTATCCTCTACCTATCCTGTTGCCATGAGATCATCATCATGTAGCAGGTCCTGTGCAAAATAACGCTCTCATCATGGTCTACCTGAAAGAAACTCGGTCTCTCACCAGCACTCCCACCCCATGTGCTTTCATATTCAAAGTCACCTATATCCTGTGCCCATCTTTGTGTCGGTCGGCCCTGCGCCTCACTCCTGGTACCTTGCCGTCTGCTATTATGTTGTTGTTTTTTTTTCAGTCTGCCTCGACGCTTGATATGATAAAATTATTTCAGCTTCCGATACAAGATGCTGTTTATTAGCCAATCTTCCTTGAGGTTCAGATCTTTTAAAATGTCAGTATTTCTTCTCTTCTCTGTCCACGGTATTCTAAGAATCTTTCTTTAGCATTTCAGCTCAAAAGCCCTTATTTTCTTTCTTAATGACATTGTCATGAGATACTCCAGTTTTACCCCTCTCATGAAATGCACACATGTGCACAGTCCTCTTTGTTAGTTGACAGACAGTCGTTAATTGAGGTTCCCCTATCTCTGCAGATGGGTTGCTCCGTAACTGATCTATTCCTATGCTAATGAAAATCACACAAATTTTCCCTCACTGCCCCATTTGAAAACTAGTGAAAAACATGTCAGTCCCAGCTAAATCTTGAAGCCTGCACATGCCAAAAAAACGCAGAAGGTAGCTGTCAGACATGCCAACTCTAAAAGTCCCACACTAGACTGCAGGTCATTGTTGATGCAAGCAGTCAGTTACGACCGATGCATTGTCCTCTTCAGATTTAGATAGCCACTTTGTGTGGACAGCCACTTTGTTTAGTAAATTAATTATTTTCTTTTAAAGAAATCTTTACGAGGCTTTCAATTTGTTTATGGTCTTCTTATCTTTCTTTAAAAAACTGTATTTCTCCTGCTCATAAATAATTTTTGACCAATCTACTGACTGTCCATGGTTCCCATCTTTGGTTCCCATCTGTGTTTTCCATCCACAGTTCCCATCCATGGTTCAAATCTTTGGTTCCCAACCATGGTTCCCATCCATGGTTCAGATTCATGGTTCACATTCATAGTTCCCATCTATGGTTCCCATCAATTTTTCTCCATCCATGGTTCGCATCTTTAGTTCCCATCCATGGTTCGTATCCATGGTTCCCATCCATAGTTCCCATCCATGGTTTCTATCCATGGTTCCCATCCCTGGTTTCCATCCATGGTTCCCATCCATGGTTCCCATCCATGGTTCCCATCCATGGTTCCCATCCATGGTTCCCATCCATGGTTCCCATCCATATTTCAAGATTGGCTCTACTATAAAGCACAAGCCTTTCTGTGTAACATCAACTGACAAAGATAAATGACACAGAATATTCTTCATTCTCTGAAATGCTGCCCTTTTTAAGCTATTCTACATTGCATTGCTTTTACCCATCTTCCGTCTTCTGTTCTCTAGGTACCCAAATACACAAGTGCACTGTCTTCCCTCAGATGGGTCCCATTTACATTGATGTTGCATTTAATGTGAGTCTTCTTTGACCAATAGAAAACACTAGAATTCAGGAGAAAATGTTCATCAAACACGGTGCTCTTTTCTGGACTAAAGGAATTCTGAATTAACCAGTTTATGAGAAATTGAGGTGACAGCTAACCTTCAGTTTCCTCTTCCTCTTCCTCCTCCTCATCAAACTGGTAGAATCCCAAGGGAGAGATGTGTGTTCCAGCACTGATGCGGGCAATTTGTGTCCGCAGGTAGTTGGCTTCGTTGCCAGGAAATGGTGGATAACTGACAACCTGGCAAATTTTTGTTAAGACTTATGAAAAATGTCAACATGTAAGCATTTGTTACTGACGTAACAAATTTATAACGCGACGTAAATATGTAATGTAAAAGGAAGTAAATGACACTTCTCAGACCTGAATATTTTTATAGACCAATCAGCACTTTAAAAGAAGGATGGCCATAGCAATGCAAAGATTGAACAGCCTTAAAAGTCTATGGTTAAGCACCAGCAAGGAGATCAAAATTAGAATTTCGAGAGCATGCATCTTCCCTGTGGCTACATTCAGATGTGAGTCGTGGCCTGTCTCTCAGTCCTTAAAAAAGAGAATAGGGGCTTTTGAGCTGAAATGCTATAGAAAGATTCTCAGAATATCTTGGACAAAGAAGAGGAGAAATACTGACATCTTGAAAGATCTGAACATCAAGAAAGATTGGCTAATAAACAGCATCCTGTCTCGGAAGCTGAAATAATTTGGTCATATCAAGCGCCACGACAGATTGGAAAAAATATTTTAGCAGAAGGCATTGTACCAGGAAAGAAGGGCAGGGACCGACCCACACGAAGATGGGCACAGGAGAAAAGTGACTCTTTGAGTATGAAAGTACATGAGACCAGAGAACTGGGGAGAGACAGAGTTTCTTTCAGGCAGACTGTGATGAGAGCGATGTTCTGGAAAGGACCTGCTACATGATGATGATGAATCAGCACCCTGTAACCATTTTAGGCTCAGTTGACAAGGAAGTCGATGTCGTTTCTGTTTTAAATCGCCCAATGAAGACTCAAACCCAAGGCTTCCATGCAGGCAGGTGTGTTTTCTAGCAACTACACCACCCCAGCTCCTGATATAAACATATACTGAAATTCTAACCCAGAAATGTGTCTGCAATTATAAATTGTTTAATAGTTTGCTACAGGAAAGAATGCATGTTCTCAAAAGTGTGACTTTTGAGTGGTTTGCTAGTGTTGGGAAGTCTGTTAGTGGAAGGAGTGCTCTTCAACACAGTACCCCAAGAAGATAGAGCTTCAGTATTCAAAAGAAAGTTTCTGCTCCTACCTTAAATTAAAAATCAAGCCCCTTTTAAAACTCAGATGATCTGAACGTCCATGTGTTGGCTTGTCAGTTAAGACATTAGTTTTTCAGATGATCCGCAAGTGAACTAACCCTTCGACCATCCAACCATCCTTCTATCCAGTCATTCTACCATCTAATTATCCTACAAGCCAACCACCCTACCAACCATCCTACCATTGAACTGTTGGTGCTGTTCACATTTCCAGACCCAAGATAAGAGTAATTTCCCTTGCCATTCATACCTCCTTAGGTCGCTGGACCTCTCCTTTGTTGTGGGGAGTCATGTTTTCCTTATTGGGAACAGTGTAACCATTGCCTCTTCTCTCATCCTCTCACCGCTCGCTAACCATCCTTTTTACCAAACAAATAACTAAATATCCACCTAGCCTCTTTAACAACCATCAATACAATCAGCCAACCTATTCTCAAAAAAAAGATGCCAGCTGTTTGTCACTTCTGAGATGGAAAGGCCAAAAAAGAAAGAAATATCATCACTTCACAATTCTTAATTTTAGCATTCCATATTTTTATGGTAACATTTTGTTCTGCTCGTATAATTGATTTCTAATTTGCATTTTTCTCTTTTTATTTCCATAGATGATTTATATGAGAACTATTTACTCTGTTGATTGCAGCCATGGAAACAAAAAATGGAAGATCTAACTAAATTAATGGATACTTTAAAAAAATGTTTAACAATGGTAGTCCATGAGAACTATACAACGCTTTTAAATGTCCATGAGAACTACAATGCTTTTAAATGTCCATGAGAACTATACAACGCTTTTAAATGTCCATGAGAACTACAATGCTTTTAAATGTCCATGAGAACTATACAATGCTTTTAAATGTCCATGAGAACTACAATACTTTTAAATGTCCATGAGAACTATACAATGCTTTTAAATGTCCATGAGAACTATACAACGCTTTTAAATGTCCATGAGAACTACAATGCTTTTAAATGTCCATGAGAACTATACAATGCTTTTAAATGTCCATGAGAACTACAATGCTTTTAAATGTCCATGAGAACTATACAATGCTTTTAAATGTCCATGAGAACTATACAACGCTTTTAAATGTCCATGAGAACTACAATGCTTTTAAATGTCCATGAGAACTATACAATGCTTTTAAATGTCCATGAGAACTACAATGCTTTTAAATGTCCATGAGAACTATACAATGCTTTTTAAGATTCTTTGACCTGTGATTGACAAAAACCTATACTTATCTGGCATACCGGAGCATCCAATCTCCCTGTCATGTACTTTTTGATCTGCCTGGCAACAACAATTTGTTGCGGCTGGACTGGTGGTAGTTTTATCCATGGCTTGCCCGCTAAACAGAAAAAGAAATTAATTCAATCAACCATAACTACATCCTGATAAAAGACACGTGAAAATAAATCAAACAAGATATTGTGTAAGAAGTTTCCCGTCGAACATCTAGCTAGTATGCTAGAGTAGTTCCCATTGCTTCTCATAACATGCTAAAACAATCTCTACTGTTTATAGGTAATTTCTAAAGTTAGTTCATTACCTGTTACTTAATGGAGTGTCTCTTTCTGTTGTTGCTGATGTGTTGTTGTAGTTGTTCTTTGTGGATATGTCCATGATATACTTTGTCTTTCACTCAGAAATCACATTTCTACTGACACAAGGTGTTTCTCATTTTGCCTGTTTATGATACATTTTGTACATGCACGCAAAAAACAAGAATCTGGAAGCAACAGAGATGTGGTTTCTAAGACGAATGTTACGAATACCTTGGACGGCCAGAGTAACTAACAACAATTGCTTGAAAGAAACTAATGAAAGTAGCTCTCTATATAATACATAAGAAAGAGACAAACACTTTTCTTTGGCCACATAATGAGAAGAGAGACATTGGAGAACATCATGACAGCTGGAAAGATCAGTGGAAAAGGGGGTAGAGGCAGACCAAGAGAGATGATACTAGATGGGCTAAACTGATGGCATGAAGGGATATCATCAAGAGAACTGTTCCAGGCAACCAGGGATCATGATTTGTGTAGACGCATGGGCGCCTACGCCAGTTGACATGGCACATGATGATGTTGATGCAACAAAAAGTACTGATTTCACTCGGTACTGTAAGCTTGTCTGCTCATTGTCCTTAATTTGTATCCATACAGCGGTACAGACAGTACACTTAAACAGAAAAAAATCTAAATTATTTTGGTAGCAGTGTGTCCATATTGCTGCTAATAAAGTGAGAGCTGAGAGTAAAGATCAACACAACCAGGTATAACTGGGTGTTCAAGAAGTCTTGTTAATCAGCAAAGGACTGGCACTGTTAACAACAAAATATTGATGTATATACTGAAAAGGATGGGGGGGGGGGGGGGTTAAACATATCTCAATTTGCCCAGAGAGCCATGAAGAAAACGCAACTCATAACTCATATCTAATTTGTTAGATTGTTTCACTTACGATCATTACAAACAAAATATGTCTTTTTATTGGCCCCTGTTTTGTTCTCTTCTCTAGCAATGACTGGTGGGGGCTTGAAGTCCGGTTTCGGGGTATCATCCTCCTCTGTTTCCTCTGTAGGCAAGAGACAGACACACACATCAGCATGTTAAAAAAATACATTTAAAAAAAAGTTTGCTGCTGCTGCTTCAACTTCTTCTTCTTCTTCTCCTCCTCCTCCTTCCCTTCTTCTTCTTCTTCTTCTCTTTCTTCTTCTTCTTCTTCTTCTTCTTCTTCTTCTTCTTCTTCTTCTTCTTCTTCTTCTTCTTCTTCTTCTTCTTCTTCTTCTTCTTCTTCTTCTTCTTCTTCTTCTTCTTCTCCTCCTCCTTCCCTTCTTCTTCTTCTCTTTCTTCTTCTTCTTCTTCTTCTTCTTCTTCTTCTTCTTCTTCTTCTTCTTCTTCTTCTTCTTCTTCTTCTTCTTCTTCTTCTTCTTCTTCTTCTTCTTCTTCTTCTTCTTCTTCTGCTTCTCCTCCTCCTCATCCTTCTTTTTCTTTTTTTCTTCACATTTACCTTATGTAAACATCTGCAGAAACTTATGGTTCTTCATCACCTTCTGCACTTTGGTTTTGATCCAGAACATGGGTTTTGCATGCACATCTGACACTGTTTGCAGACTGTTCATTCTTTGCCTCCCAGGCAAATGCACCTCTCTTTTTGAAGGCTGAATGGTTGAACAGGGTATCAAGGATTGGCCTTGTCAGTCTACAATCAGAATGGGGCTTTAGCCTCGATTACAAGTAGTTCGACTATGTAGGTGATGGCGGTAACATAAGCAAGGATGTGGCTAGAGAAACAACAGTTTTCCTATGCATGCTTTCTAAGTGATTCCATGAGCATGCTTAAGAAGACAGAGACAGGATGTATTTGAAGAAAATGGTTGGAGTCGTTGGGGAAATCTGGTCTGATAGGAATCAGTGTTTCATGTTTGTGCCAGGACACTCTGGGGTAAGAGGCAATGAACGAGCAAATTGCCTTGCTGGCAGGGCCACTGTAGCTACAAGAATAGCAATGAACAGGGATGACATTCTCAATGCTCTCAAGAAGGCAGGACAACAAAATGATTCAGGAGATGACATTGAACTGGCAACACTAAAAAGAGTGCAAGAACTTCAGGTCAAAAGAGGTGTCGCCAAACATGAACACTATACAGGTAGCCAAAGAAGAATAGTAAACCAACATAGAACTGGTGTTATCAGTCGCCACACGCTGAGGGATATACTGAAGATGGGATCTGAGTGCTTATGGACTTGTCCAATGAGGATAATCTGTCATTTAACTAACTAACTAACTAACTAATTAACTAACTAACTAACTAACTAACTAACTAGCTAGCTCACTAACTAACTAACTTACTAACTAGCTAGCTAGCTAGCTAGCTAACTAACTAACTAACTAAGTAACTAACTAACTAGCTAACTAACTAACTAAATAACTAGCTAGCTAGCTAGCTAATTAACTAACTAACTAACTAACTAACTAACTAACTAACTAACTAACTAACTAACTAACTAACTAACTAACTAACTAACTAACTAACTAACTAACTAGCTAACTAACTAGCTAATTAACTAATTAACTAACTAACTAACTAACTAACTAACTACCTAGCTAACTAACTAACTAACTAACTAGCTAGCTAGCTAATTAACTAATTAACTAACTAACTAACTAACTAACTAACTAACTAGCTAGCTAGCTAGCTAACTAACTAATCAACTAACTAACTAGCTAGCTAGCTAGCTAATTAACTAACTAACTAGCTAGCTAACTAACTAACTAACTAGCTAACTAACTAACTAACTAAATAACTAGCTAACTAACTAACTAACTAACTAACTAGCTAACTAACTAATTAACTTCAGAACTGAGATTATATATTTTTTTTCTTTTATCAATCTGGGTTTGTAAAATCCTCTGCTAGCAGCCCAGGGGGAGAAAACTCTATACAGGTACGCACTCTGCTCTAATTGTTACTTGACGTACTCTCTCAGATTATAATTTTAACCCAACCTGACCCAAACATTCACAGTTTTCTGGAAGAGAATGAGCTCATAAATATCCACCTGCGGAACTACTCACTTACTTGCCTGCACTACGAGAGCTCCTTTCCCTTTCATTCATGCCGTGGTAGATCGCACAGCCTGTCCTATGTTGAGTGGGTGTTTTGAGATGGCTTGGTTTGGCGTTTGCTCCCCGTCTATATTGTTTGTGGGAGGTTGTGTTGTCGTGAGTTTCTCTGAGGCACCGCAGGAGACTGTGTGCATGTAAGAAGTGCTTTCCCAGATGGTACTAGGGATAAGCCCAGCGTACCAACTGGGAAGTACTGCAACAACTATGATGCAGAAACTCAGGCTATTAAGATAGCAGAAGAGAAACTGCTAAATACCAATCTTGGCTCACAGTATGTGGTAATGCTGACAGATGCCAAATCCATACTTCAAGCACTCCAGGCTAGGAAACTACCAGAATTGCAAACACTGCTGATACAACTCAGCCTTCAGCTTACAGTTGTAAGGCAATGGATACCGTCTCATTGTGGAGTGCCTGAAAATGAGAACGCTGATACATTGGCAGGGGAAGGTGCGACAAAAGTGCAGCTGGATGTACCAGTCACATACCACCAAAAGAAAAGGATCATTAAATCGATCAGGTAACCACCAGCCTCAGCACAAGATGACTATTTTATTATGGACAGACCAGAACAAGTCATTATCCTCCGCCTCAGAACAGGGCACAACCTATTACGTAACCATATGTACACAAAATTTAAGAAAGGCGTATCAGCCTTGTGCACCTGTGGAAAGGTGCCGCAGACAGCAGAGCATGTACTCCAGGACTGCACTGAATTTGACACAGCAAGCCTTTTGGCTGGAACGAACAACAGTGGAACAAAAACTTTATAGACCACTGAATGAACTAAAACGACAGTGACATTTATACAAGAGACAAAATTGCTGATATAGACAGCTTATTTCAGGCGAACAGAAGAAGAAGAAGTAAGAAGTACTGCCGGGGAAAGTGCAGAAGGCCCAACCGCAAGTATCAAAACTGGGATGTTTTTGTATTTCTCCATTCCTTGGCAGTTTCCCCCCCCCCCCCCCCCTCCCTTTCCAAAAAAAAGCCAGTGACAAGGAACATAGAAATACAAAAATATCACAGTTTTGATACTCCCAAACTGTCAGGCAAGTAGCACAATATGGAAATAACCACGCAAGTGAGCGGTGACAACATGAGAAAGGAGATAACAGTTAAACCGCTGACTATAACGAATACATGACACCCCCACAAAATAAAACAGGCCGTGTGAACCCACAACGGGAGGGGAAGGAACTCTCACTGTGTAGGTAGGTTCCCGATAAGACCATGCCTGCTACTGAAAGAGTCAAATACATAGTGAAGATGTAAGTAACATAACATTTACAAGTGGAAAGAACATGATCAGAAAAACAGAGCAGCTGCTGGCCAGTTTTTGAGAATGCTGGCTTTTCCTAATTAATGGATTATTTTTTTTTTTTATGGCAAAAATAAAAATCCAGACCTGCACAGTTTGTGGAAACTGCACTAGCGAAGCAGTCTTTATTACTCAGGCTCCAAACCCTCCTGTGGTACTTTAGATAGTAAAGACATATTTATTTTAAATAATCAGAAAAGGACAACAAAGCATAGCTGAATAGTTTTCCAGTGTGACTGAGATACTTCCTGAAATTACTTAACTAGAAACAGTGCACAAACAAAACAAAGTATACCTTCTAAAGCAGTTTCATGATCTTTTGCAGCTGTTTCATCTTCTTTTTCTTCTTCAGCCTGAGAAAGCCATTGTATAACAAATTAGAGCCATGTATTTTCAATAAAATACTCATATGACTGATAAACTTTAGTGATTAATCTTTCAGATTTAAAAGATTACATTCCAACTCAGTCTATTAAAATACAGTGTACATGTGTATTAAATTCAACTAATTTCACCTCAGATCTATTTCAGCTCTATTTCAACACAGTCTTTTCCACATCTAGCTATTCTAAATCTATATATTCTAACTCAATATATTCCAGCTCAGTCTCTTCCAACTTGGTCTATTTAAACTCAGTCTATTTCAGCTTGGTCTATTCAAACTCAGTCTATTTCAGCTTGGTCTATTTAAACTCAGTTTATTTTAACTTGGTCTATTTAAACTCAGTCTATTTCAGCTTGGTCTATTTAAACTCAGTCTGTTCCAGCTTGGTCTATTCAAACTCAGTCTGTCCCACATACACTAGATGGTCTTTATGGCAGGGAGCCAAGCCTGGCACTCTGATAATTGTGGATTTGTTCTGTGGCCTGTGACATTCAGTTTCCGAGCATACTTTTTAAGGAGATCCACACGAGTCACCACTGGAGCTGTGATGTTTGTACTTTGTGCATTGCTGTCAGCAAGCTGGGTTGAGTTGAGTCAAGAATTGACATCACAGTACTTGGGACATTCCCATATGTGCTCTTTCCTCATCCTCAGCAGCCACGCAGAGTTCCAACACTGATGAAAATATAGCGAGTTGCCTGATAAAGAGCAAGTTAATTAAGCTAGATTACCAACATAATTCTACTTTCATATCATCTCCTATTCTGCCAACATACCTCTTCATCCTCTTCTTCCTCCTCCTCCTCTCCTTCTCGGAACTCAACTTCAGCAACATAATAGTTCTGCTCAGTGCCGAAGAACTTTCCCCAAAATCTGACATGCTGCAAAGGATGGTTCTCGACCAGAGCTTTCATTGACAACCAGATTCGAACTATCTCCTCTCTGTTTAGACCAATACCAGCTTGCTCGAAGAAGAAACAAAGCTCCATGAGATTGGGCAGAGGAGATTCAACCTCCTCATCCCGAGCAACTTCCTCTTCACCGTCATCACTAGCTTTCTGAGAGTGAGATTGAAGAAGACAAAATAGATATAAAAAAAATTTTTTTTAATGTAAAAATTATTAGTATGAGAGGGAGTCGCCGTGGCGGGGCGGCTAGATACTCGCCACGGATCAGAAGGTTCACTCCCTGGTGGAGACGGACTTTTTTCAAAAATGACCTTGGCTCCCAGGTCGACTCAGTTTTGAGTGAGTACCGGGTGCAGTCGTGGGAAGTAAAGGCGGCTGGCATGATGCTGACCACATCACCCATCTTGTGCTGATTTATCTATAAAATATAGGTCTAGCCCTATATGCCCTATTCACCTAAAGGCGTGGAAAAAATGTCCTTTACTTATTTTTTGTTAATTAGTATGAGAAAAGATGGAGGGGAGCTGTTTCTTGTGGGTGCTCGTAAAGGTACCAAACAATCATCATCTTTCTGCGACCCGCTGAAAAACATACGCAGTCATATAGTGAGCTGTACTGTAGTGATTGTTGACTGTATGTTTACCATATAGTTTTGTTGTCTTTAGATTAACTCATAAAGTCATAACTAGTACATTTGTTTCATCTGTTGTATTTTCAGTTATACAGTGTGGGTGGTGGGGCCCTACTGTGGGGGAGACATGAGTTGTCTCAGACAACAAGCAGGTTAAAGGAGTTGACTAATTTAGGGCATCCTTTGAAGTTGGAGTACATCAGTCTAAGACTCAAGGAACCAAGATAATGCATACAAATAAGCCAGATGTGCATGGAACACTTAGGATCTAAAACAATACTTAAGT
The DNA here is from genome assembly GCA_905116865.2 of Candidula unifasciata. Classification (NCBI taxonomy): domain Eukaryota; kingdom Metazoa; phylum Mollusca; class Gastropoda; order Stylommatophora; family Geomitridae; genus Candidula; species Candidula unifasciata. Next base: position 1,019,758 of record CAJHNH020002669.1, on the reverse strand, counting down.
CCAGAAGTGGATGAACACCCAGAACTTTCTTCCAGATTTTACAGCTGGAAAACGCAAAGAAGTAGAAGAAGAAGTAGAAGAAGAGTAAATAAGTTTAACCCCACCAGGACACCACACAAGCGATAAACACCCGGTGACACAAAGTACCACCATGAAGATGAGCATCACCTGTGGAGAGGTTCCAGAAGTATTCAGATATATTTCAATACTACAACACAGTTTAAAACAGAATTAACTAATTCCACAAATGATTATCAGTAGTCTGTAAATAAATTGCAATGGTGACATTCAGCGCAGAAAAAAAAATAATTATCATCATCATCATCAATTCTTTTTATGCCAGTGGCACATGAGGCTTCAGTGAGGACTTTCTATGCTTTCCTGTCCTTTGCAATCTTCAGTGCAGTTTTCCATGTCAGAGATGCTGCACTCAGGTCACTTTCCATGGTTCGTCTTCATGATGTTTTTGAGTGCCCCTTTTTTCCTCTTTTCTCCTGGTATCCATGTGAGAGCTGTTTTGGCAGGTATTTCAGGATTCATTTTCATAACGTGGCCAAGCCATTTCCATCTTCTCTTGGTTATCATACTGTCTAGAGTTTCTTGGTTTGTGACTTGAAGTAGTTTAGTGTTTGAGATTGTATCTGGCCAGAAAAGTTTAATAATTCTAAGTAGACATGTGTGGTGGAAGGTGGACAGCTTGTGTGCATCCTTTTTGGTCATTATCCAGCATTCCGCTCCATAAAGAAGAACTGGCAAAATAATGCTCCTTTTAAGAAAAGAATGGTGCAATATAAAAGACTGCATAGAGGCATTGTATATTGTAAATACAGACCTGCTAACAAATATTGATTATAAAAAGATATCAAACCAGACATGAAGAAGAACCAATGAGCTTAACCTTCTGACAGTCATAAATGACATGTGAACTCTGCACTTAGAAAGTCTTTTTCATCGGCACAGTTACAAGCAAAAGTACACAGAAATCACTTAACTGTGATCTCTCCAAGAAATATATATTTATCTGGCTATTTTAAACTCTGAGACACATGGGAAATACATTCTAGACATAAATATGTATATAGCAGCTAAGGGCCATAGCTCTAATAGGTTAGGAAAAGCTTACCAAAAAAAATAAAAAATAAAAAGAACTTTATTGCAACAGTATTGTTTTCATGTGATGAGATAAATGGTTGTATAAAACATCATGCACCTGGAACCAGAAAGAGGAGCTGTAGAAGAGGGAGACGCAAACAAAGGGAAATGTTCCATGACAAAAAGAGTAAATGCAGAGCATAGATGACTCAGATTTTTGCGGACACATGAATACCTACACAAATTGACAAAGTCTCTGATATTCTGGATTTTCTTCCTCTTCTTCGTAGCTTTCACTGGCTGTAAACTCCTGTGAACAGTTCTGGTTGTTCATCCACTTATGGACTTTGGTCATGTTCCAGAACTTGACTTTTGCATGCACATCCAGGACATGCAGATCTGGCTTTTTTGTATGCAGACATGCAGATCTGGCTTATTTGTATGCAGACATGCAGATCTGGCTTATTTGTGTGCAGACATGCAGATCTGGCTTTTTTGTGTGCAGACATGCAGATCTGGCTTATTTGTATGCAGACATGCAGATCTGGCTTATTTGTATGCAGACATGCAGATCTGGCTTTTTTGTATGCAGACATGCAGATCTGGCTTTTTTGTATGCAGACATGCAGATCTGGCTTATTTGTATGCAGACATGCAGATCTGGCTTATTTGTGTGCAGACATGCAGATCAGGCTTATTTGTGTGCAGACATGCAGATCTGGCTTATTTGTATGCAGACACTGCCTGTCCGGCAGACTCACTCCCACTTTGAAGGAAATACTACTAATTATCTACTTTGATTACTGTTGTGAGGTGAGCAGCCAACCCTTCACAATGGACGAGTCATGAATTTGACTTCCCTCGCGCTCAGTCAAATTTCAAACAAACCCGTCCGGAAGGGTATATAGTCCCTTACATTGATATATAGCTTTATCTGGTGATATATTCATTTCTAGACACTCTAGTTGCTTTGATAAATCTTCATTTGCAAACTTGCAACTGTAGGTTGACGATTTCTGCTAATTTATTTAGAAATTCCTGTAAACCGGTTTACACCTTGGGCAGGAATACAGGGAACTTCTTTCCTAGAGACACTAAGTTTGATTTTGAAAAAACATTCTTTCGCCTGATCCCAAAGTGTCAAGACGTGTACACAGTCTATGTAGAAATTGGCGCATTCAAAGTTCCATTTCTATCTTGGAAGATTTCCTAAGCTTGGGTAAGTTGATTATAGTTTATGAGTACCATAATTGATGTCTTTTTAAAGTTGGCCACTGCTGCAGAGAGGGCAGAGTCAGCTGTGTGATCGCACAGAGTTCGACCGTTCTTGATGTCCAGAGATCAAGCTCCGAACATTAGACCTTCCCCTGTACAGACTAATTAGTTGGTGCTCTACATAACCCACACCATTTGTAAAGATATTAAACCCTACAGGTAATTATTCTCTGACCAGTCAAACGAAGCTTTGTGCAGCATAACAGAAATGGGGAATCTAGGTCATCTTTAACCTGTGAAATACTGTGGCGTCAGGGCTAGGCGCTCTGAGTCAATGGTGTGTTTGACACCGATTCAGTGGGTGTGTAGTGAACGGCCTGTGGGGACGGAATATATATATATAGGTACTAACTGTAATCATTGTATGTCTGCGAGTGCAGATGTGAGGGTGGAGAGGGGATGATCTATGTGTGGTAGTGTCTGTCTATCTCCACTATATACCTTGTTTTCTATCTGTTGCACTAATTTACAGACAGATAAATGAAATGAGACATTGTCTCTTGTTCTTGAGAGTTACACTCTGAGGAATGGAGAAATGTGGCAAAGGTAGGAGAGAGCTGGTGTGTGAATAAGGGTGATTACTAATTCTGAATTCTTTCCTGACAGGATGATACCTTCTTAGAGATCAGGCAGATGAATCACAGTCCAGCCAACAACCACCAACCCATACCATTCTGTGCACCAAGCAGATCCAAAAGTCCTGTATACTGTGCCACTACCTCAACGTGGCAAGAGCTTGTTTGTGAGTTCCAGGACCAGTGGACAATTGCAGACACCTATGTCATCAATCCAGAGAACCAGTCTTCAAGAGCTTTGTTGGGCTCTTATGCATTTATTGTGTCATTACCTGTGAGACCGGCAGTGGGCATCACAGTCTCCAAGAGCTTTGGAGGGCTCCTATGCAGTTATTGTGTCCTCGTTTGTGACAGTCAGCTTGTACCAAATCAAGTCGAGGCCCAACTACTAATTGAGTCAACTACAGTCGAATCACCATGGACTGAGGGGAGCATTGACCTACGAACTGGGCTAAGTGATCTTTGATTCACATTACATGCTCTTTTTCCACAGCACCTTATCAGTCGGATGATGAACTTATGTACTCAAGACTACATCTGGCTGCTTCAATATCTGGGTTGTGTCAATGTTTCCTGAGCTCCATTCACTGAACTCTTGTTGATTTATTCATTATTATATGTATATATTGTACTAATTACATGCACGAATTTTTATGGCTGACTTGGGTGTCCCTATTTCACCATTCTAACTGCCTAGCTTTGATGTTTGTGTGAGTAATAAGTGTTATCTGTGTTAACATGGCTATGAAAGTATACTATCCGCATATCCTGCAGCTTTGCTCATGAGTCCTAGCCATCTATTTTAGCCCCAATCCACGCCGCTTGAGCAGCGTGGGGGATACTCTCAGCGGTGGCGGTAGTCGCTGGAAAACCGCAAATTAGGTCACTGGAAGTGCGCAATTGACACGTGACTGAGGCCCTGTTTTTGGCCGCGATCTTTTGTGCCCGTTCTTCGGAGGATAGCCCAGGATTTTAATTCCTCAGATAATAGGTTGTTGTCAAAGATGTAATCTTGCTGACACAAAAGGCCATGCTGGTAGATTAATTTGCCAGATGGTTTGTGTTAAATGGATCGTGTAAGCGCTGAAATGTAAAAATAAATTGACCAAGTAAATTAGGATATCCAAGAGATAACATAAAATGAATGTTGATCAGAGAGGCTTCAGGCGCTGGACTGGATTCCATCAACAAGATGACTGGACATTGATGAAATTAAATTATTAAAAGAATACAATAAAATCTGCCTATTGCAGACTGAATTTAAAAAAAAAAAATTCAGATATTAAAAGAAAGGCTTACTGTGAACAATTTCCTTTGGATCTGCGCAAGAGCAACTTCTGTTGATCTGTCAACCTTATCTTGTATTGTATCATAATTTGATGTGAATTTGGTTCTCTTCTCATCTTTGCTGATGTCCTCAAAAATATCAATCACATTGTCGGGACGTTCGTCTAAGATCTTGCCGAGAACTCGAGATAAGTGATCATAGCTGAAATACAATAGGGGTATAATACACGTCAGCATATGTGGCTTACATGCTTCATATTTCTGAGGTGCCGCATTTGATCCCAGCTGTAGGTGATTCAGCAATAGACGACCTTGCGTTGGTTTCAAGAACCAAAAGTGAAGAAAATAAAATACGAAAAAATTATGGGATGTGTTCTGCAATGTCATGTAAAGATATGCAGCTAACTTTTTATATATTACACTCTTTTTATTTCACTTCCTTCTCTGCTGCTGATGCTATTAGATATTTACCTCCAAGAGTGTTCTACCTTTAGACAATGAGTAATAAGATATAATCAATAAATTCCACAATTTATTGTTTAAATATTTAATCGTATCTCATGAGGTGGGCAACTACATCATTTAGATCAACACATAATGAAGCCCAAAAATGGCCGCTTCTGATGCCTGTGCAAGGGTGGGTAGATGGATTGGAGTGTAGGCAGAGAAATAGATAGATGTAACGGATGGATGGGTTCTGAGTTGAGCTATTGGTGGGTGTTTGGATGGTTGGTTGGATAGATGGATGGGTGGATGGATGGAAAGGTTCGCTGATGGATAAGTGAGTGTGTGGGTGCATGGATAGACAGATGTATGGATCAGTAGGTGCATATAAGAATAAATTCAAGGGTGGATGAAAAGATGAATGAAGCAAGTTACCACACTTGTAATCACCATAATTAATATAACTATTTTTTTTTAATGCTGTCTAGCCCAGAGCTATGCTGTCTAGCCCAGAACTATGCTGTCTAGCCCAGAACTATGCTGTCTAGCCCAGATCTATGCTGTCTAGCCCAGAACTATGCTGTCTAGCCCAGAACTATGCTGTCTAGCCCAGAACTATGCTGTCTAGCCCAGATCTATGCTGTCTAGCCCAGAACTATGCTGTCTAGCCCAGAACTATGCTGTCTAGCCCAGATCTATGCTGTCTAGCCCAGAACTATGCTGTCTAGCCCAGAACTATGCTGTCTAGCCCAGAACTATGCTGTCTAGCCCAGAACTATGCTGTCTAGCCCAGAACTATGCTGTCTAGCCCAGAACTATGCTGTCTAGCCCAGAACTATGCTGTCTAGCCCAGAACTATGCTGTCTAGCCCAGAACTATGCTGTCTAGCCCAGAACTATGCTGTCTAGCCCAGAACTATGCTGTCTAGCCCAGAACTATGCTGTCTAGCCCAGATCTATGCTGTCTAGCCCAGAACTATGCTGTCTAGCCCAGAACTATGCTGTCTAGCCCAGAACTATGCTGTCTAGCCCAGAACTATGCTGTCTAGCCCAGAACTATGCTGTCTAGCCCAGAACTATGCTGTCTAGCCCAGAACTATGCTGTCTAGCCCAGAACTATACTGTCTAGCCCAGAACTATGCTGTCTAGCCCAGAACTATGCTGTCTAGCCCAGAACTATGCTGTCTAGCCCAGAACTATGCTGTCTAGCCCAGAACTATGCTGTCTAGCCCAGAACTATGCTGTCTAGCCCAGAACTATGCTGTCTAGCCCAGAACTATGCTGTCTAGCCCAGAACTATACTGTCTAGCCCAGAACTATGCTGTCTAGCCCAGAACTATGCTGTCTAGCCCAGAACTATGCTGTCTAGCCCAGAACTATGCTGTCTAGCCCAGAACTATGCTGTCTAGCCCAGAACTATACTGTCTAGCCCAGAACTATGCTGTCTAGCCCAGAACTATACTGTCTAGCCCAGAACTATACTGTCTAGCCCAGAACTATGCTGTATACTTTAATGTGTCCATGATCATGGCCATTTATAAGCAATTGAACAATACAGAAGCATCACAAATGTTCCCTTTCCACGCCTTTAGGCGTATTGGGAATATAGGGCTAGACCATATATTTTTTATAGGCTAATCGGCACTCGGTGGGTGATGTGGTCAGCATCACGCGGGCCGCCTTTACTTCCCAGGACTGCATCTGGTACACACTCATGGCTGGGTCGACCTGAGAGTCACAGTAATTGTAGAAGAAAAAAATTCCGGCTTCATCAGGACGTGAACCCACGACCATCCGATCCGCAGGTGGGCGTCTAGTTGCCAAAGCTACGGCGACTCCCAAACAGAAGATAGAAGATATATCATAACAACGTGGGAAACATGGTCTGGCGGGGAGTGACCGGAGCATCTGACCGACACTCTACCTCAGAGGAAAGGAAGAAAGGCATATAATCAAACTGCCTCTATCATAACTGGAACTCTTCCCTGGCTGCTGAAGATGAGGGCAGATCAAGTATGGAATGTCTTAAGTGCTGTCGTACTGGTTCTTGACCCGGTTCAGATGAGTTCATGTTAAAAACATCCGTTATTAATTATCGCAAATAACTGAAACACAGAACTTAATACTTGCAGGTTCATTCCGGTATTCGTGCTTGCTGTCAGGAGATACGACTTCGCCTTTTGAAACTCCTTTTCCTTGTCACTTTGTTCTGATATTTTTCTTTCAGGATCAGCGTCCACGTACGACATGATTGTTTGTTCTTTTTTACCCTGAAATACTTCGTAGGTTACAGTTTGTCCTCTTTACCTCTGTGTTAAGTCAATTTAACGAATACGTTTAACATACAAACTGTTCATCTGCCAGTACACGCTCAATGGCGTCCTGTATCCATGGAAACCGTGTTGCTACGACTAAACAACAATTTTGAGCTAAACGTCACATCCTATTTGTGTACACAAAATGTGGTGACGTTCAACGAACATCGGTCTCCAAAAGTGAGAAGAACAGAGAACCCCCAAGTTGGGATGTTAGTTTTTATATCTTCTTTATTAATACTTTCAGTTGGATTATATGTGCGCGTCTGAATGTAGTTGTCGGTTTTCAATTTCGTGAATGCCCACTGTTATGATATAACTTGTATTGTTTGATATAGTTTAAAATTATCTTTCACTTTCACACATTCATTATTATTAATATTATTTATTGATGAATATGAATATGATGAATCAAATGAATGAATGAATTAATTAATTGAATTGATTAGATATGAATTATTAATTTGTATTATTCTATCGATTGATTTTTGAGGAAGATAATCGCATGAAAAATGATGCATTAATAGTTTTTATATTTGATTGAATGAGTGAAAAAAAAATAACATCGCTGTATTTTTGACATAATTTGCCAGTACCAGTACCCTACTACTACTTCTTCTTCTCGGGTAGTCAAATCAGTGAAACTGTCTCATTCATGCATCACATGATTGATAATTGATATAAAAATCAATGTGAGTGAACTGCATATTTGGCATTTCCATGCATACTCCTCTGATGCAGCACTACTGCAAGGTACCTCTGCTAATTGTTCCCATGAAGAGATGGTTAGGATGTTTCCTTTCTGGGACTCAAATGCGGCATAGATGCGCCTAACTATGCTTTACTCCCAGGTCACGCAAATAATTGTGTCAGAAAGTCGTCATTGTCCACTAGCCCAGTCGGCTATTCTCCAACTAACGGTCGGCAAAGATGGTGGTGGCAAAATATCCACCCGAGCCGCGGTCACGGGTCATTGCGCGCTTCTGGCTATTTAATTTACGGTCTTCCCGCAGTTTTCCCGCCAACAACTGCGCTACCGCCTAGTGGCCCCCATGCCGTGGATTGGGGCTAAAATAGATGGCTAGGACTCACGAGCAGCAGCTTCTGCATCTCCTGCAGCTTTGCTCATGAGTCCTAGCTATCTAGTTTAGCCCCAAACCACGCCACATGAGCGGCGTGGGGGCCACGTGGCAGTAGCCATTGTCACAGGAAAAGCGCACATGAAGTAGCCGGAAGCGCGCAATTGACCCGCGACCCCAAGTGCGCAATGACCCGTGACCGCGGCTCGGCTGGATATTTTGTTCCAGTCCGTACAGCTTTGATGCCATTGATGCTGATGGTTATCAGAGTAGCTGCAGACAAGAAGCCTTGCGTAGAGCTAAGGATCGCACACTGAAAAGAGGAAGGTTTTGAATGGTGCAAGCTTAAGACACCATTGGGTGCATGCTTGATCAATTTGAGCAAAAAATGAGTGGGTCGGGTGTCCAAACAAGTTTCAGACTTGTGTAGGCTTCTAATCACTTTAGATTGTGAGTGCAGAGACTGGCCAGCTGGTGCTGCCAAATCAGAAGTTCAAGAAATGATTCATGACTATTTCCACCCAAGTGATGTGATTATCTATACATATGGCACTGTATTGAGGGGCAGACAAAGTGTATTGGGGTTCATAGCAAAGGCGAATGGACGTCCCTTAGTGCAGCAGAGCTTTGCATATGAAATAACAACATCTAGTTTAAGAATGGAGGTGGAGGCAGTCTCTACTACTGCCGCTGGCTTGAGAATCAGCTGTGTACACATGCCGTGATTGTAACTGTCTCACAGAGCATGTTGAGAAAGGTGAAGACAGGCATGCTTCGTGTAGAGTGGCAACCATCACTTCAGAGGTCCTGGGTAGTTAGAATCCTCTGGATATTTTCTCCAGGTCATGCTGGTGTGTTGGGAAATGAGCAGGCAGATAGACTAGCTGGCTCTGCACCACTTGGTGGTGAACTGATGTATGACAAGCTAGATATTGTGAGGACCTTTTGAGGGTGTCGAGACCAGTCAAGAGGAAAGAAACCTGCTTCTTAAATAGGATGTCATCTACTTAATTCCGGACACATAATTGACACAGACACTGCTTTCCTTTTGGTTTACCACACTCTGAACAGGAGACTGGTGAGAATGGCTGCAGCTTTAACAATTAAAATCAACAACCCCCTCCTTTGTAAGCAGACATAATTTATTGTAAATTTGAAGTTACCCTGGTGAGTCACGTGACTATGTGACCTAAACACACATGATGTATATTTTTCAGATGGATAAAAGAAGATTAGCAAAGAAGAAGGAATCAGGCCTTAATGAAGGTATAGCAGGTCGTTATGTCAAAAGGGATACGCCACCTTTGTTGCGAAGTAAGTCAGTGTGTGATTTTATTTTTCATTATTTTTTTTTCAATGCTTTAGGATCATAAACTATCACAGAGAACTGCTGTGCTGTATCAGAGAGCTGCAGTAGAGTAATTCAACCAATCAGTGCTGTATCAGAGAGCTGCAGTTGAGCAGTTCAACCAATCAATGCTGTATCAGAGAACTTAGTGTGTGTGGAAATGTGTAGTATGGTAATATAACATAACTAAACTTGTATATAGAAAGCTGTATAGTCATATAGTATACAGAGAGCTTCAAAAGATTTATACAACTAATGTACAGACTTCCAATCTGTGGATAGGTCAGCTGGCAGTTAATACTTGAAGTGTTATTTGCCTCTGGCCACAGTTTGCTGATGCAGTTTCCCCATTTCTGGACTAGGTGTCCAAAGGCTCCGTCTCCCAGCTACTGAGCTGACTGCTTGTCATGACACTGTGAGCTGTAGATTTCATGCAGAATGTTTATCTTCTCTGCCTGCAGCATTTTGGTGTTGTTGACTTTACAAAAACTGGCAGGTGGCCGATTACGTTTGGACTGGCATGCCTTTCATGCACTGTTGCTTGCATGGATGCTGGTCTGTCCTGATTGATTGCTTCCATCAGCATGAGCTGCAGTCTAGCGGAAGACTGTTAGTGCTGGCACATATAGCAGCTGCCTGGATTGTGCCAGGACTAATCTGTTTTCCATCGGTGTAAAGCATTTAGTGTTATTTCCACTAGCAAAGGAATGGAGCAATTATAATCTCAGCTAGCGATATAAAATATACAGAGAGATATCTTTTTACCATCACTTTGTTTGCAGGCTGCCATATCTTATTACCATCACTTGGTTTGCAGTCTACCATATCTTATTACCATCACTTTGTTTTCAGACTACCATATCTTTTTACCATCACTTTGTTTCCAGACTACCATATCTTTTTACCATCCTTTGGGCCAACAACCACGTCTTATTATCATTATTTTGAGCAACTACCATATCTTATTACCATCACTTTGGGCAGACAACCTTAACTAATTATCTTTACTTTCAGCAACTACCATATCTTGTTACCATCACTTTGGGCAGACAACCATATCTTATTGTCACTAATTAGAGCAAACTACCACATATTATTACCATCACTTTCGCAGACTGCTATATATTACAATTACTTTGTTTATCAGGTATCATATCTCATTACCATCACTTTACTTGCAGACTACCACACTCCTGTGAGGCAAGGAACCTCCTTTCAAAGGATGGGTCGTAACACCAAGCTGCCAGCCTCCTACATTCCTCAAACACAGACGTCCCCAAGCCCAGCAGGTCACATAGCTGCACAGTCTGTCTCAGCATCCAGATCTTCTGTGCCGACATCACCATATGCTGAACCCAGCCCTTCAACTTTCCATGACATTGACAGATATTATGTGGGAAACCAGCCAGTGCAGCATCAGCAGCAGCAGGTGAAATACTCCAACTACCAACATCAGACGGTGGCTGCATCCGGAGGCGGTCAGCAGTCCCCACAAGGTGCACACCAACAGCAGTCACAGCACCAAACTTACCAACAACAGTCTGCACAAGCACAGTTGGTGCCTTCGTCTATGAGTAACTTGACTCTGGGCTTTCAGAATATGAGAGTGACTTCTATCCCAGTGTCACGGACAGATGTGACCTCTGCTGTCACACGAACATATGGTGTGGCTTACTCGCAGCCAGTGAGCGGTATTTCGACTGGGGTCTCCCGTCCGGTGATGAATGTGTCATATTCAGGCTATAACAGCAGTGTTGCAGATTCCCAGCATAAACAGATGTGGTACCCCCAATCAGGAGCTGGCCAGGACGATGCACGTATTCCACACACTGCACTTAGTATTATCAGAGAGGGTGAGAGTCTCCCTCACAAGTAGCTTGATTCCATTGTTGTTGTTTAACTCCTTCATGAGTAGCTTGATTCCATTGTTGTTGTTTAACTCCTTCACAAGTAGCTTGATTCCATTGTTGTTGTTTAACTCCTTCACAAGTAGCTTGATTCCATTGTTGTTGTTTAACTCCTTCACAAGTAGCTTGATTCCATTGTTGTTGTTTAACTCCTTCACAAGTAGCTTGATTCCATTGTTGTTGTTTAACTCCTTCACAAGTAGCTTGATTCCATTGTTGTTGTTTAACTCCTTCACAAGTAGCTTGATTCCATTGTTGTTGTTTAACTCCCTCACAAGTAGCTTGATTCCATTGTTGTTGTTTAACTCCTTTACAAGTAGCTTGATTTCATTGTTGTTGTTTAACTCCTTTACAAGTAGCTTGATTTCATTGTTGTTGTTTAACTCCTTTACAAGTAGCTTGATTTCATTGTTGTTGTTTAACTCCCTCACGAGTAGCTTGGTTCCATTGTTATTGTTTAACTCCCTCACAAGTAGCTTGATTCCATTGTTGTTGTTTAACTCCCTCACAGGTAGCTTCATTCCATTGTTGTTGTTTAACTCCCTCACAAGTAGCATCATTTCATTGTTATTGTTGTTTAACTCCCTCACAGGAAGCTTGTGGTGCAGTGATTTCAGTCACAGATGATGGAAGTCCAGTGGAGATACTCTGTACCTCACCTACAGCACCAGCCTTGTCTATGCTGGTTTTACAGAACCTTATCCAAGAATCCTGCTGCACTTCCTTGTCTATGCTGGTTTTGCGGCACCTTATGCAAGAATTTTGCTGCACTTCCTAGTCATGCACCACAGATTATGTCTCAGTTGAACAGTTTGTTCCAATCTTACCAGATAACCAAACCATTTGATTCTTTGATGTTCTACTGTTAGTGTTGTCAGCTAATATGTTAGAAGAAGCACACCAGAAGGAGACAATCTACATTCTTGGGTCATGTCAGTAGAAGGAGGAAACTGGAGTACATCATGACAGTGGGAAAGTTGGCGGGGAAGAGAGAGAAAGAGACACACACACGGAGAGAAAGGATGCTAGATTTTGACATCATAACATGGGAGATCATCTAGGTAAGCATTGATTGAAAGTACACGAGACAGAAGGTTGAGGACAGACATGACTACCAACGCCACACGGCATGGACTATAGAGGATCGTCTTTTTCAGAGTTGATTAAAAATACACGAGACAGAGGGTTGTGGATTGACATGACTACCAGCGCCACACAGCATGGACTATGGAGGGTCGTCTTTGTCAGAGTTGATTAAAAATACACGAGACAGAGGGTTGTGGACAGACATGACTACCAGCGCCACACAGCATGGACTATGATCAGAAGAAGTATATGAGAAGCACCTGATGCATGTCACTAATTTGTACTGGTAGAGTGGCACACTTCGCTCTCTTCACGGCAGACCTAAAAATCTCTGTCTCTAGCCAATTCTCCAGCCCTGTGTGCTTTCATAACCAGTCATTTTCAGTGTCCTGTTTCCACATTCACGGAGGTTGACCTCTGTCTCATTTTCCAGACACCCTTCCTCACTGTTATCTCCAGATCCACACCACAAATCCACCAGCCACTTTCCCACAAGTGAGAACCCTCATTACGAGAAAATTAGAAACAAAGTAAAGTAAAGGTAAAGGACCCCATTCCTCGCCTTCAAGCATATAGGGCTAGACCTATATTTTATAGACCAGTCGGCACTTGGTAGGTGATGTGGTCAACATCACGCCGGCTGCCTTTACTTCCCAGGGCTGCACCTGGTACCCACTCAAGGCTGGGTCAACCTGAGAACCAAGTCTTTTTTTTTTCTTCAAAAGTCCAACTCCATCGGGACCCAAACCCATGCCGTACTGAAAAACAAACATTGGTTATAACCATGAAAATGATTTCCTCAAACAACTGAACAGAAAAGCCCCAGTCACAGTTTTTCACTTACGTACTGGACACTGCAGACTCAACAATCACTCATATAACTTAGGTATGAGCCAAACAGCTCTCTGTTGGTGTCGTTGCTGTGAACAAACATGGCCTGCAAGACTGTCCTCTTTTGGTGTAGCTGAGGAGCAACATGTGGCCACACCCAGTAGACCTGAAAACTAATCATTGGGGGAACCTCACATACCTTGAGAAGACACCACAGTTTATGGCCTAATAATGATAGTTAAGACCAGAGATTGCTGAAGAAGATTTCCAGACCGCCTTGACGGATGACATGTCCAAGATACCTTAGCTTTAAGGAGAGGATGCCAGTTCTACTGGATGTTCAGGTGGTGTAGGATGCCAGTTCTACTGGATGTTCAGGTCATGTAGGATGTCAGTTCTACTGGATGTTCAGGTGGTGTAGGATATCAGTTCTATTGGATGTTCAGGTTGTGTAGGATGTCAGTTCTACTGGATGTTCAGGTGGTGTAGGATGTCAGTTCTACTGGATGTTCGGGTGGTGTAGGATGTCAGTTCTACTGGATGTTCAGGTGGTGTAGGATGTCAGTTCTACTGGATGTTCAGGTTGTGTAGGATGCCAGTTCTACTGGATGTTCAGGTCGTGAAGAAAGTCAGTGCTTTTATTCTTCTTGGTCCGTGGTCTTCTAAGAAGTTGTCTGCAGCATTTCAGTTTAAAAGCTCCAATCTTCAGAGCACAAATTAACAATTAAACTACTCCGCAATAAAAAACCTTATATATATTGCACCAGCTGAAAATTAAAAGATATTGTAAATAACAGAGTAAATAAGAAACCTTATAGATATTGCACCAGCTGAAAATTAAAAGATATTGTAAATAACAGAGTAAATAAAAAACCTTATAGATATTGCACCAGCTGAAAATTATAAGATATTGTAAATAACAGAGTAAATAAAAACAGGACTTTACAGTTGTTGCTTTTGTTTTGATTTTGGTGCAGGACTGCTGTCAATATACAGAGATGTGACCACAAGACCTTATGGAGAGAGCAATGGAAATGTTGATTGATTGATTGTACTGTGAAGATTATGGGTTTAGTTTGGACTAAGGGTTTAGGTTGTCCAGTACAGGGGTTTCATAGATCCCTGGGGGTCAGCACTGGAGCTTGTTGCTTTGTGTGACACTCTTGGTGGGTGAACAGCCGTGTCAGATAAAACCCAGTGCTCTCAAATTGAACATCTCCCTTCTAACTAAAAAAAAAAATTTGCATTAACTCTTCTACATACAATCAGTAATTATTTGATTATTATCTTACAAGACTACATGCCCTCTTAAAAGATAATAGTATATTTAATATACCTCCAATAATTATTAGATTTGATGTTTTATTATTCTGAATTAGTATAATTTAGAAATTTAGGGATAATTTGAGCAAATTCGCGCATTTGTACCTAATATTTAGTGTTTGTCAGTGTTATTGAATATTACTTGTTGAAAGACAATTGAATGAAACAATGTATGAAGGGGGTGAGGTCAGTAGAGCAGAATGGTGGATGCACTTGCGTCTCTGTTTGTTAATCTTTTAATCTTACTACTTACTTACATAGTTTATCCTCTTCTACCCTTATGTATAGAGGTTTGCAAAAGAGATCGCCAGACTTCGCTATCAGCTGTTTTCTTTTTGGTTCAGTCATCTGTCAGTCAAAGACTGTTAAATGTTTCCATGGGTTATCCTGGTGGTCTGGTTTCCTGGTTCTTGGCTTCCGTACCTGCCATGGTGGCTGATTTTCTCCCATTCTGCATACACATCCAAACCTTCGTAACTAACTGATCCACTTGAGTTTCTAAAGCCTGGGTTTCAAGATCATGACGTATTGTACTTTTTGAACATAAAGACTTAATTCTTGTATCCCTTAGATGACAATCCTGAATCCCAACCATATTACAAGTACACAGGAGCCACCAGCAACAGTAGCAGCGGCAGCAATGCAAGCAACAATGTTGGTGGCATCAGCAGCAACAACGACTACTACAACCTCCAGCAGTTGGAAGAGAACTACCAGATAGCCCAATACCACCAGGAGATTCGGAGCCACTACGCACAGCAGAACCCAGGCGGCAACCTGCTCGGCAAAGGCATGTTTGGGATGGTTGCCAGCGACCTTGTCGAGCTGAAGACCCAAACTTCTCCTGTCACTTCATCTGGCAAGTCATGGTTTATGTTTATCTTTTCATGGTTTGTTTTTGTTATTGCCTTTCAGCCGTGGAACATAATATTGCCTAATTAATCCACACAGCAGCTAATGCTTTTTGGGATTTACTTGGAGCTTACATTCAAGAGAATCAACTTAATTGCACTGGGGTTTACCCCAGACTCCCTGCAGAACAGATAGCCACCTGCCAACAGTGTCGCACGAAGCATGAATACTGTAGCTCCAGCGATGATCTCCAGGGATCTTTATACAAACTGCGCTCATAAACTGAATGCCACCTCCCTGTAACAAACCCTTCAGGGTACAAGGCAGATGGCTGGACCACTGGGCATCGAGGCCCCCAACTTCCTGTAAGTGATGCTGCAGTCAAGTGTACAAGTTTACCTCCAGTTTTGTGTTTGTCTCTTCATGTTTATTTGTTATCTGCCAGCCTGGCAAGGGTATTTCATTATTTATTTCTGTTGTTCTGATTATTTCTGCCTTCCCACTCTGGTGTAATTTAATTGTAATGGTTTGTTTGTATCTTTTCACTCAAATAATGCAGATACAAACTGTACATTTCACTGTTTTATTACCTGGCATATTTTGCTGTGTTCATCTAATGCCTTATTAGAGTTGCGTCAAGATATAATGAAGCACACAAAAACTGAATAAATTCTGCTTGTTTTAAAATTCTTGTAATGTTTATTTCTCTCTTCCTTCTCCAGTATTAGAACCTGTTATGCTGTATGGCAGCAAATCTTGGAATGTCACTGAACAAATTAAGAAGAATTTTGAAGCAACAGAGATGTGGTTTCTAAGACGAATGTTACGAATACCTTGGACGGCCAGAGTAACTCTTGAAAGAGGCTAATGATTTCTACATACAACAATAAGAAAAAGACAAACACTGTTCCTTGGCCACATAATGAGAAGAGAGACATTTTAGAACATTGTGACAACTGGAAAGATCAGTGGAAAAAAGGGTAGAGGCAGACCAAGAGAGATGATGCTGGAGGGGCTGAAACGATGCCATGGAGGGATATCATCAAGCGAGATGTTCCAGGCAACCAGGGATCGTGATCTGTGGAGACGCATGAGCGCCTACGCCAGTTGGCAGGGCACATGGTGATGATGATGATGATATACTCAGCTGTGCTTTTTCTGTAATGATTTGTATGTGTCTTCTTATGTTAATTTCTCCTTTCCTACTAGCCAGGATAAGGCTAAACTTTGTGGCCTTTAATCCTTTGAGACATAACACACTAGACTTGTTATGGTGGTTGTTATTTTATATATATATAACTCTGTGCAGGTGTGGGTAGCTACCTGTCACAAGAAGAGTTGCCCCTACCCCCTGGGTGGTCCATCGACTGGACAGTCAGAGGCCGCAAGTATTACATTGACCACAACACTCAGGCCACACACTGGAGCCATCCTTTAGAGAAAGAGTCATTGCCTACGGACTGGGAGAGAATTGAATCAAAAGAAAGGGGGGTTTATTACTACAAGTGAGTTCCTTCTTCCTCTTCTACCGTTTATTCCTCTTCTGCTCTTGAATCTCCAGTGGAGCATAGACCCCCAACCAGGTCACACCAGTTCACCCTTTCCTTTGCTGTAGTGTGCTGCTCACCACATTTCCTTCCCTCCCCCTCCCCTTTTTTTTTTACTCTCTAGTTTACTTCTCCATATGTGTTTTGTTTTTTTCCAGTTTGATCTGCCTTATTTCTATGCCCCTGATTGTTCCATTGGCAGTCTAGTTATATTGTTCTCATGTTTTCTCACAGTTTGTCCTATCCAACAACAGCATCTTTTCTTCCCTCATGTTTCAGTAAAGTTGGTCTATTTCTCTCCAAAGCTCAACGTTAGTGATTCAGCCGTAGCATTTCATTCCCTCCATTCTGTGCAGGTACTAGCTAATTAATGTTTGTAGTTTATTGATAATTCTTTTAGATGTTCTGCATGATCCAGATATTCTTCTTCTTAGCATTCCCTGTCTGAAAAATCTGACGTAAATGACTTGTTGTTTGTCTTGGACTTTGATATTGTTCCAGTAATAGTAATTTTAAAAAATAAGACCACAAGAAGAAAAGATGCAAGAAGTAAAAAACAGAAGTCATCAATATGAGGAAGTTACATGACAACACTGTCAAGTTGAATTGAGTTGAGTCTAGAAATGACATCACAGCACTCGGGGCATTCCCATGTGTACACCGTCCTCATCTTCAGCAGCCCGCGCAGAGTTCCAGTACTGATGGTACCGGTCACAATCTGGTTACATGTCCGTAATAACACAGTCAAAAGTCAATTTAAAGAAGACATCAAAAAGCTGTTTAATAACCTTCCTGCCGAGTACTCAGATGTACAGAATGAATGGGCAACCTTTAAATCTGCTTTACTCAACACTCTTAAAAACAAATGTAGAACCAAAAAAGTAGGACTAGACAAACGATTAAGAATGGCATGGTGGAATAACGATGTCAAAGGTATCATTTCTAAAAAAAGAAGGAAGCATACCAAAACAAAATGAGTTCAATCAAAATGTGAACAAGATTATGTTACAAATAGATTGATAAGAAGAGATGCAAAATGAAAGATCAAAACGTTCGGAGAGCAGATGGCCACACTTAGTAAAAGTTACCCTAGAGAATTTTACAAACAAGTTGAAAATATGAGAACAAGAGATAAGTGCTATAATCCATCCAAAATTATAAACAACAAGAGAGGCAGTCATGTATTTAATCCACATCAAAGGCTAGCAGGATGGACAGAATATTTTACAAAGCGACTCCTGAAGACGAGGTAGATAACATCAGTTTTATGCCTCCAGCATTAACCAAATTTTTTAACATCAGAAGTAAAAGCTGTTATACAGAAGAGCCCTAAAAGCAAAGAACTTGGTTTAGATGGAATAACTACAGAAGCTATTCAAGCTTGTGGTCAAACTGGTATCAAATGGCTAACAAGAATATTCAATCCAGCATGGGAAGAAAGAAAAGTTCCACCTGACTGGCAGCAGGCATTGATAATACCAGGTAAGAAAAAAAATAAAAGGTAATACAAGAAACGGTTCATTGTACCGAGGTATATCATTCTTAAGCCACATAGGAAAAATGTATGCTAAAATATTAGAACAGAGTGTTAGACCTATAGCGGAACAGCACCTGAGTACATCACAATTAGGTTTCAGGAAAGGAAAAGGTTGCACAGATGCATTATTAACACTAAGACAAGTGTGCAAGACAACCATTGAATACGAAGATGAACTGAACATTGTGTTTGTTGATCAAGAAAACGTTTTTGATAGAGTAGATAGACACAAACTATGGGCCATTCTTTAGGATTATGGGATTCAAGGACAGTTGCTAGAGAAAATCATTGCCATATACCACACTTCCCTAATCACAGTGAGAACACAAGAAGGCACGTCTGATATGTTTACAGTCAATACAGGGGTAAGACAGGGATGCATGCTCTCTCTTCTCTTATTTAATATATACATAGATAGAATATCCAAAGAAGCCCGTTTTAAAGCAGTCAAGCCAGAAATTGAGGAACTGTACCTTCCAGGGAAGAAATTAGATCCACACACAATAAAAGAGCTACTGTTTGCAGACGATTAGTGCCTGTTCTACAGTGAGGGGAGTAGACTACAAGACCATTTAAACAGGCTGTTCAACATGCTGAAGATTTAACATGAAAATAAATACTACTACAATTGAAGTCATGCTGGCCAGTGAAAAACCTAGTCTACTACATATCAGGTTGAATGGTACTGTCTGAAACAAGTTAAAGAATTTAAATATCTAGGACGTATGTTTTTGGAGAGCTGAAGAATAGGTCAGGAAATAGAAACAAGATGCCAACAGGCCAGTGCACTTATATACCAACTGACACCGTTATTAAGGCATCCAAACATAACATGAAAGCTAGCATAAACACACTGTGCAACCAGTACTCTTTTCAGGACAAATAGAAACATGAGCGTGAAGTTTCGAATGGATGAAAGAATGTCTGCACTGAAGTATTTGCCAGAATTTGAAACTGATAGTAATCAGACCAGACTTTTATGCAGATTAAAAGCAATGTATTATTTATCTTTCTATCACTCCAGCCACATAACTCGCACAGCACAATACCACCACCCCTGTAGTCCCGTACCTGATGTTGTCCTAGGTTACGGGGTGCTCACCGTCCCTGACAGACTCCCCCCTCACCTGGAGTACAGACAGAACAATCAGCTGGTCCCAGCCAACCCGTATTTAAATACAGGTAAGGTTTTATGTACAGGTGTGTCTTTTCCCTTTCTTCTCACTCTTACTTTCGAAGTCATAGTTTATGTTTATAAAATTCATTTAAGTCTTTAACTCTTTGAGTCCCAGTGGGTTTAGCATCACAGGCCCAAGGGGTAGTCAAAAAAGACGTAAAATTGGCGCATCATCCGTTCACTGGGCTTCTAGGCAGTAACCTATGAACGTATGATGTGTTCCTTGGGACTCAAAGAGTTAAAAGATTTTGGAATAGTTAAAATCTGGTCAACCAGATCAGGGAAACCCCACCTAAAATTGGTAGGAAATGTTATGTAGTTTAAAGGTACAGTATACAGGTATTGTAGTCATATGCTCATCATGCTTTATAATCTACTGATATGTCTTGCATATTTGTTTTTCATTTCTTGCAGTTTTTAAGATAACAACAAAGTATTCAAATATTCAGAGCCATCATAATTTAGACCAAGCAGAAAATACATTTCAGAAATTGAAACATTTCTTATGATCTTACGTCAGATGTTAAAAAGTATATATAGAAGACAGTCATTTCACTGAATTCAGAGAGTTTGTAAATGTTATGTTGAACTTGATCTCTGGAGATGTTAAAAAATATATATATAGAAGACAGTCATTTCACTGAATTCAGAGAATTTGTAAATGTTATGTTGAACTTGATCTCTGGAGATGTTAAAAAATATATATATAGAAGACAGTCATTTCACTGAATTCAGAGAATTTGTAAATGTTATGTTGAACTTGATCTCTGGAGATGTTAAAAAATATATATATAGAAGACAGTCATTTCACTGAATTCAGAGAGTTTGTAAATGTTATGTTGAACCTGATCTCTGGAGATGTTAAAAAATATATATATAGAAAACAAGTCATTTCACTGAATTCAGAGAGTTTCTAAATGTTGTGTTGAACCTGATCTCTGGAGATGTTAAAATATATATATATAGAAAACAGTCATTTCACTGAATTCAGAGAGTTTGTAAATGTCATGTTGAACCTTATCTCTGGAGATGTTAAAAAATATATATATAGAAAACAGTCATTTCACTGAATTCAGAGAGTTTGTAAATGTTATGTTGAACCTGATCTCTGCAGATGTTAAAAAATATATGTATAGAAAACAGTCATTTCACTGAATTCAGAGAGTTTGTAAATGTCATGTTGAACCTGATCTCTGGAAATGTTAAAAAATATATATATAGAAAACAGTCATTTCACTGAATTCAGAGAGTTTGTAAATGTTATGTTGAACCTGATCTCTGGAAATGTTAAAAAATATATATATGGAAGACAGTCATTTCACTGAATTCAGAGTTTGTAAATGTTATGTTGAACCTGATCTCGGGAGATGTTAAAAAATATATATATAGAAAACAGTCATTTCACTGAATTCAGATAGTTTGTAAATGTCATGTTGAACCTGATCTCTGGAGATGTTAAAATGTATATTTAGAAAACAGTCATTTCACTGAATTCAGAGAGTTTGTAAATGTTATGTTGAACCTGATCTCTGGAGATGTTAAAAAATATATATATAGAAGACAGTCATTTCACTGAATTCAGAGAGTTTGTAAATGTCATGTTGAACCTGATCTCTGGAGATGTTAAAAAATATATATATAGAAGACAGTCATTTCACTGAATTCAGAGAGTTTGTAAATGTTATGTTGAACCTGATCTCTGGAAATGTTAAAAAATATATATATGGAAGACAGTCATTTCACTGAATTCAGAGTTTGTAAATGTTATGTTGAACCTGATCTCTGGAGATGTTAAAAAATATATATATAGAAAACAGTCATTTCACTGAATTAAGATAGTTTGTAAATGTCATGTTGAACCTGATCTCTGGAGATGTTAAAATGTATATTTAGAAAACAGTCATTTCACTGAATTCAGAGAGTTTGTAAATGTTATGTTGAACCTGATCTCTGGAGATGTTAAAAAATATATATATAGAAGACAGTCATTTCACTGAATTCAGAGAGTTTGTAAATGTCATGTTGAACCTGATCTCTGGAGATGTTAAAAAATATATATATAGAAGACAGTCATTTCACTGAATTCGGAGAGTTTGTAAATGTTATGTTGAACCTGATCTCTGGAAATGTTAAAATATATATATATGGAAGACAGTCATTTCACTGAATTCAGAGTTTGTAAATGTTATGTTGAACCTGATCTCTGGAGATGTTAAAAAATATATATATAGAAGACAGTCATTTCACTGAATTCAGAGAGTTTGTAAATGTCATGTTGAACCTGATCTCTGGAGATGTTAAAAAAAACCTCCTTTCTTCCTCAGAAATACCAGAATGGTTACTTGTTTTCTCCAAAGCCCCCCATGAGCATGATCACAAGCTGAAAGTAAGTTATCTTCTTCTTTGTTTCACCTGGACATGATATTGTTCACCTTGTATCAGTTTTAATCATTTTGTCACAGGAATGAAAAAAACTGAGTCATCAAAAAATATTTTACAAGGTCACTTCTAATTTAATTTTTTTTATATATCCGTGTACATTTAAAAAAAACATTTTTTAAAATTTGTTTACAGATGTATAAATGGTGTAATCAATAAACACGAATAGAGTGAAAGATTACATGGGATTCATTATCTGGAGCCTTAAAATAAATGTTGGGAGCTCATGCCTTAACACCGTAAATTAATCACTGAGGTTATGGGAAAATTTGATGTCAACACGACTTTGAAACAGTCATTTCATTCACAAGAAAATCCCATTAAATGCTATTTTTAGTAAATATACACTTATCCTGACCTTGTAAACCCTGCGCTGGTGCACAAAACAACCAGTATCATAAATTAGAAGTATTGTAAACACATCTATTAGAGAAATTCTGGAACAGCGGCGGCAGTCTCCGGAATTGGACCCTAGAGGAATTGCTGAGACTCCAGACTTTTGATACTTCAACTGTAAAGGTTTGTACTTTAGGATAGCAATCTTTGAGTCTTAATCTTCTAGGATGTTTAGAAAAGTTAGTTAATAGAATGAGTTGGCTGAGGACCTGTGCTGCATTGGGGGCAGAAGAAGAAAAGTAGTAGTTAGTTGATAGAATGAGTTGGCTGAGGACCTGTGCTCCATTGGGGGCAGAAGAAGAAAAGTAGTAGTTAGTTGATAGAATGAGTTGGCTGAGGACCTGTGCTCCATTGGGGGATAGAAGGCAGAAAAAGAAGAGAAGTTAATTAGTTGACAGATTATCTTTATTAAACATCGAACCATTCATCCCATAAGTGCTCAGCTCCCATACTCAGTAAATGCTGCAGTGTGTAGCGGCTGCCGACACCAGTCCTTTGTTAGTTTTTCATTCTTCTTCGGCTTGCTGCATAGTGCTATTGTCTGGCCAGATCCTTGTTAAAATATTGTTCTTACAGTCTGGTTATGGCTTCATATTCAGTCATCACTTGGTTCTCCCAAATGTCTTACTTCTCGTAGAGTATTCAGAATATCAGCTTGGTCCATGGCCCGTCCATACCTGCAAGCCTATCAGCTTGCTCATTTCCTTGCACCCCTGGGTACCCTGACATAAATATAGAACTGATATGTCTCAGGCCTGAGCACCTCAGAGACTCCAACCACTATCTTCTGACTCAGCCCATCTGACTTCCTGAGCTGCTGATTGAGTCACAGAGAAAACATGCGTGGCTAAAGGTCTGTGTCTCCAGCCATGATGTTGATTTGTCTCTTGTTGTTGTCTATGGTTGCTCTTCACATGGTTGAAAAGCTTTGCTGCCATGTTGTTTTCTGTGGTTGCTCTTCACATGGTTGAAAAGCTTTGCTGCCATGTTGTTTTCTGTGGTTGCTCTTCACATAGTTGAAAAGCTTTGCTGCCATGTTGTTTTCTGTGGTTGCTCTTCACATAGTTGAAAAGCTTTGCTGCCATGTTGTTTTCTGTGGTTGCTCTTCACATAGTTGAAAAGCTTTGCTGCCATGTTGTTTTCTGTGGTTGCTCTTCACATAGTTGAAAAGCTTTGCTGCCATGTTGTTTTCTGTGGTTGCTCTTCACATGGTTGAAAAGCTTTGCTGCCATGTTGTTTTCTGTGGTTGCTCTTCACATAGTTGAAAAGCTTTGCTGCCATGTTGTTTTCTGTGGTTGCTCTTCACATAGTTGAAAAGCTTTGCTGCCATGTTGTTTTCTGTGGTTGCTCTTCACATAGTTAAAAAGCTTTGCTGCCATGTTGTTTTCTGTGGTTGCTCTTCACATAGTTGAAAAGCTTTGCTGCCATGTTGTTTTCTGTGGTTGCTCTTCACATGGTTGAAAAGCTTTGCTGCCATGTTGTTTTCTGTGGTTGCTCTTCACATAGTTGAAAAGCTTTGCTGCCATGTTGTTTTCTGTGGTTGCTCTTCACATGGTTGAAAAGCTTTGCTGCCCTGTTGTTGTCTGTGGTTGCTCTTCACATAGTTGAAAAGCTTTGCTGCCCTGTTGTTTTCTGTGAGCTCTTCCTGCTGTAGCAGTTAGAACATTTGTTTGCTTTGTTGCAGCTCATATTAACGTGAATAAAACATACCTAATTCTTTCTGTTGTTTCCACTGGGAGTTATTCATGGTTCTAGAACTCGGGAGTTTTTCATGGTTCTAGAACTCGGGAGTTATTCATGGTTCTAGAACTCGGGAGTTATTCATGGTTCTAGAACTCTGCCACCTTTGATTTCTGTTGTTCATACTATCACGGTTAAAAAAAAAACTTTTTGTCCTGTTGATACATTTTGTTTTATGTAGAAGCTCTTTACACTAACACAGTTAGAAAATCTTCTTGTCCTGTTGCAATTTTCAGACTGCTTCTTCTTCTTCTGCCTTTCTATCCCCCAATGGAGCATAGGCCCTCAACAAACTCACGCCTAGTTGTTCTATCCTTCGCCATTGCATTGAGCTCTCCCCATGTCCTCCCCATCTTTCTAACCTCATTCTCCAGCTCTCTTCCCCATGTGTTTTTTGGCCTTCATTAATTCCTATGCCCCTGTGGGTTCCAATGCAAAGACGTTCTAGTTATGCTGTTCTCCTGTTTTCTCAGTGTGTGTCTTATCCAACGTCAGCGTCTTTTCCTCACCTCTTGGTCCACTGGAGCCTGTTTAGTTCTCTCCCAAAGTTCTACATTAGTTATTCTATCATACCATTTAACTCCCTCTATTCTGCGCAGGCACCAGTTAATGAATGTCTGTAATTTATTAGTAATTGCCTTGGTTGTTCTCCATGTTTCCGCCCCATACAATAGTACTGATTTGACATTAGAATTAAATAAATTTAAATAAATTAGAATTAAATAATTTCCAGACTGCAGTATTAGATAATTGTCTCTCATGTTTCAGTGGGAACTCTTCACACTGTCACAGTTAGAAAACTTTGCTGCCTTGTTGATTCGACTCTACAAGCAAGACTTGGAGCGGATTGTCATGAGTTATGAACGCTACCGCAATGCCTTAAACCGAGAGTGTGAGCGGCGCAAGAAGGAGCGGCAACAGCAGCAGACATTAGCCATCACAAATGTTCCATATCAGTCTTCGGTTATCCAGCAGCAGATGATGCATCCATCTTTGCAGCAGCAGTACCAGTTTAAACAGTCTCAGTTCGCTCAAGCACAGCAGCAGCAGCAGCTCCAGCAGACAAGTCAGCAGTCTCAGAATCAGCAGTCTCAAAATCAGCAGTCCCAGAGTCAGCAGTCTGCACTAATGTCTCAGAACGTTGAGACAAAAGTGTGATGTCACGTGTCCTGAAACTGTTGTTTAAAGACTCAAACAAAAATGGGACACTGCATTTTTAATACTCAATCAAAAGATTAATTTGTAATTTTGAAGCTGTCATTTGAATAGTAATCAAATGTGTCAGTTGTGATGTCTTGACACTGTTTTTAATACAGAAAAGTGACATTTGTCATTTAATGATGACACTGTCTTTTTTAATGCTGAAAATGTGTCATTTATGATATCTTGACAGTGATTTTAATACTCTATCAAAAATATCTTATGTTGTTTCTTCTCTCCCCCCCCCCCCCCCCACATCCTCCTCCTCCCATCCCGACCCCAGCATGTTGTGAAAGACGACTAATTAGGGTTTTGATCAGATCGGACGTGTTGGTTTGAAAGGCAAGGACATAGCAGGCTTTGGAGGTCAAACATAGAAGCAGAAACTTCACAAATCGCTTGTGGTATTTATCTCTTCTATGTTGGTTTGAAAGGCAAGGACATAGCAGGCTTTGGAGGTCAAACATAGAAGCAGAAACTTCACAAATCGCTTGTGGTATTTATCTCTTCTATGTTGGTTTGATATTTGGGTTCTCACTACTGAAACAAAACACATGATTAAGGCCTTTGAATACATGTGCTTTAGGGCATTCTTTCCTTTTTGAGGGTTCTCTGACCCCAAAAAATGGGGTCCTCCCAAAATGGGGTCCCAGAACTCACATTAGCAGTTATATTTTGTTGATTGTGTGGGTCGTGAGTGAGGCAGTATTTTACCTGTCATAACATGACACCCATTTAAAAATTAAAAAATTGCACTCATATTTTGACTTAAAAACCAACTTAAGTCCCTTTGTAGAAAACACAGACTGTCTAGAACCTTCTGTTGGGTTTTATAAAAGTCCATTAGAGACAGCCCCTCTGGGAACTAGCTGTCTCATGCTAGGTATGTGTGCCAGGTTGGCATGAGATGTGATCAACATTGACATAATGTTTATAATTTAATTATAATTACATATACTGCTCCTTCCATGAAGGTTACTAAATGTGTTTAATAATTTCATGATCTTTTAGTTCCAGATTTTGATTTCCGCAGTAGGCAGTTTTTGTTTTGTTTTTTAAACCGTTCTCATAGCTTTGTGACAGTGGTATGAGAATCATACCCTGGAAGAGATTGGGGTCTTGCCATGTAATATTTCCAGAGACTGCTCTGTATGAAGGTAGCCCAGAATTTCATTGAATAATTACACTATCCTCATCAATGTCATGTTGGTAAGTGCAATCGTGGTACCCCATCTCAAACTGTTCCCTGTCTCTGAGCAAGTGTTTGTTCTTGTTTAAGTTTTACCATGTGGACATGCCATCCATGTATTTATCTCTTTGTCTTCCCTGGCTTTTTCCCCATTAAGTTTACGAGTTGTCACAACGTTTGCAAGTTCATTTCTATGTTAACAGAAAATGTAACTACATTACTGTACATATGGTTGCAGCATTTAAGCATTTTCATAGTTGTTTTTCAGGTTTCTCCTCAAAATGTGATAATATTTGTACATGTGTATCTTTGCGTGTGTAAATTTCAAAGGATATTATCAGTCTGGGTATCATTGTTGTGTGATAATATCATGTGTTATTTGTCAAGTAGTATATGTGCGTGCTATTGTTGTGTGGTAATATCATTATGTGTTATTTGTTAAGTAGTATATGTGCGTGCTCTTGTAGTGTGATAATATCACTTCTATGTTGTAATACTGGTGTGTGAATCATCAAATAGTAATGGTATGTGTATGTTTATCATTCAAAGAGAATAATTTTAGTTAGTATCATTACAATTGAGCATCACATCGAGCGAGGAAAATACTGAGCTTTTATTTCGGGAGACCCAATTAATTTGCCTTTTTTCCTTTCAGAGCAAAAACAAAACAAAACAAATATTAAAACCTGTACAGTTTCAGATGTTGTACCAGCGTTGTGGCCATGAATAAGAGGTGGGCAAATGATGATGATGGCCTACGGGGCGAAACTGGCCTGTAGAGCACATTTTTACTGGCCCGCGAAGCCTGTGTAAAACTACTGTATAATCTGGCTCTTGGCGCTCATTTGTATGATTTATTTCTGCAAATAACTGGCTTGAACAGGCAAATTTAGGAATATATAGAAGAGCTTCAGTGGTTGAATGTGTCTTCATCAGAGGCTTAGCGAAGGTTTATAATCTTGGATTGTCCAGCAGAAATATTGTGTTGTAAGAAACTCTGGGTTTGTAATGGATTGTTGTCTATTTAACCCGCACACACACACACACACACACACACCAGGTTGGTAATTCTCAATTTCACCTGCAGACTAAAAATAAAAATCTCCACCTGTGCCCTAAATCCTTAGGCTCAGGTCCCTTCCTTGCTATGGGCAGTAAAGATAGCTTTAGTATTTATAAATGATTGATAATATCAGCTTAAGTATCATTAAAGGGATATTATATTACGAGTATCATTAATGAGATACTACTGTCTATTATAAAGAGCTGCTGTGATGTAGCACCTAGATTCTCGCCTGCAGATCCGAAGGTCATGGGTTTAGGTCCTGGCGGAGCCAGACTTTTTTTCCTTCAAAAATGACCTTGTCTGCCAGGTCAACCCAGCCTTAAATGGGTACCAGGTAAAGACCTGGGAAGTTAAGGCGGCCGGCGTGATGGTGACTACATCGCTCACTAAGTGTTGATTGGTGAATAAAAATATGTGACTAGCCGTATATGCCCAAACGCCTGAAGGCGGGGGAAAAGGGTCCTATACTTTATCAGTGAGGTACTGTCTTGTATCCTTCAGTCGTTATAATGCCTGTACTTGTATTATTGATGGATGATAACATCAAGTAGTATCATCCATGATTTATAATATCCCTGTGTGGGTTCCAGGGCCCCATTGTAGGGAAAACAAGAATAGACCCACTGCCTACCCAAAATTATGTTGTAATAGTCGACTAATTGGGAGCTTTCTTCCAAGTCGGAGTGCATCTGCCTGAGAGGCAAGGAACCAATAGTCTGCATACAAATAAGTCAGATCTGTAAAATGGATGTGCATGCAACACTCAGGTTCTGGAACAAGTCTAAAGTCCAGAGGTGGACGAACAACCAGAACTTTCCACCAGAGCTTACAGCCGGTAAGTGTGAAGAAGAAGAAGAAGTTTTCTAATAATCACCATAATAACAGACCCCCTTCCACACCTTCAGGTGTATTGGCCGTATGATGCTACAATATTTTACAGACTGGTCGACACACGGCCCGTGATTTGGTCAACATCATGCCGGCCGCCTTGACTTTCCAGGACTTTACCCGGTACCCAATCAAGGCTGGGTCAGCCTGGTAGCCAAGGTTATTTTCTGTTCAGATTTGAACCCATGGCCTTGGAATCCGCAGGCAAGTGTCTAGTCACTACACCACGGTGGCTCATTATCGCATATTATTGCATGATGTCATTATGTGTATCATAATTGAGCGATATCACTATATATATATATATATATATATATATATATATATAAACCTTCAGTTTTTCTATGCACCCATGTGATGCATTTTGGTGGAATTGTGTATCATTATGTTATATTATCGTAATCAGTGACACTGCACATTAGGTATTGCCTGCATGCTCAGTCCTCCCATGCAGCAGTCACTCCCAGGTGCCTCTACTCATTGTTCCTGTCTCGGCCTCGAAGGTGGTCTAGTGGTGTTTCACCATGCTTTACTCCCAGGTCACACAGTCATGTTAGCGTCAGAGATTTGTCATTATCTTCTAGCCCAGGCCCCACAGCGTTGATGATATCTACTCTGTCCATGTTTTGTCCTGCATACGTTGTTGTGTGATTGTGAATGATGGTACGTGTATCTTTTTAGAGTGATAAGTATCCAACTGTATATTATTAAACCTGGTTTTATCGGTGTGCATCAGTGAAACTTGCTTTTATCAGCGTCACAGAAAGATGTTGTTGTTTGGCTTTTATGTGTATTACATAAATATGATAAATAACATCACCTTTATAATTCATTTGATAAAAATCATAACATCATCGTATGGTATCATTAAAACAGTAGTGTTTGAGGTTTGAACAACGGATCAACATCATGGCACATGGCTAGTAACCCATAAGTCTGAGTCCGAAGAAGCTCAACACAGGGCACTGGCTCTGTAGCATCGGAGGGGGTCCTAAAATACTTTGGCTAGATTTTTAACTCTAAATTTTGCCTGGGCAGCTCTGTTAGGCTACTTATTTCAGTTTCCAACTACCAAGGGATTTTTTATGTGCGTAGCAATGCTCACGTGCGTCCAATCTCACTACCCAGAGACCAGGGGGGTATTGCAAGAAGTCCAAGTCCACGTGAAACAATCTCAGCCCTCGCCGGGGATTGAACCCGGAACCTCTAGCACTTGATGCGGACACCATACCTCGAGACCACGCAGGCCCCCTCCCCCTCCCAAAACAGCAGTATGTGGCACTCAAGTATGTTAACATAAATGTGTGTATTAATTTGTGATATTATGTTTATGTCTAACTATATGTTTTCCGGCTTCTACATAAAAATGTGATAACAGAGTGTGTTCACAAAATAGTGTTGTTATTTCCAAGACTGCATTTTTGAAATAAGCAAACTTCATGTCTGGAATGTATTATGCTTATCTTTTTTACTTGTCTAATAAAGGCTGACAGATTTGTGGAACAAAAACAGGGGAGACAGCGAGAGAATATTCTTCTTGTTGTCTTAAGAGTTTAGCTTCGGACTCAAAGCAGGGAACCTGAATAAACGAACAAACGTTACTTTCAAAGGGTCAGAAAAATTTCATGAAGATTCATCTAAAAAGGTCATCTGTGTTTAATTAATTTGACTGTTGATCACAGAAAGTTTACTGATCAAATCCCCAAAAAATGTCCGCTTTCTTTAATATTTTTTTTTCCTGTACGAGGGCCATTTAAGAATGTATATCCGTCCGTTAGAAAAGCAGCTCATGTGTTATCTGTAGCTTTTCCCCGCTTGGAATGCAGTTTTGTTTTAATTTTAAAACCTGGCCGCTGCCGGGGCCCTAATATAATCTGAGGGTTGAATTGAGTTTCTAGGACTTGCGCCTGGTGATTTCCATCTGAATTGGTGGTGGCACTTTATGTCACAATCACTCGTTGTGCTGTCCTGGTGGGGTGGGGCGTCACCTATCAGAAGCCTTGTTCAAAGTAAAAGAAAGGTAATACTACAGATATGTTGGCATGAGACTGACTTTACTAGCTCGTCAATCTGTAGAAATTAGGCTGCAAAATCCATTCATTTATAACTGAAACTTTAAAAGGTTTGTTGGCCTGAGTGGTCCAGATGCTGTCACATTGAGACCCCCTGTCGGTTGATTTGTTGATTTATGTCAATCATTGTCAGTTGCTTCCTTGGAAGGTTTGGTCTTCATTTCCCAGAATATTTGCCATTGGAAGCTTTGCATCACAAATTCACCTCAATGGGAATTTGTTCATGAGACTGTCGCAGCAATACAAATGTATCATTTTTAAAACTGAACTTGGGCAGCCATCAGTTTATAGTATCTTAATTTTGTTTTTTAATTAATGATTTTAATGCATACAGAACTCAGTAGAGGAGAAGAGGCAGACCAAGAGAGATCTGGATACAGAACTTGACTGACTGGACAGGCCTTAGGCAGGCAACCATGAAGTCCATCGCATCTGACCATCAAAGGTGTGGAGGGAGATAATCAGATAAACAGAAACTGCTGACCCAACGACACGCAGTGTTACGGGGCGATGATGATGAATGCGTACAATTTTTGAAGGAGGCTTTTCAATTTTAAAAAAAAACAAGGTAGCCATCTTACTACCCCAAGGTTAGTTAAGAACATCCTATGTAATAAATTCCTTTTAATGTTTTCTGATTATTTGGTCTTCTTCTTCTTGTGTTTATGCATTCAGTCTGTGAACTCCAATGTAGACTTTTTTTAATTTTTGTCATTGATGTTTCTCCAGGACTTGAGGTCTGTATGCACAGCCATTTACCACATCTGGCTTATTTGTGTGCAGACTGTTGGTTACTGGCCTATCAGGTAGATGTGCTGTGACTGTGAAGATATGTCGATCCTGTTTACGTTGGTCTGTTTCTAGGATGGTCATGTCTTGACCAATATGAGCTCTGTTGCTTAGCTGCAGATGTTGATGAACCTCTCTTAAGTTAATACTAGCTATGTGTAAACATTTTATATAAGTAAAAAAAAAAACTTTTGTTACACATGTAAATAGTAAGTAAAGGACCCTTTTCCATGCCTTTAGAGGTATAGGGCATATAGGGCTAGACCTATATTTTATAGACCAATCGGCACAAGATGGGTGATGTAGTCAGCATCACGCCGGCCGGTTCTACTTCCCGGGACTGCACCCGGTACCCACTCAAGGCTGGGTCGACCTGGGAGCCAAGGTCCATTTTTGAAGACCTTCCGATCCGCGGCGCGCGTCTAGCCGCTCTGCCACGGCGACTCCCTTTGTTACACATGGTTATCAAGTGTGTTTTTTTTTTCATATGTATACGTCTTGCCATGATTGACACTGTAAATATTGTTTTGGATGTTTTTATACTGAACTTTTAATGTACTATTTATACTTCATGTGGTTGTGATTGAAAAATCCAGAATTATTGAGTTTCTAAAGTTTGATTGCTTTTATAGCCAGCCCAGCATGTCAGTTAGGATTTTATTTTTTATTTTATATGATTTAGTTGTTTTTAATGCCAAATTATTAATTCTGTGTTGACTAACAGTCGGATAGAGAGGCTCCCCAGATATTGGGATTGAAAAGAGAGTTTCTGATATAAATTTTTAAAAAAATTTAAAAAAAGATATGGTTGAGATATTTCAGTCACATTAAGGAATATCACTCATTTAAAAATCATATTAAAGGGAAAAGTTAAAGGCAAGAGTTCGCCAGTGGTTCAAATTGGGAGGATAACGTCAAGAGACGGATGAACAGCGGTCTGAGAGAGTGTACCACCCTTGTTGATATGGCATCTGACTGAGGTGAGAAAAGTCAGGAGCAATTGATTGAACTTAGAAAAATCAGTCAGGCGAGAATGTTTGAGCTGAGGCAAGTCAATCAGGCTGTGGAGTCACTATGTAGATATTTTGTTTCTTGTTTGTTTTGTGTTTTAAATGGGTTTATTCACGTTGCTGTGATTTTGACTGTCTGCTTCCCGCATTCTTTTTTCTTCCCTTTGATACAGCAGTATTGCTCTATATAGCCTGGCATACAGCAATATTTCTCCATATAACCTGGCATACAGCAATATTGACATAAAAGCATACATCAATATTACTCTGTATAGCCTGGCATAAAGCAATATTACTCTGTATAGCCTGGCATAAAGCAATATTACTCTGTATAGCCTGGCATAAAGCAATATTACTCTGTATAGCCTGGCATAAAGCAATATTACTCTGTATAGCCTGGCATAAAGCAATATTACTCTGTATAGCCTGGCATAAAGCAATATTACTCTGTATAGCCTGGCATAAAGCAATATTACTCTGTATAGCCTGGCATAAAGCAATATTACTCTGTATAGCCTGGCATAAAGCAATATTACTCTGTATAGCCTGGCATAAAGCAATATTACTCTGTATAGCCTGGCATACATCAATATTACTCTGTATAGCCTGGCATACAGCAATATTACTCTGTATAGCCTGGCATAAAGCAATATTACTCTGTATAGCCTGGCATACATCAATATTACTCTGTATAGCCTGGCATACAGCAATATTACTCTGTATAGCCTGGCATACAGCAATATTACTCTGTATAGCCTGGCATACATCAATATTACTCTGTATAGCCTGGCCTACATCAATATTACTCTGTATAGCCTGGCATAAAGCAATATTACTCTGTATAGCCTGGCATAAAGCAATATTACTCTGTATAGCCTGGCATACATCAATATTACTCTGTCTGTATAGCCTGGCATACATCAATATTACTCTGTATAGCCTGGCATACATCAATATTACTCTGTCTGTATAGCCTGGCATAAAGCAATATTACTCTGTATAGCCTGGCATACATCAATATTACTCTGTATAGCCTGGCATACATCAATATTACTCTGTATAGCCTGGCATACAGCAATATTACTCTGTTTGTATAGCCTGGCATAAAGCAATATTACTCTGTATAGCCTGGCATAAAGCAATATTACTCTGTATAGCCTGGCATACATCAATATTACTCTGTA
The DNA here is from genome assembly GCA_905116865.2 of Candidula unifasciata. Taxonomy (NCBI): domain Eukaryota; kingdom Metazoa; phylum Mollusca; class Gastropoda; order Stylommatophora; family Geomitridae; genus Candidula; species Candidula unifasciata. The sequence goes on along the minus strand of CAJHNH020002669.1, from coordinate 986,111 downwards.
TAGCCTGGCATACATCAATATTACTCTGTCTGTATAGCCTGGCATAAAGCAATATTACTCTGTATAGCCTGGCATACATCAATATTACTCTGTATAGCCTGGCATACATCAATATTACTCTGTATAGCCTGGCATACAGCAATATTACTCTGTTTACATCAATATAGCCTGGCATACAGCAATATTACTCTCAATATTACTCTGTATAGCCTGGCATACATCAATATTGCAATATTACTCTGTTACTCTGTATAGCCTGGCATACAGCAATATTACTCTGTCTGTATAGCCTGGCATAAAGCAATATTACTCTGTATAGCCTGGCATACATCAATATTACTCTGTATAGCCTGGCATACATCAATATTACTCTGTATAGCCTGGCATACATCAATATTACTCTGTATAGCCTGGCATACAGCAATATTGCTCCTTATAGCCTGGCATACATCAATATTGCTCCTTTAAGCCTGGCACACCAGTATACCGTCATCATTATCCTTATTATCCTGTTGTGCCATTGTACGTTATATAAAGCTCGCAATATTTTCATCCATTCTGTTATATCCTGTGCAACTGTCTCAATATCATGGAATCAGTTTTGGCACCTTTGTTTCTCTCATCCATTTCAGTGCCTCTTTGGTGATTCTGAATTAGTATATAGTGCTATTCTACAGCTTAGAGGTTAGTGAAATCATTTCATAATGCGATCCTCAACATTCCCACAGTGGATGCTTTAGAAAAAGACTGTTCTTGCAGCTTGTAGAAAGTGGTACGAGAGTCACACCATGGAAGAGATTGGTGAACCTCACCACATAATGTTTCCATAGTGGCTACATTGCAGCCAACCTTCTATATGGAGATGGCACCATTTTTGTGTTATATTATTTGTGGTGTATCACTGGGGAGTAAAATGGGGTTGTTGTTTTTTTTTAATGCAAAAAATGTACCAGACAAACAAACAAAAGCAGACTTAATAAAAGCTTATAATTGTTCATTCCCATGTCTCAAAGCATGATGGGTGCTGGACCTATATTTGTATAGACCCCAAGCACTTGATGTGGGATCTGGTTTATATCACACTGGCCACCTTCATTTCCCAGAATATTTCCTAGCACCCATTTTAGGCTGGGTCAACCTGAGAGCCTATAAACATTGTAGACTTCGCCTCAGTGGAAATTCTAACTCATCAGCTCAGAGGTGGCTGGCAAACATGAAAGCTAGGAAATAATAGCTAGGACGCACTAGCTAGGAAAGTTAAATTTGATAGCTAGGATAGCTAAGACATGATAGCTAGGAAATAATAGCTAAAACATGATAGCTAGGATGTGATGGCTAGGATAGCTAGGAAATATTAGCTAAAACATGATAGCTAGGATGTGATGGCTAGGATAGCTAGGAAATATTAGCTAAAACATGATAGCTAGGATGTGATGGCTAGGATAGCTAGGAAATAATAGCTAAAACATGATAGCTAGGATGTGATGGCTAGGATAGCTAGGAAATATTAGCTAAAACATGATAGCTAGGATGTGATGGCTATGATAGCTAAGACATGATAGCTAGGAAATAGCTAACACACACTAGCTAGGAAAGCTAAGATAGGATAGCTAGAACGATTTAATTAATCTATCACGGCTGAGACAGTAACTATGTGTTGGGAGCCCTCAGGTAAAATGGTCATGCCATTTCCCATGGTCTTTCAAGGTTTTTTTGTGGAGGCTTCCATCCCCTCCAGTTCACAAATGCAGTCTGTTTTTATGAATCTCTGGAGGGGTTCATGTTGGGGCTGTGGAGCTTGTGCTTGTTGTGAAGTTCTTGGCATACAGACGGAACGAATGAACCAACTTTATTTCCATGGGATCGTAAATTGAGCCGGCAGGTCCATCTTACATTCTGTCTTTCCAGACTCATCTTTTGTACCGCGATTTATTTTATGAATAAAGCCTGTTATGTTCATATGGCCGTTTAAATAATATGAATATCAAGTGTTAAAAGCATGGATGATGAATGCCGGCATTCAAATATTATACATACATATAATAGCCACATGCATGCATACATACATACATTCATACATACATACATACATACATACATACATACATACATACATACATACATACATACATACATACATACATACATACATACATACATACATACATACATACATACATACATACATACATACATACATACACACATACATACACACATACATACACACATACATACATACACACATACATACACACATACATACATACATACATACATACATACATACATACATACATACATACAGACAGACAGACAGACACAGACATATATACATACATCCATACAGACACACACTCATATATACCTACACATAGACACATGCAGACATACAAAAAAGTATGAGAGACTGAGCCATATAAGATCAATCCTAGTGCAGTGATGTTCATCTTATGACCTGTATAAAAAAAAAACATCTTCTATAATGTGTTGTTTGGTAAAGAAATGTTGTTTGTGCCTTGTTATTGTACTTCTACTTACTATGCAAGTCAGTGTAATAATATTGCTTTTTGTAAACATTTGTTACATACAGCTTAATTATGGTTTTATTTTTGCAAGCAGAAACTACTGTTGCCAAAGTGATGACTATTCTTTACCCTAGCACTGTTTGCCATTGCTGTTTTTGTACATTTTATATCTGTATATTTTATCTTGGGTTTAATCTTCTGTGAGCAGCCTGAATGTTGATGATTTGAGAGTTCTAATACAGAGAACAACAACTGGAAATTGCCTGGGCTTTGAGTCATTTTTTTTTAATGGCTGCATACTGTTACTTGTTTCCATGTTAAATGTTTAAATAAAAAAAAAAAAAATTTTTAAACAAAAGCAAAGGACCTTTTTCCACGCCTTCTGGTAGGTTGGGCATATAGGGCTAGACCTATATTTTATAGACTAATCGGCACTAGATGGGGGATGTGGTCAACATCACGGCGGCCACTTTTACTTCCCGGGACTGTACCTGGCACCCAAGGTCGACAAGGGAGCTAAGGTCAATTTTTGTTTGTTTTAAAGTCTGGCTCAGTGAGGACCCGAACCCAGGACCTTCTAATCTGCAGGCGAGTGTCTAGCCGCTACACCACGGTGACTAGATGTATTTGTTACTTATTAAATAATGTAATATTGTTGAACTGTTCACAGTTATGCAGGTAGTAGGCAGCCGTCAGTCCCTGGGGACCATGGAGCTGTGGCACATTGTCCACATAAAAACACTGATAGTGCATCATTCCTAGGCTGGGTTTTTTTCCTCCGACATCTTCTTTCTGTAGCTTGCTGCTTCTCTTAATGATGACCTCTTGCAAACTGTGACATTCCATCTCTCACTCTCTGCCTCCAAAGAAGTCAGTCTGCAGCTGATCTCTCCCAGGTGTCTCAGTGTTGATATCTTTCAGAGATTCCTAATTAATACCATACCCCAGATGACGTCACAGGACAGTCCAACATTTTAGAGGGTGGTAAGACCGGGTTTCCTGGCTTTCTGATACTTTTAACGACCCCAAAACATCTAGAACTGGCCCTAACTCCAAACCAAATAAGTCCCAGGAGAGAGAGCCTAAGTCCCACGACTGCATGCAGTCTAGATCCCGAGACTGCATGAAGCCTATCTACCACCTCTTGAAATATTAGACTATCCCGTGACCTGCGAATTTTCTCTGTTTGGGGTAGGATATTAATAAAGCACCCTTTCAGATCATGTTTGCATTATGTCCTTCAAGTGTAGCCTTGGCCTCCCTCCAGGTCTTTCCCCATTATCAGTCACCACACAGAAGATCATTTGGACCGTCCTTTATGTGAGGGACATGGCCCAGCTAAGTAGTCAGTAGTCAATTGACTATCATGTTACATACTAGTTACTAAGAGAAAAGGCTGGCCAAGTGGTTAGAATACAGGCCTGTCATGCAAGAGACTCAGGTTCGGTCCTTGGTGAGGGATGGAGATTTGTGTCTGTGGAAATCAAAATCCTCACCTGCACAGTTGATGGTAAATGCACTAGCCGTGTGTGGCCTTAACGTTAAAAAAATTTGTATTTTCTAAAGAATTAAATATTTCATTAATTCTTTTAGTCCCATGGGTTTAGCATCAAAGGCCCAAAGGGTGGTAAAGAGAGAGTTGTAAAAATTGGTGCATCTCAGATTTTTTGGGCTCTGTGTAGGAACCTATGAAAGTTTGATGTATTCCTTGTTATAATTTTCTGAAACTCTAAAAACTAGAGGAAGAGACAAAGAAGAAGCAGAAGAAATGTGGGATCTTGTTCAGTTTTCAGTGAAATCCAGGGGGTTGAAACCTCTGACCACCGAGCAGACAAGTAAGCCTGCTAGCCATTACAGCCCCTAAGTCACTAAAAGGATAAATTTCCGGTACTGAGTCTCTTCTTTTTTTTTTTTTTTTTTCTGTCCTGCCTGCTGCAGACCTAGAACATTAAAGGATTATTTGTTCTCTTCTGTGCCTGATCTTAAACAGGCGGTTGGTGTATTATGTCATGGTTTACAGCTAGGCTGCGATATCTGCACCTTTCAGATAATCCTAAATTTGTCAGCTTTTACAAGATGCTTATTAAGGGGCAGTGGGTTAATTCTCCTGTACCCAAACTGGGGCATCATGGATGATGAAACAGTCATAAACTTCTCAGCAGCAGGGCAAGGTCATCAGATGTGGGACATGTAACTCAAGTTTGACTTTTTATTGCTGGTAGTGACTTAAAGACAGAAACTTCGTCACTGCTTCTTCTTACAATCTAGGCCATGTGGGGGTTGGTTGTCACGTCTACGCATTGCCTCCTGTCTCATATACTATAAATCCTTTCCGATAGACATATTCTTCCATGCCAGACTGCCACTCTGTCCAGAATCTCTCTTGGTCTTCCTCTGCCTCTCTTCCCCTTCAACTTTCCCATTGTTAGAAGTGACTTTGGTTTTCCCCTTCTTATGATTTGCTTAATGAATGTAGACTCTGAATTTGAGGCAGGTCAAGCTGGACTCCTAAGCCTAGTGACGATCCTCCTCCTCCTCCTCCTCCTCTTCTATTCATCTTGTTCTCCCTGCATGTCTTCAGAAGAGGTCGTCACAGGCCTCAAAGTCTGTTGTGCGACCCATGATTTCTACTGATCCACACATGTTAGGTTTCCATTGAAATGCCACCCGGCGAAACCTGGGATTTCACTACGGCATATAGAGAGGATCCAAACCTGTGACCACTGGGCAAGCATGTTAGCCACTGTCCTACTACCACTATGACGGCCACCATGAAGCACATATAGTTCTGAAGTGCTCTCATTAAAGTATTTGCAGTTTTCTAGCACATACTTATGTAACTCAACCACGGTTCCAACTTCACCACAAATGGGTCACCCTATGATAGAACGTACGTCAAGTCAAGTCAAAGACACTTTTCACACCAATGTTGCTTCAGACATATGATGCTATCCTCATATTTTTATAGACAAATCATCATTTAAAGGCTGATATGGTCAAAAAATCAGGCTAACCACTTTTACTTCCCAGGAGTTTACCTGGCCTCTAGGTTTACTATAATATCCCTTTTACTGTACTAAAGTGCGTATACAATACCCAAGTATATGCATTTAAAACAAATATACAGTTAGAATGAACATATTGATGTGTTACATATTACACTGGCATATGTGTAAAGAATAATATCTCAGTCCTCTGGGACAGCAAATGTTAACTTTCGTCTCTCATGTTTCTTTGACTTGGTCTTCGTTTTCTCAGTTACCGGATGTCTATTTGTGGGGCTGCCAGAGTTCTGAACCATGTCAAGGATATCTTCTCTTTCTTTGACAAATTCCTGGGGGGAAAAAGATAATTGAAATATATTTAAGAAATGACTTCTCTTCTACTGACATATTCTGGGAAAACAATAAAAAATGTATCCAGAAATACTTTGTTTTTCCCTAAAATTTATGGGATTATATACATAATTTTTTTTTTTAATACCCCTTCTGTTATTGACATATATCCTAGAATATCGCAAAATACCCCCCCCCCCCCTTTCCAGCTTTCCCCCCTCTATAGTTCATCTTACCACCTAGACAAAAGCGATATTTCAGTTGCTGCTATAAAATCTTGCAATGGTGATCAAACCAGCTCCTACTCCTTAAACAAAATATTCGGCTGTATTAGTGTGCATATTTTCCATTCAGTGGGCTGAGCTTTCTGGTCACATTTTACTATCAACTCCAATGTCCAGCAATGATCAGGCTGAAGGGATATCGTATCATCAGTCCTTATTTGCCCTGTTCAAGCACTCTCACAGTCAACTGCTTCCACAAAACATCACTCAACACACGCACTAGACCAATGCTCTCCGACCTTTTTCATGTGCTTCTTGTTTCTCTTTTCAGTATGAATGAGGGAAAGAATTTGCCCATCTATAGTAAACTTACCTGAATACGGCTGAGCTTCTGTTGCCAGTCAGCCTTGTTGGGAGATTGGTCCATGGATCTTTGACATTTGTCATAAATGTTGTCCAAAGCCATAAAAATGACACCAACTTCAGTTCTCTGTCAAAGAAAAGAAGTACATCTGTATGGTGTTGATAAATTTTGAGATGATTTCAGAACGAAGACAACATGGCTAAACGATATCAATGCCAGATAAAACACTTACACACATAAGTGCACATATACACACACAGAGATAAACAGATATATCTTCTTCTCTTCTTTCTCTTTTATCATTTCAGTTGTCTACAGTCAGCAACTGTAGCTTAGGTGTTGCGGACGCGCTTCATATTGCCGGGGTGCCGTTCGATCCCAGCTGCGGGCCTTGCGTTAGTTTTGACAGTGGTATCAGAAAGCGGACCATCCAGAAAGCAATGGCAAACTACTGGACGTGAATTTTCCTACCAGAGTGCTGTGATGTCGGTTCTTGAATCAAATCAAATCAAAGTATTTCATTTTAGGACACATGATAGATACAACAGCCAGAAGGTGCTGGGGTTGGTTCTGCAGCATCCTGTAAAGGATACGCAACTAACAGTAACTGGCTGACAAACAGTATCATGCGTCCTAAAATGAAATACTTTGATTTGATTTGATTTGATTCAAGAACTGACATCACAGCACTTGGGGCATTCCCATAAGCGCTCCGTCCCCATCTTCAGCAGCCAGTGAAATACTTTGGCCACACCAAATGCTAAAATCTCTTTGTGGGTTCAAGGCCGCCATTTTAGCGGACAAAATCAATGACCTGCCTCTCTTTAACGGACATGTCATAAAAGGCAACGAAGTAGAAACTTGCTAAAATCTGATGTATTAGGCCAAAAGGTGCATGCAGATACTGCAGCCTAGCTGTAAACCATAACCACCCTCAAACAGGGGGTAAAAAAAAGGGACTGGGGGTCTCTAGCAGGTCAGGATGTGAGTGACTGGGAGTCTCTAGCAGGTCAGGATGTGAGGGACTGGGAGTCTCTAGCAGGTCAGAATGTGAGGGACTGGAAGTCTCTAGCAGGTCAGGATGTGAGTGACTAGGAGTCTCTAGCAGGCCAGGATGTGAGTGATGGTGAGTGACTGGAAGTCTCTAGCAGGTCAGGATGTGAGTGACTGGAAGTCTCTAGCAGGTCAGGATGTGAGTGACTGGAAGTCTCTAGCAGGTCAGGATGTGAGTGACTGGGAGTCTCTAGCAGGTCAGGATGTGTGTGACTGGGAGTCTCTAGCAGTTCAGGATGTGTGTGACTGGGAGTCTCTAGCAGGTCAGGATGTGAGCGACTGGAAGTCTCTAGCAGGTAAGGATGTGAGTGATGGTGAGGGACTGGGAGTCTCTAGCAGGTCAGGATGTGAGTGACTGGAAGTCTCTAGCAGGTCAGGATGTGAGTGATGGTGAGGGACTGGGAGTCTCTAGCAGGTCAGGATGTGAGGGACTGGAAGTCTCTAGCAGGTCAGGATGTGAGTGACTGGGAGTCTCTAGCAGGTCAGGATGTGAGTGATGGTGAGGGACTGGGAGTCTCTAGCAGGTCAGGATGTGAGTGATGGTGAGGGACTGGGAGTCTCTAGCAGGTCAGGATGTGAGTGATGGTGAGGGACTGGGAGTCTCTAGCAGGTCAGGATGTGAGTGATGGTGAGGGACTGGGAGTCTCTAGCAGGTCAGGATGTGAGTGACTGGGAGTCTCTAGCAGGTCAGGATGTGAGTGACTGGGAGTCTCTAGCAGGTCAGGATGTGAGTGACTGGGAGTCTCTAGCAGGTCAGGATGTGAGTGACTGGAAGTCTCTAGCAGGTCAGGATGTGAGTGACTGGGAGTCTCTAGCAGGTCAGGATGTGAGTGACTGGAAGTCTCTAGCAGGTCAGGATGTGAGTGACTGGGAGTCTCTAGCAGGTCAGGATGTGAGTGATGGTGAGTGACTGGGAGTCTCTAGCAGGTCAGGATGTGAGTGATGGTGAGTGACTGGGAGTCTCTAGCAGGTCAGGATGTGAGTGACTGGGAGTCTCTAGCAGGTCAGGATGTGAGTGATGGTGAGTGACTGGAAGTCTCTAGCAGGTCAGGATGTGAGTGATGGTGAGTGACTGGGAGTCTCTAGCAGGTCAGGATGTGAGTGACTGGGAGTCTCTAGCAGGTCAGGATGTGAGTGATGGTGAGTGACTTGGAGTCTCTATCAGGTCAGGATGTGAGGGACTGGGAGTCTCTAGCATGTCAGGATGTGAGTGACTGGAAGTCTCTAGCAGGTCAGGATGTGAGTGATGGTGAGGGACTGGGAGTCTCTAGCAGGTCAGGATGTGAGTGACTGGGAGTCTCTAGCAGGTCAGGATGTGAGTGATGGTGAGTGACTGGGAGTCTCTAGCAGGTCAGGATGTGAGTGACTGGGAGTCTCTAGCAGGTCAGGATGTGAGTGATGGTGAGTGACTTGGAGTCTCTAGCAGGTCAGGATGTGAGGGACTGGGAGTCTCTAGCATGTCAGGATGTGAGTGACTGGAAGTCTCTAGCAGGTCAGGATGTGAGGGACTGGGAGTCTCTAGCAGGTCAGGATGTGAGTGATGGTGAGGGACTGGGAGTCTCTAGCAGGTCAGGATGTGAGTGATGGTGAGGGACTGGGAGTCTCTAGCAGGTCAGGATGTGAGTGATGGTGTGTGACTGGGAGTCTCTAGCAGGTCAGGATGTGAGTGATGGTGAGGGACTGGGAGTCTCTAGCAGGTCAGGATGTGAGGGACTGGGAGTCTCTAGCAGGTCAGGATGTGAGGGACTGGGAGTCTCTAGCAGGTCAGGATGTGAGTGATGGTGAGGGACTGGGAGTCTCTAGCAGGTCAGGATGTGAGTGACTGGGAGTCTCTAGCAGGTCAGGATGTGAGTGACTGGGAGTCTCTAGCAGGTCAGGATGTGAGTGACTGGGAGTCTCTAGCAGGTCAGGATGTGAGTGACTGGGAGTCTCTAGCAGGTCAGGATGTGAGTGACTGGGAGTCTCTAGCAGGTCAGGATGTGAGTGACTGGGAGTCTCTAGCAGGTCAGGATGTGAGTGACTGGGAGTCTCTAGCAGGTCAGGATGTGAGTGACTGGGAGTCTCTAGCAGGTCAGGATGTGAGTGATGGTGAGTGACTGGGAGTCTCTAGCAGGTCAGGATGTGAGTGATGGTGAGTGACTGGGAGTCTCTAGCAGGTCAGGATGTGAGGGATGGTGAGGGACTGGGAGTCTCTAGCAGGTCAGGATGTGAGTGATGGTGAGGGACTGGGAGTCTCTAGCAGGTCAGGATGTGAGTGATGGTGAGGGACTGGGAGTCTCTAGCAGGTCAGGATGTGAGTGATGGTGAGTGACTGGGAGTCTCTAGCAGGTCAGGATGTGAGTGATGGTGAGTGACTGGGAGTCTCTAGCAGGTCAGGATGTGAGGGATGGTGAGGGACTGGGAGTCTCTAGCAGGTCAGGATGTGAGGGACTGGAAGTCTCTAGCAGGTCAGGATGTGAGGGACTGGAAGTCTCTAGCAGGTCAGGATGTGAGGGACTGGAAGTCTCTAGCAGGTCAGGATGTGAGGGACTGGAAGTCTCTAGCAGGTCAGGATGTGAGTGACTGGGAGTCTCTAGCAGGTCAGGATGTGAGGGACTGGGAGTCTCTAGCAGGTCAGGATGTGAGGGATGGTGAGTGACTGGGAGTCTCTATCAGGTCAGGATGTGAGGGATGGTGAGTGACTGGGAGTCTCTAGCAGGTCAGGATGTGAGGGATGGTGAGGGACTGGGAGTCTCTAGCAGGTCAGGATGTGAGTGACACTGCAAAGGACTTTCTTTATGATGATGATGAAGTATTTTCCTACATAACATCTTTTCTTGTGATGCTAACCTTTGCTCGTTTTTCCCCCTTGCTGATGACAAAATTCTGTTCTTGCTGTTCATTCTGATCTACAATTTGCTCTAGTTTCTCTTGAAAATGTAGGATCTGGGAGGTGCTTGCCAGGCGGCTCTTCTGGTGGTCTTGATTCATCATTTCTAGAACTATTTTGCACTCTTCTAACTGAAGAAACAAAACAATGCATTCAGATCCAGCTAGTTATTTCTACAGCACTTTCAACTCCAATGTCCAGCCAGCAATATTCAAGCTTAAAGGATATCACATAATCAGTCTATATTTGCCCTGTTCAAGCACTCTCGCAGTCAAATGCTTCCACAAAACATCGCTCAGCACACGCACTAGACCAGTGATTTCCAACCCTTTTCAGATCTTTTTTTTAATTGAAAATTAAAACTGTTTGTACCTTTTCAAAAAATACTTGGTACTATTCCCCCAAGAAACGTTGGCAGCTGCACAGCTCTAAACCACACACAGCCATTCAAACGTCCTTTCTCCAAGCACCATAAAACAAGAATGACTTCTCTCAACTTCTAACCCTCTCATAATCTCTCCTAACTGACGTGAACATTGAAACACAGCTCATCCATCTCGAGTTTCATTTCAGTCTACACCCCAATACATGCAGCTCCTAAACTAATGCATTTCCTGGTGACAGTTTATTCTGCCTCGTGATAATCTTTGCATGCTCCCTCCTAAACTAATGCATTTCCTAGTGACAGTTTATTCTGCCTGGCAGTAATCTTTGCATGCTCCTTCTTTTGTACATAACTTGTGATCAGTAATCTGTGTCTCAGTGCCGGGGAGAAAGTTCCTCCAATCTGTAGTACAAAGCCTAGACAGTACTGAAGATACCATATGTTGCTCATGCAGCATATTCCCTCTCTTGGCCTACCTTATTAACTGTAAAGAAAAGGTAACACCAATACATTTGGCATGCTGCAGAAGCTGCAGGATAAATAGAGCAGTGCTCTGTGTATCCACCTTTGGGAGCTTCCCTCCTAGACCAACTGCCAGCCAAGGAAAATGTTCAGGTTGCATTTCCTCTTCCTAGGATAAGACTAGTATCCTACCCAATGTGCTCGTCTGCCCAAAAAAGTTTGCACAATTTGGGATTGTCAGGTTTGGTATGTGCCACTCAAGATTCAGTGTTAACAGAGAACAGGTTGTACTGATTCTATTATACTTTAGCTCAATCATATCTGACCAAGTTATCAGAGAACAGGTAGTACTGATACTGTCATATGGTAGCTTAATCATATCTGAACAAGTTAACAGAGAACAGGTAGTACTGATACTGTCATATGATAGCTTAATCATATCTGAACAAGTTAACAGAGAACAGGTAGTACTGATACTGTCATATGGTAGCTCAATCATATCTGAACAAGTTAACAGAGAACAGGTAGTACTGATACTGTCATATGGTAGCTCAATCATATCTGACCAAGTTAACAGAGAACAGGTAGTACTGATACTGTCATATGGTAGCTGAATCATATTTGACCAAGTTAACAGAGAACAGGTAGTACTGATACTGTCATATGGTAGCTCAATCATATCTGACCAAGTTAACAGAGAACAGGTAGTACTGATACTGTCTTATGGTAGCTTAATCATATTTGACCAAGTTAACAGAGAACAGGTAGTACTGATTCTATTATACTTTATCTCAGTCATATCTGAACAAGTTAACAGAGAACAGGTAGTACTGATTCTATTATACTTTAGCTCAGTCATATCTGAACAAGTTAACAGAGAACAAGGAGTACTGACTACATGGTAGCTCAGCCATATCTGACCAAGTTAACAGAGAACAGGTAGTACTGATACTGTTATAAGGTAGCTCAATCATATCTGAACAAGTTAACAGAGAACAGGTAGTACTGATTCTATTATACTTTAGCTCAATCATATCTGAACAAGTTAGCAGAGAACAGGTAGTACTGATACTGTTATAAGGTAGCTCAATCATATCTGACCAAGTTAACAGAGAACAGGTAGTACTGATACTGTTATAAGGTAGCTCAATCATATCTGACCAAGTTAACAGAGAACAGGTAGTACTGCCTACTTGGTCAGGTATGACTGAGCTACCATATGACAGTAGTCAGAACTACCTGTTCTGGGTATTTTTCTATGTTTAAGGTCATGGCCACCTCGAAAGAGCAAAGATGGAGGATGCAGTTTCCAGAAAACGAGGCAGAGGTAGACAACCGTCAAGGTGGACAGAGGACACTGAAGATGCTTTGGCCATGGAAGTACACAGAGCTAGAGAATTGGCTAAAGCAAGAGACTTTCAACTTAGCTGTGATGAGAGTGAAGTTCAGTGTAGGACCTGCTGAAGGATGATGATAGTACAAAACAGGATGTTATAGAGAGTCTTAATGTTAACAAAACCTGGATTCTTCTTCTTCTTCTTCTTCTTCTTCTTCTTCTTCTTCTTTTGTCTTGTTTGTATTTCAACATCAGATTTTGAAGAGGCACTGTGTGCGAGCCTTGGGATGTGCTGCACAGATGCTGGTATTTGCATCTATCCATCGCTTGCGTGGTCAACCTCTGGATCTGCTTCCTTTATGCCTACGTGACAGGGTTCGGTGTGATGCCGTATCTGCTGGTAGTAATGACATAATTCAAAACCATGTGATCTGCTGTCTCTTGATGTAGATTAGTTCTGGTTCTTTTCCAGTTTCTTTCCTGCTTTCCTGATTTCTGACTCTGTCTCTTCTAGTTACATACAGGCTACATTGTAGACATTTCATTAAAGCCTGGATTGAAAGATTTAAATCATGTGAGCCTTTGGGGCAACATTCTGGGGTGATAAATGACAGGCCGACTGCCCCCCCCCCCTCCCCTTTTCCCCAACAAGCAACTAATTAGGGTGTTCCATTTAGGTCTAGTACATTATTCATTCAGTAGCATGTCCCTCGCGGAACCTCGCTGCCATAACAACCCTCCGGAAAACCTTCCTATCATGAGCAAGATGTCCTGCGTCTGATACACCCATCTGGAGATCATCTGCCACATCCTGCACCCATCTTCTCCTTGGCCTTCCTCTTCCTCTCTTCCCAGGCATATACCCCTCCATTATTGTTCTCTCTAGACTTCCATGACGTTTCAAGTGACCAAAATATTTTAATTTTCTTTGTTTTATTGTCTTTACTAGCCAACCCTCTTCAATATTCAGCTCTTGAAGTATGGATGCATTTGTTCTTTTCTTTACCCAAGATATTCTTAGAACCTGTCTGTAACATTTATATTCAAATGCATTTATGCGCTGTTCCGCTTGTTTATAGTACATCAGACTGATAAAACAAATCAAGTGTGTGCAAGCTACATTTAACTTCTTCTTCCTTGCATTCACCAGCTGTAAACTCCAGCTGAAAGTTCTGGTTGTTCGTCCACTTCTGGTATTTAGTCTTGTTCCAGAACTTGAGTTTTGTGTGCACATACATTTTACAGATCTGGCCTAATTTGCAGACTGTTGGTTATTCACCTCTCTGGCATATGCTCTCTGACTTAGAAGGAAACACCATTAATTAGTCCCTCTTACAAAATGTGTGCTAGGGAATCTTTTCTTTCCCCCCCCCCCCCCCCCAAGGGGTCATGGAACCCATATTGTGAGACACTTTACCAAAAAGGCTTTTAAAAGACAGACATACACACAGACAAGTACACACATACACAGGAATGCATAACCTACCTCATCAGCCATTGCCTCCAGATTATTGACCAAGTGTTTGTTGGACTCACTTAATGTTTTGTACCGCATCATCAAACTTTTTATCTTGTCTTCCGTGGCCGGTAAGTAATCTTCAGATTGTGTAAAATTGTCTAATCTCAGTTTTGGTTGTTAAGCGATCTTGAAATGTTACATATAACATACAACATTTAAAAACATATAGTATTCCATGGGAGACTTTTTCCTTTAAAGAAAGTTGCCTGAGTGACCAAGAAATTATTATTAGATTAGAGCTAAAAATATGCATCGAGGGAAAAAAAGGTTTTAGATTACCGTATTCCACTAGAAAAATCTGGGTAGTACCACATTCCACTAGAAAAATCTGGGTACTGCATCAAAAAATCTAGCCAGTTTTGGTATTTTGGAGTTTGAGAAGTAAACAGGACAGCAGCCTGGAGTTTAAGAAGTAAACAGTACAGCAGCCTGGAGTTTAAAAAGTAAGCAGTACAGCAGCCTGGATTTTAAGAAGTAAACAGTACAGCAGCTTGGAGTTTGAGAAGCAAACAGTACAGCAGCCTGAAGTTTGAGAAGTAAACAGTACAGCAGCCTGGAGTTTAAGAAGAAAGCAGTACAGCAGCCTGGAGTTTGAGAAGTAAACAGTACAGCAGCCTGGAGTTTAAGAAGTAAACAGTACAGCAGCCTGGAGTTTGAGAAGTAAGCAGTACAGCAGCCTGGAGTTTGAGAAGTAAGCAGTACAGCAGCCTGGAGTTTAAGAAGTAAACAGTACAGCAGCCTGGAGTTTGAGAAGTAAGCAGTACAGCAGCCTCCAGTTTAAGATGTAAGCAGTACAACAGCCTGGAGTTTGAGAAGTAAGCAGGACGGTAGCCTGAAGTTTGAGAAGTAAGCAGTACAGCAGCTTGGAGTTTAAGAAGCAGTACAGCAGCCTGGAGTTTGAGAAGTATGCAGGAGGGTAGCCTGGAGTTTAAGAAGTAAGCAGTACAACAGCCTGGAGTTTGAGAAGTAAGCAGTACAGCAGCCTGGAGTTTGAGAAGTAAGCAGGACGGTAGCCTGGAGTTTGAGAAGTAAGCAGGACGGTAGCCTGGAGTTTGAGAAGTAAGCAGGACGGTAGCCTGCTGTTTAACTCTTTCAGTCCTAAGGAACATATCATAAATCCCTAGGTTCCTACTTAGAAACCCAATGAACGCAAGATGCGCAGATTTTATGTCTTACTTTACAACCCTTTGGCCTTTTATTCTAAATCCCCTGGGACTGAAAGAGTTAAGAAAGAAAGAAAGTAGGAAATATGTTTTCATTGTTTTTTTTTATTAAATTATTTAAAAACTACTGGAAGGCCTACCTTCTGGCATAGCATCAACTACATTTTGAAGGTATTCTTCGTAAACTTTGTATTTTCTTAGCTTGGTCTGTAGAGCTTGATGCCTGAAAAGAAAGTAAAACTGTTAAGCCTTTTTTTTTTCAAATGACCTGCACTTTCATGCTGACTCAGCTTAAAAAATGGGTGCCCGGAAATTTCCTAGGAAGTAAAAGTAATCATCGTGATTATGTGTGCAGATTAGTGACATAAACTTGGTACTAGCTCACTGGTATACTTCCCACCCAGAATACTTCTTCGCGTTTATCAGCTGTAAACTCCGGAGGAAACTTCTGGTCTTTCCTACACTGCTGAACTTGTTCAAGAACCTGAGTGTTGGGTGCATATTCATTTCACAGATCTGACTTATTTGTATGTAGGCTGTTGGAGCCTTATCTCTCAGGCAGCACTCAGACTTTAAAGACAGGATCCCCATCCCCTTTCCTCCCTTCAGTTAGTTGAAACTCACAACATTCCTGTTAGGGAGGCAGTGGGTCTATTCTTGTGTTTCCCACAATGGAAACCCAGAACCCACAATGGAAACCCATAACCCACAAGGGGATCCAGAATACACACTCAAAGACCCCAATCAACCTCCTGACACAAAAGCAACAGACCACTGTATAAAGATTGTGAACTGCACACAACAGACTGCAGCCAAATCTACAGCAAATTCAAGACTGAGGAACTTTGCCCATTTGCACATGCAATCTATACTAAACATGTGCTGCATACATTCTCTCTCTCTCTCTCTTTGCTGTATATAGATCCCAGGTCAGTATTCTGGTGAAAAGCATGTTTTATGGGGAGAATATTCATCACATCACTGGCAGGGAGAACAAAATGAAGAATAAGATACAGCAAGATGCATAGGATCCTGACCGGTGTACACAAAACCCTTTGTATAGTGATTCATGTTTGATTGCATTTTACAGTTACATTTGTCTCTATGGTGAGGCAGCCAGTCTCATGCCAACCCTCCTCAGTTGCTCCTTATGTCCTGCATGAAACTGTTGCCATTAACCGCTTCCCACATATACTAGTAAAACAGCTTATCTCAAGGCTACTTCTTTTCCTACAGTCCATGTCCTCCCGTAGCCAATCGTCTCATCTACTGACAATTCGTTTCTGATACAAATTTTTTCTCCTTGCTAAAATGTTAAACTATCCAAAATCTTTTCTCTTAAAGATAAATGTTTACTTTTATTCATTTTAAAAGTCACAGAGTAAATGTAAATTGTTCTACTTATATTTAAACATGACCAAAGAAATGACCTACTGACCTAGTTTTCAAGTGCTGCAACTGGTCAGATAAAGAAATGAACTCCAGGGCCTTCTGCTCCTTTTGTCTCACTTCTTGCTGATATTTTTGGATTGCCCTCCTCCTTTTGGCATCATTCTCCTGAATAAACTTCTCAAACTTCTCCACCCTGTCCTTCATCTAAAATAGTACAATAAAATTAGGATGAAATAAAGTAGCATAGCTTTTAAAGAGCCTGAACAAAGTATGGAACTTAAAATTGCAGCACAATATTGTTACAGGCTATAAAGTAGCACAAAATTGTTACAGGCTATAAAGTAGCACAACATTATTACAGGCTATAAAGTAGCACAACATTGTTACAGGCTATAAAGTAGCACACATTGTTACAGGCTTTAAAGTAGCACAGCATTATTACAGGCTTTAAAGTAGCACAACATTATTACAGGCTATAAAGTAGCACAACATTATTACAGGCTATAAAGAAGCACAACATTGTTACAGGCTATAAAGTAGCACAACATTGTTACAGGCTATAAAGTAGAACACATTATTACAGGCTATAAAGTAGCACAACATTGTTACAGGCTATAAAGTAGCACAACATTATTACAGGCTATAAAGTAGCACAACATTGTTACAGGCTATAAAGTAGCACAACATTATTACAGGCTATAAAGTTGCACAACATTATTACATGCTATAAAGAAGCACAACATTGTTACAGGCTATAAAATAGCACAACATTATTACAGGCTATAAAGTAGCACAACATTATTACAGGCTATAAAGTAGCACAACATTATTACAGGCTATAAAGTAGCACAACATCATTACAGGCTATAAAGTAGCACAACATTGTTACAGGCTATAAAGTAGCACACATTATTACAGGCTATAAAGTAGCACAACATTATTACAGGCTATAAAGTAGCACACATTATTACAGGGTATAAAGTAGCACAACATTATTACAGGCTATAAAGTAGCACAACATTATTACAGGCTATAAAGTAGCACAACATTGTTACAGGCTATAAAGTAGCACAACATTGTTACAGGCTATAAAGTAGCACACATTGTTACAGGCTATAAAGTAGCACACATTGTTACAGGCTATAAAGTGGCACACATTATTACAGGCTATAAAGTAGCACACATTGTTACAGGCTATAAAGTAGCACACATTATTACAGGCTATAAAGTGGCACACATTGTTACAGGCTATAAAGTAGCACACATTATTACAGGCTATAAAGTAGCACAACATTATAGTAGTCTTCTACTTCTTTTTTTTTCATCTCTACTCCTGGAATGCCTTGTGGCATCAAGGCAGGAAGATTTCTCTGGAAAGGGCCCTTCTGTTCTATTCGTATAAAGTACTTTTCAGTGTCTGATATTTCTGCGGTCTATCTTCTGCGTAGTCAACTTCTGGCTCTGTATAACATTTCTCTCTGTGGTGCCCTGTCTGATGCCAATCTTGTTACATGGCTTCGTTGTCTACCTATAAAGTTCAGAACTGGTTCTGTGCAGACTCTCTTCCTGATGTCATTGTTCCTAAGTTGATCTTTCCTGGTTACACCTAGCATAGTACATAAACATTTTATTTCTGTCGGTACTATTTTCCTTTTGTCTTTTGTCCTTTACTTCCTGATAAGCATGGCCACTTAACCAACTCATGCAAAGTCACCTATCCTTCAATTATCTTGCAGTAATATGTGGGTTTTTTTTTTTTTTTTTGATTTCTTCTCTGTTACTTAACACTATGGAGTGAGAGAGCTTCCCTGGCCTTAAGTGGTATCCCCATTGACTGTGGTTCCATGCCTCCTCAAAGCACACCAGAAGACTTTTATCTGGAAAGACAGAAAGATGCCAGGAATGTTTCATCGAGAGATAAAAAGTTGAGAAAGAAGAAGAATATTGTGTCTTTCTATGGTAACAAATTAGCCCTTAATTCATTATTTGTTAATTTTCTGTTTGTTAATTTGCTGTTTGTTAATTTGCTATGTGTTAATTTTCTATGTGTTAATGTGCTATTTGTTTATTTGTTTTTGATGACTCAATCTTTGAAGAAAAAATAGGGGCTTTTGAACTGAAATGCTTCCGAAAAATTCTTAAAATACGGTAGACCAAAAAGAAGAAAAATATTGACATCCGACATCATCTAAACAAAGAGAAGAATTTGAACAAAAACAGCCTCCTTTCCTGAAAACTGAGGTCAGTCGGCCATGTTGAGCGTCGTCATGGTGACCTGGAAAGAATGCTGATGGAGGGTACAATTTCGGAAAATGAGGCAGAGGCTGACCTCTGCAAAAGTGGATACGAGGCACCGGCTATGAAAGCACATAGGGCTGGAGAGTTGGCCTGACTGACTGATAGTTAATGTTCCACCTCAGTCTGTCAAACTGTAATATCCTACCTGTTGCTGTTTCCTCTGCAACTCAGCCTGTCGGTGAGCACACATCTCCATACGCTGTTTGAACTCATATCGTTTGGCTTCCAGTTCGGCATTTACCTTGTCCACCTCGACTTCCTTCTTCAGAAGAAGTGTTTTCTGTAATGTGTTGACTCCATTTTCAAGCAGTCTGTCTGCCGACTCCTTGATGACAGGGAAATATGTCACATCTTCTTCATCCTCCCTGGTTTAGAAGTAAATTTTAGATGTACAATATTTGTGTCATGAAATTAGGAAACAAAGTAAACAGTAATTTTTTTCTTTATTTTTTTTTTTCACCTTGTGAAACAAAATGAAATGTAACATTCTTTTGTTACAATTTTTATTTTTAATTTTTAGTACAACTTTTGTATCATAAAACTGTGGAAAAAATTAATATGAAACTACCTTATTATTTTTATATTATATAATTACATAAGCCTTTTAATAATAACAATAATAACACAATAGTTCTGTGTAATCTTTAAATTGTCTGTCTTATCTTCAACAGTCCTGAATGTTATTAATTAAGGAGCCAGTGCATTCAAAGTTTGTGTCACTCTCAATATTTTTCATCACTCATTTTATTCTTGGTTCACATGAGGTGTTTTTGCTCTCGCAATTTTTACCCACATACAGAATTGACTGCATGTTACTTCGTAAGTAGCGAGTTTCCCTGTGAAACTGTATTATACTTATACAGTCGAACAAGGTTTCTGGCATTTCTGCTCTGAGTCAGCAAGTTTCAGTCTTGAAGGCCACCGTCCAAGAAGAAAAGGTCAGTAAAAATAAAGGACCTTTTTGTTCACCTTCAGGCATATTAGGTATATAGTGCTAGACCTAGATTTTATAGACCAAAACGCACTTGGTGTGTGGTGTGTGGTGTGTGGTGTGGTTAGCATCACACCAGCTGTCTTTACTTCCCTGGACTACACTTGGGACCTAATCAAGGCTGGGTCATTTTGGAGAAAAGTCCAGACCCTGTCAGGACCTAAACCCATGATCTTTCGGTCCGCAGGCAAGTGTCTAGCCGCTAGACCATGGCGGCTCCAAGAAGAAAAGGGGAAAGGAAATATGGGGGGTATGGTAGTATTTGTTAACATTTGTTGTGCTAGTATGAGGTAGCTTTAAAAAGGTCCCGGAATGTGTGTACTGTGTAGAAATCAGTAACAATGCAATTATCAACCTACATTTTCTTCCGAATGGTTTTCTTCTGCAACCTCACAATTTTTTATGAACTTTTACACAGTTTTTGGAAACCGGACACTAACTGTTTGATCTACATTTAATTTTTAAGGCATATCCTTTTGACTGCATACTGTTTAAAGTTGTTTTTGATTCTAGAAGTATTTATCGTGATTTCATTTCTTCAAAAAAGTTAACAAGGAAATGTACATTGAAATCTTTGGTAATTTTAGAAACTCCCTGAAAACAGAAAAATAACAGTTAGTTTCTGCTCCATGGCAATGAGCCATCAAGCCGACCCATACTGACGAAGCAGTACCTCGCATCATACCGTATGACAGCCATAGAACATCCTCCATCTTCTCCAGACCTGGCGCTGGATGATTTTTCTAGTTCCCTGGCCTACAATCGGCACTTACCGGGCAGTGATTCACGATGTTCAGAACGTTATTTCCAATGTGACAACGCAGCAGAAGGAGGCAGCGAAAACAACGGCATATAACCGCTGGCGGCAAAAGTTAGTAGTTTCCGAAGGAAGCTATTCTGAAAGTAATTTGATTAAAATAATCGCATTGTTTCTCATTTGTACATAATATACAAACTACGGAAACGTTTTGAAGCTACCTCGTAGATTTCACCCCTCGGTAGAGCTCGTTTTTACTTGAGTACTTAACACATCACATCAGTAAGCGATCACCCCTTAATTTACAAGTTCAAACGCAACAAAATGACACCAGGCATTATTTACAACGAATCTCACCGATCGTGCAGTTGCGTGACGAAAACTCTTCGTTTTTGCTCCTCTAGCTCCAGCTTGTACACGGCAGGGTTTGCCATTCTTCATCAATAATGTACCAGCAGACCGGTACTAGCTAGGCGACTTAGGCGGCCATGTGTAAACAACTTTATGTAAATTAGAACTCCTAGGAGATACCGGGCCTGGTGAAGACTTTTTAAAACCTACATGGCAGAAGAGCTCCCAAATATATATTCTATGAATTGGGTTATCTTCACAGCACTCCGGCCACATCCACAGATGCGCACATTCCCCCCCCCCCCCCCCCCCATCAGCTTCTAGAGGTAATTAATGCTAGTCATATGTTGGTTGAAAGAAGCGTCCTGTACGTCTGGTGTGCCTCTCATGTCTGGTTTTACCCATCAAACAGTCTTCAATTAGCACTAGAGTGACTGACTGACTTTCTACCCCACCAGGACATCACACAAGCGATAAACACCCGATGACACAAAGTGCCACCATGCGGATGAGGATCACCGTGGAGAGGTCCCAGAAACCGCGTTCAGACAATTGGCCATATTTATGGCCTGCCTATATTGCGGCCCCTGGCAAAAGCCAGAGTGGGGCTTCAAATAACAAAAAATTACGCCCTAAAAAGGACGTAAAGAATGAGTGTTATATAAGCACTAGAGTGCACTAGAGGGAACTCTTATACTCGTGCACACAAGCCCCCACCCCCCTTTTTTTTTTTCAGCAACCCTCACCAAGAACTTAAGTACCGGTCCAAGCCACTCGTTTTTGTGCAATTAGCACTTATTATCCCACATATTTAGCACAAAGAAACCAGGCCACAAGTAAAGCCGAAACTGCTCAGACTAGGTTGAACCTGTTCGATTTTTTTGGTTTGACTTCTAAAAATGGGTGGATTGATGGAATACTCCTAATTCTTCTATCTACAGTTGTTTCTTGATGTGTTGATATCTTATCACTGTGTTAATGCTCTGTGGACAATAACACACGGGTCGCCTTTTTTCCCCCAATGATATTAAATAACACTTATTTCAGGTTTATTCTGCCTGGGTTCCAAGATCGGTATTGGAAATCGAACTTTTGGTAGCTGGGCAAACAGGCAACCGGTGTCGTGAGTGTAAAGATTTTTGCTATGTTGTTTTGTTATGTTATGTTATGTTATGTTATCACCGAGAACTCTGTTTTGCCGGGATAGGGGGATGTCGCCTTCTAACTGACGTCATGTATGAAATATAAACATTGTGGCTGACATCAAGGCTACAAATCCTGAAGACGCAATCAACTCCTAGCACGAAATAAACAGACCATTATATCTGGATTTTCTACTGGACTCTGCAGCCATATTAAAAAGAATTTCAAGAGATTGGAAGTTCATAACTTTGCCCAAATGGGCAGACACTACTGAACATGTGCTACAAATATGAACTCTACATGCAGTAGACAGATCCCAGGTTTGCCTGGTTAGCATTCCAATAGAAACCAGGTTGTGTGTGTGTGTGTGTGTGTGTGTGTGTGTGTGTGTGTGTGTGTGTGTGTGTGTGTTTGTGTGATATTGTAGTCTGTGACATTAAATCTCGGTGTAGTCTTACATTAGCAAAAGACCATTTATGAAAATATCTTATCCTAACAGCCAATTAAAACGAAAAATGGCATTTTAAAAAGTCGATTGGCTCCAGTTCTCCAGACACATGGCAGGCACAAGTTTATTCAAACACGATCAAGTTATATAGGTGCCGCAGCCGTTGTGGACGACTGCATAATTTGCTTTCATAGTGACTAGTAAACAAAATATGTATCTAGAAGTTGATGATGCAATCCTACATATGAGTACACCACCTTTGTGAATAATTATCTTGTCTCTAATATAGGCTGTAATTGTAAAGGTCTCACGGAGCATGTTGAAAAAGGTGGAGACAGGTATTCTCCGTGCAGAATGGAAAGCATAACTTCAGAGGTCCCGGGTAGTTAGCTTCCTTAGAATATTCTCTCCAGGTTCTGCCAGTGTGTTGGGAAATGAGCAGGCAGTAGACTGGTCAGTTCTGCACCACTTGGTGGTGAACTGATGAATGACAAGCTGGATGTTGTGAGGGTCCTCTGGGGGCGAGTGAAAAGTGCAAAAGCACAAATAGATCATTACGGTCTGAGAAGAATGGCGCTGTGAGGAGTTGCTAGGGAATCTGTTGGATGCTCAACACTCAAGGAAAAGGCGAGACGGATATACAATCAGACCGGTACTGGTGCCATCAGAATTGGAACTCTTTGTTTGCTGCTGAAGATGGCGACAGAGCGCTTATGGGAGTGTCTCGACTGGTGTGATTCTTCTTCTTCTTCACTTCCTATTTTACCGCTGTGGGTGTCGAGGGAGATATAAGGTTCTGTTTCTGGCTCTTCTGGCCGCCTCGACCATAGGCACATCGTGCTGTTGAAGAGCTTCTCTGATGTTATCCTTCCATGTTGTTCTTGGTCTACCTCTTGCTCTACGACCTTCTTCTCTTTCCATGTATGCTTTGTATGGTATAGTGTCACAAGGCATTCTTTCTAAGTGGGCAAACCATTTCACTTGCTGTCTTTGTATGTAATTTAGAATTGGTTCTGTGCCGACTTTTTCTCTAATAATCTCATTTGTGATCTTATCTCTTATGGTCACTCCTACAGACCTTCTCAGACATCTCATTTCCATGGTTACTAATTTTCTTTTATTGTTAGTCTCGTAGTCCCTTAACATAGCGATGGTCAGATACCGTTTGATCAGTCCGTTTATATCTCATTTTGATTTCTGTAGCGGTAATAAATCCATTGCCGGCTTGCTAGGCCTGTCGCAACTTCACCAGAGCCCCGTTGGCCAGGACGTTTCGGGGTGACCCAGGGTGGCCTTCATGGCTACCGTAGCGGTCCCGTGGCACGAGGCCACACCATACTTCGCCCACACCTAGCAATCCCCTACTTTGTTCTGTTTCCACCTCTCACGACGAGGACGTGAGGTTGGACTTTAAGAGGCTGTGATATCGATTCCTAATTCAACATTTAACATTCAGTCTGTAATATAACGTTACCATTAGTTTGTCATATCAAAACTATCGTAGTTAAAAATGTCGAGGACTTATGAAAAGCATTAATAATTTTATTACATATGTGGTGAGCTGACATTTCTTTCACAAAAACAAGATACTGAAGTGATTAAGAAGGTGTACAGTTTGTATTTCGGCTGCAAAATAGGAGACTGAGATCAGATCTGGTGGTCACACATTGGCTACAATACATGTGACCTTTACATGTGCAGCACATCTCAAACTGGTTGACTTGCAAAAGGCAAGATACGTCTTGTGCAGTCCCTATGATTTGGACAGAGTCCACTCATTCTCTCAACAACTGTTACTTTTCCATGGTCCCTCCAATTAGGAAAGGTATATCAACGCACGCTGTAGCATCCGTGGAGGACATGCATCACACCGCAGATTTCAGAGAAGCCTGCCACCTTCTCATCTGAAAACCACTGGCAGGGAAAAGGAAATGAAGAAGACATCTAAATTAGCTATTTTGTACACCACACACATACACATACATATACACACACGCACACACGCGCGCACGCGCATATACACGCGCACGCGCACACACACACACACACACACACACACACACACACATACATACACACACACCAGGCCAACTCGAACTCATAAACGACCAGAACTGCAGTTATCTTTATTTAATGTGACTATACACATTTTTTTTTTACCAATGCAGGCGATACACATGAAAAGATCTGAAGTGAAAGCAAGAGGCCGCCCTAGGAGAATATGGATTGATGTCATTAAAGAGCTCTTACATCGACACGGAATGGCCGTAGCTATCGCTGCCCATCAAGCAATGGATCGCAAACTGTTCATCCCCACAAATCTGAACGGCAGAAGTGGAAACTGATGATGATGATGATGATGATGATGATGATGATGATGATGATGATGATGATGATGATGATGATGATGATGATGATACAAATTATTGCCACAAAGACAAGGGCATAATGCATTCATATATGTAAGCCAAAGACGAAAAAGAAATACAAGGCTTCAAAAACAAGCTGAAATAGTCATGCTAGCATCAATCACTAACATCGTTATTGAGCACCTGGCAAGCAATGCGTCATCGCGTGCGGCAAGAAACCTGGCCAGAGCAGTAAACATTAACGCTGTTAGGACTGGGCTGGCGGGCAATGACGAATCTCTGACACTAACACGATTGCGTGACCTTAGGTGTAAAGCATCGGGAGGCTCGTCTATGCCACTTTCGCGGGCGAGGTAGGAGACACCATTACCAACCCTTTATTGGAGTAATCAATACAGGTACCATGGAGTGGCTGCTGCATCGTAAGACTTAGCCCTCATGGTGAAAACAAGCTGCATAGATTGTGATAACATTTGAATTATTGGAATTTTACCCCCCCCCCCCCCCCCCCCCCCCCCCCCCCCGAAAAAAAGAAGTGTGGAGGAAACCAAAATAGCATCCCATCTCCCCCTCACCTCTCTCTCACACACACGTACACGCGCACACACACACATCATACTAATGTATACCCACATGCACACACATGTTCACATATACGCAGACACATCCCGTACACAAATTGTACACAAACAAATGTCATTATAAACTACTTTCGAAATTAAACCGAATTACTGAAGCAAATTGGTGGTGTTTTCTTTTTTAGTTCTTTTACAATATTTCGTTACTTACAGGAATATTTAAACAACTTCGGGAGGACGTTGTAATAGTGCGTGCAGCAAATACAATAGAGACTGTCCAGCACTGTCCAGTGTTAGTCCTTGCATTGTTTGACTGTTAGTCTTCTACTTCTTCTTCTTTGCGTTCACCGGCTGTCAACTCTAGCGGAAAGTTCTGGTTGTTTGTTCACCTCTGGTCAACCTCTAGTTCCAGAACCTAAGTGTGCACATCCGTTTAACACGTCTGATTTAATTGTATGCAGATTATTGGTTCCTTGCCTCTCAGGCTGATGCCCTCCAACTTAGAAGGAAGATCTCAATTAGTCGACTTTTACGGCATGCTAGTTTAGGGTGGCAGTGGGTCAATTCTTGTCCCCCCCCCCGCCCCCACAATGGAGCCCCTGGAACCCACACGGTGATGGCTGTTAGTTATTTCACAAGACAACTTTACGTTTAGTAGTTTGCCATTGCTCACTGCAAGGTCGGCTTTCCAAACCACGGTCGAAACCAACGCAATGCGACCTGGCTGCCAAACTGTCTGTAGCTGGATTCGAACCGAGTATTTAGTTCGCCGTAATAATAAGTGTCGTGTTCTGTCTCCCTCACAACCCCAGCTGGGTGCTACCTGGTCGCTTAAAAACCGCTGATAATTTGAGAACTGTATCCTTGCATCCAAACTTGACTGATATTGAACCCCAGTTTGACCGCACCACGACCTAAGAACACCCTTTGACACAAATTGCCATCATTCGGATAACCATCCTCCGGGCAGCACAAGTCCCAGAAATCCCGTTCAATCGTTAGGTTATATTAAGGCCCCGTCAACAGTCCGGATTGTGCTTTAAAATACCCACTGCCCTCCACCCTTCCCCCCTCCCCAAAACGGCATCTCATATTGGGATGGAGTTGTCAATCCAAACTGTACGGGTCGCTGAGTAAATTACAAAAGACAGTGTCGTTCATACTAGAGACAACAGTTTAGATATAGATAATCTATTTCAATCTATTAGTTTTATAGACGAAGGATGAGAATACCCTGGCCAGATAAAAAGAGTAATGAAGATGTGTTGAAAATAACTGAGTACAAAGAGAACTGATTGCCCTCACCAGGAAGAGACAGCTTACATTCTTTGGTCATGTGTGTGTATGTGTGTGTGTCTCTCTCTCTCTCTTTCTCTCTCTCTCTCTCTCTCTCTCTCTCTCTCTCTCTCTCTCTCTCTCTCTCTCTCTCTCTCTTGTTTTACCCCACCAGGACATCACACAAGCGATAAACACCTGATGACACAAAGTACCACGATATGGACGAGGATCACCATGGAGAGGTCCCAGAAACCGCGTTCAACCATTAGACCTATTTATGGCCGGGCTATATTGCGGCCCCTGGCAAGAGCCAGAGTAGGGCTTCAACTAACGAAAAATTGCATCCCTCAAAGGGATGATATGGTGATGTAGTATAAGGTCATGTGATGAGAAGGAGAAAACTTGAGTACATCGTGACAGTAGGAAAGTTGGAGGGGACGAGAGCAGAGAGATCGAGAAAAAATATGGTGCACAGTTTGACTGACTGACTTTCTACCCCACCAGGACATCACACAAGCGATAAACACCCGATGACACAAAGTACCACCATGTGGATGAGGATCGCCGTGTAAAGGTCCCAGAAACCACGTTCAGACAATTGGCCATATTTATGACCTGCCTGTATTGCGGCCCCTGGCAAAAGCTAGGGTGGGGCTTCAAATAACAAAAAATGTCGTCCTAAAAGGACGAAACACCTGTGGTTGTAAGTGTCACAATTTGACGTCATTTCATGAAAGAACATTTGTGTCAGAATTGATTGAAAGAACACGAGAAGAAAAAGATTTAAAGCAAAGGAAAGAAGAAGAAGAAAATAAAGAAGAAGAAGTATACTTGCATAGACATCGAGACATGGAAGCTCACGTTAATAATCCCCCCCCCCCAACCACACACACACACACACGCACGCGCACACGCACACACACACGCACGCACGCACGCGCGCGCACACACACACGCGCGCGCACACACGCACGCACGCACGCGCGCGCACACACACACACACACACCTATTTGATGAGAGAGGTTCAGGCCTCATAATTCATAATTTCCGTTGGCCCCTCTGCATCATTTTAAAAGTTATTCAAGGGACACAATCATTCATTAAGATGTTCTGGAAGATATCAAGAGTTGTGTTTCCTGAGTTTACGTCGCAGTCGCCTACAGGTGATGCAGCAGTAGCGACGTATAGAGCGTCGTTTACAGCCACTTGGGTTTAGTCGAACGAGGCCGTCACAGTACCTGGCGTTCCTGTCTTGGGTACATCGATCTGGGGGAGACGTCATACAGAAAATCATATTAAATCTACACAGAAACATGGAGAAAACCAGGTTGTTGAGAGTAGAAAATATATTCGTGGTGTTTGTAGTCTTACCCCACTTTGTATGTAAGTAAAAGTAAGTAAAGGACCCTTTTCCATGCCATTAGGCGTATAGGGCATATAGGGCTAGACCTAAATTTTTATAGACCAACCGGCACAAGATGGGTGATGTGGTGAGTATCACGCCGGCTGCCTTTACTTTCCGGTACTGCACCCGGTACCCACTCAAGGCTGGGTCGACCTGGCAGCCAAGTAAATTTTTCAAAAAAGTCCGGCTCACTTTATTTGTAGAACCCCCCCCCCCCCCCCCCCAAAAAAAAAACGCAGTACATGACGTCATTAAAAATATGCTTAAAAAGTCATTAGTTTAGTTACAATAGCTACTTATATTGTATAAGGCTGTTTAGGGGACGTTAGAAAGTACCAGTTAAGTATTCGTTATAGGAGGTGTTGGAAGTGTGTTCCATTTCTCTTACTATCTCTATCTGTCCTACATCGGACAAGGTTTTGACGTCCTGAGTGCCAGTTCTAGCGATTTTCCTAGGTGAAAGGAGGCGCGTCGACGATCATCCGGACTCTTTTCTGCTTTCTCTACATCGTGTCACCATTCTTCTACTAGATGAACACCCATCTCCTCCATCTTAATTGACTGTGTTTTACTTATTTCTCTGTTCGACTATTTCATTGTTGGTTGGTTTTTGTGGCTATTGCTTTTAAAGGGGAGTTAGAAGCCAACCTCAAACCCAACCCTACCCTTAGTCGCTTCTTACGACATGCCTGGTAGGGTGTAGCTGATCCTTGTACATTGGACCATCGGAGTAGATAAACATCAATCCATAGTTTTCATGAGAGATGGCCGCTTATTTCGAAAATTAAGAAAGCCATATTGTTAGATTCTCATATTTATAACATACGTCTTCTCTACATAGCATTTAAAAAATGTCGGCTCCGTGGCAAACCTTTAGAAATAAGTGGGGCCTTCCCCGTGTGGGTTTCGGGGTCCCCTTGTGGTAAAAAGCTGTATAGACCCACTGTTTCCCCAATATGCATGTCGCAAGAGTAGACTAACTAGTGGCTTCATTCAGAGTTGGAGAGCATCAGAAATGAAATATAGCGTGTTGGTTAGATCCTTTAAAAAAAACAAATATGATAAAAATATGAGAAATGCAAATAGTGATAAAGTCTGTGAAACATGGAACCACTTATAAATGGAAGCTTGCCTGTTCCAGAACTAAGATATGCAGCATTTATTAGACCGATGTATCAAACTGTGGGTGCTACTGTCTAGCTCGGGGCGGCAGAGCGGTAGATGGGGGCGGCAATTTCATCAGTCAGTTTTAGGGCTGCCAGCAATCAGAATTGTAATTTCCACTGGTAAGACACCGACATGTTTGTTTCCGGAAGCCATTTTGTGCATTAGTATGGTTTTGTTTGATTTATATATGTGCTCACGAAGGCTCTCTAGCGGCAACGTTTACGTTTTTTTTTTTTTTTATATTGTGAAGCTCGCTGATCTACTTTTCGTTCGGTCTTATATCTTTCCATGAATTGCAATCCTGAGTCACGACGGGGGTAGTAGTGGTTGGAAGGGGTTGTGTGTGGGGGGAGGGGGTGGAGGAGGAGAGGGAATAGTAGCCTCCTAAACCTGTTTTTCCCAAAGTGGGCTCTACAGTCCCTCGTGGAAGCGCTGGAGCGGTTGCGGACGCAGTAGCGTCATCGGTGAGATTTGAGGTGTGGTACAAAGGTCCAAGGGGCGGCAAAAGCCTACAGTTAGGGACAATGACTAAACATTCGGCAGCGGTGGAGACAAAGGGGAAGAAGATAACTGGAGAATACAATTTTCTTATACTATTCTCAGCCAAGTCGGGTAATCAGATCTAGTTTATTATAAATGTTACCTACTTTTTCTCTTCCTGGATCGTCTGGTGGCTCGAACAGTCAGACTCAGTATCACCGGGTCTTGTCTCTCGAAGTCTGATCCCTGGACAGACTGGCGGACATGTTGTGGGATGGTAGAAACGACTTTAATGTGGCTGGACAGCGGCCTGTGGGCATTGTTTTGACTGTTGTCAAGGATACACTCGCCAAGATGGCACACCTGCGATCAGACAGAATTTAGCACAAGAAACTACACAAGATAGAGATAAACTACGACTTCTAAACTGACAACAAGCTAAATGTCATTTATTCACTTGTAATTTCTTTTTTTTTAAGAGCACAGATAACAAAACGCTGCTCTTCTATGATGTATGTCAAAAGTTGAGTAGCCATCTTTAAACTGTCATTATGACGTCGCCGTCTTCGTTTGCATCGTGATGTCGCATGTTCAACACCTGTGATCTCCTTAATAAAAATAACAGGTTACAAGACAGTGACATGATTACTGTAATTTCTATCCCACTTTTATTGGTTTATTTGAAGCCCCTCGTAGTTTGCGAGATGGCGAACTCTCTGCGAGTCAGAGGTTAGTGAATTCGTTTGACAGTTGTGAGATCCTCACGTAGTAGGATTAGTTTCCCGCGGTAAATGGCGAGAAAACGGGCTTGTGAAAGAATCTGATATCTCGTCAAGTTCATCTGGGTAAAGATTGGACATCAAAACATTCAGGACGTCCCAAGCTAGCTCTCTCTCTCTCTCTCTCTCTCTCTCTCTCTCTCTCTCTCTCTCTCTCTCTCTCTCTCTCTCTCTCTCTCTCTCTCTCTCTCTCTCTCTCTCTCTTTCTTCAAAAGCCAGCAAAGAATCTCTACACTGATGCTACCCTTGTCATCTGGTTAGCTACTCGTCTTGTCTTGTCCCCGAGTCATAAGTAGCGGCCAAAGTCTGCAGACAATGCCCTTCTCCATCACTGACTACATTACATCATCAGAAAGTAACAAATACAGCACTGTATGCACCCCAACCAACCTTCACAGTGGAGACGGTACATCATATTTTATATTAGGAACTAAGAATAGGTACCTAAATTATAATTGCTTCTAGCATTGAATAAGGCCTCTGGGATTTGCCCTCTTAGTTGGCCATCCTGCACACGTCGCTTGAAGTCGCAGGGGTGTTCAAACCGTCCCACAGTAGGCTGCAAAGGGGAAAACAAAAGGACCCCCCAAAAATTATATTTAACATTAGTCTTTCCCCCCCCCCCCCCCCCCCCCCCCCCCCCCAACTGCCTGTTTCAGAAAAAATACCTGCAGACTTGCATATCAAAGCAATGTTTCCCCGTTGTGAATTTGAACGAGAAGACACAAACGCTAGATTGCACAATTTATTGCCTGGCATATGTTGCTTTACCTCGTCAAGTGCATAAAAGCTAACAATTGAATAAAATGAAGCAAATAAATGAATCCTTCTACATGACACACAAAATCGAAAATTTTTAAATGTTACTGCCTATTTCATCAAGGAAAACGCAAGTTCACGACCATGTCCTTTTGTGTGCATAATTCTGTAATGGACCAGTTTATTGTCTTGGCTTTCGTATAGCGGACGCTATATGGAAACCGTAATAAACAGCCGGTTCAGTAGATAGCATTCGGAAATCATACTTGACCTCCGTCATCTGGATCTGCACATGCAGGTATGTCGGAGTAAATGAACCAGTAGATCAGCTGGTAAATGTTGCACTGTTGCATGCGAGAAGAAGTATAGGCGAAACAGATATTATCAATCCTATACGGACTAGTCTGGGGTATAGTAACGAAACGCTGACGCTAATACTATTGCATGAGCTCAGAATGAAGCATGGTGAAACACGTCGGTGCCGTCTTCGAGATGAAGATAGAAGACATCGTCAATCAATTAATCAGGTGCCGTTTCCACAATGAAGGGTGGCTGCCAGTGGATCTCCAATGCGCTGTGTCTCTTGTCTTTGTTGTACACTCTCTCAGACTGCTGTCCGTCCATCTCATAATGTTGTCCTCGCACTTGTATCGTTGCCTACATCTTGCTCTCTTGCCTTTGACCTTTCCCTCCAGTATGGTTTTTGAAAGTGTTTAACCCATCTCTAATTAGAGAAATAAGTAGAGATATCTTGGGATGGCTGTTGCATCGGAGGACTGAGCAACGTATGGGGATGCCCAGTGCGCCAACTGCGAAAATACAACATTCATCTACATCTGCATTTGCAGTGGGAGACAGAGCATCTACGGGTATTGCCGGGGTGCTGTGATGTGGATTCTTTAATCAGTAATACAGAGACACCACTGACCATATCATGTCCACAGGGTGTCCCAGGTAGAGCAGTCATGTAGGTGTTTGTCCTGCAGCCTGACGGTTTGTCTGGATCCGAACACCACAGCTGTCCGCACATGATGCTAACCACTTTGTCATCCTTGAACAATTAAAAAAAAAAACATGCTTCATCAGAACTCGCCTAATAAAATATTACTTGGTTTGCATTGTAAGTCAAAAATCTTTGTCTACGGACCAGATAGATACATAATTGCTCCGCCCCCCCCCCCCCATCTTCCCCCTTTATTTTTACATGATTGCAGTCTGAAGGGTTACCAGCTAGCGGATGAGATCCCTACATTACAGTTCCAGCAAAACCTGTTCAACCTAACAACCCTGTTCAACCAAACAACTCTGTTCAACAAAACAACCCTGTTCAACCAAACAACTCTGTTCAACCAAACAACTCTGTTCAACCGAACAACCCTGTTCAACCGAAGAACAGTTCTATTTTTAGGCTCCCGATGGTCACATATTAACAAGAAATCCGGACCAGCTGAAGAAAGCATCTAAAACTGACAAGGCTTCCAGATCTAAAATAGTTGCCAGCCCCTGCAAGCATTAGAATTGTGTGAGTGTGCGCGCGCGCGTGTGTGTGTAAAACAAAAAAAAGGGGGGGGGGGGTGAGTGTTGAACTTTCTAAGCATGGTTTAAACAGGTCTTCAATTTGCAAGGAGCGCAATGCGAAGGTAGGGGTTCAATTCCAGCAGGCGATTTGGCAGCAGACATCCTTGCGTTGGTTTCGACTGTGGTATCAAGCGCCGATCTTTCTAAAAGAAATGGCAAACTACAGAAAGTTAACATTGCCTAGTAAACCCATAAACCGCCACAAAAATGCTGGGTAGCGTTCGGCAGCTTCCTGTAAAGGATACATATCTAACTATAAGCTACAATAAATATAAGTTGAGTATTTGGGAGACTAAATCTAGGGGTTGGAGACATTGAAATATGATGACTATGGTTACACAGGTGGCGATAGTGAAGAAACTGAAGAGAGAATTAACGAGAAAGAAGAAGTACGAGGGCGTAGAAGAGAACGAAGTGAGGAAGAAGGGAAGAAAGCAAAGTAGTAGAATTAGGAGGGAAATAAAAAGGAGGAGAAACAGAAAAAAAGTGTCAGAAGGAGAAACAAGAGGAAGACGAAGACGTCGAAAAGGAATCAATAGAATGTAGAAGAAGAAGAAGAAGAAGAAGAAGAAGAAGAAGAAGAAGAAGAAGAAGAAGAAGAAGAAGAAGAAGAAGAAGAAGAAGAAGAAGAAGAAGAAGAAGAAGAAGAAGAAGAAGAAGAAGAAGAAGAAGAAGAAGAAGAAGAAGAAGAAGAAGAAGAAGAAGAAGAAGAAGAAGAAGAAGAAGAAGAAGAAGAAGAAGAAGAAGAAGAAGAAGAAGAAAAAGAAGAAGAAAAAGAAGAAGAAGAAGAAGAAGAAGAAGAAGAAGAAGAAGAAGAAGAAGAAGAAGAAGAAGAAGAAGAAGAAGAAGAAGAAAAAGAAGAAGAAAAGAAGAAGAAGAAGAAGAAGAAGAAGAAGAAGAAGAAGAAGAAGAAGAAGAAGAAGAAGAAGAAGAAGAAGAAGAAGAAGAAGAAGAAGAAGAAGAAGAAGAAGAAGATGATAATGATGATGATGATTAGTGTGATGATGACGACGACAATGAGTAGGAGGAAGAAGTCTATGATTGCAATGATGAAGGTGATGACATCGACAACACAGAATAAGAACGATTGAAAGATCAGAAGTCTCTGCCAGCGTACCTTACACAAGACAGACCTGCCACCAAATGCCAGCTTGCACTGTACATCAGCGTTGTAGAGTTTTCCCGGTGGGCTCCTGGACACGTCGTGGAACTGATAGACTGGAGGTTCGTCCCTGACACACGAGGAGCTGGTCGAGCTAGTTAGTGCACAGAGAATCAAGGTTATTAGGTGTTAGGTCAACGATTAATACACTAGTATAATCACTTAATTTACAAGGTAAAACATCTTTATTTTTCATACGCTCGCCAATTTTTTTTTTTTTAAATTATTAAATGACATTTTTAACACCAGTAGAGATCAGCTAAACCTGGTGTGGTTACTATTTGTGTCTAAATTGCTTCTTATTTTATTTCGTTGTTTGATTCTGTATAGCTTTGTTTCTCTTTTTTTATGTTCTGTTTCCGTTTTCTCTTATTCTACTGTCTTTTCTTTCTTTCTTTCCTTCTTTCTTTCTTTCCTTCTTTCTTTCTTTCTTTCTTTCTTTCTTTCTTTCTTTCTTTCTTTCTTTCTTTCTTTCTTTCTTTCTTTCTTTCTTTCTTTCTTTCTTTCTTTCTTTCTTTCTTTCTGTCTTTCTTTCTTTCTTTCTTTTATTTTTTCTTTCTTTCGTTAATTCTTTCTTTCTTCCCTTCCCCTTTTCTTTCATTCTTTTAATCTCTAAAATGTTTCTTGCTTCCTTACTTACCTTTTCTCTCCTTATTTCGTACCTCTTTCCTATATTCCTCTGTACTTTTTTACCCTTCGCTTTTCCTTTCTTTGTTTATTATATCCTACTCTAGTTTTGTAAAAAGTATATAAGTCAGCTGAATCAGTAACGCATCCTGCGTTGTTCGGTACTAAACGAGTCAACCCAGAATAAAGACAGCACGTCGATGATACTGTAGGTCCGAGCAACAACAGCCCTAAGTCGTCCATCACCGGCTACTTTTCCCGCACTCAACATTGACCTTTGGGAGTTGAAATTCGAACCCGCACACGAGGAGGGGTGAGAGTGGTCGGGTAGTAAGTAAAACACTCAACACTATCTCTCACGCGCGACTTCAGGGCAGACCACACGCAGAACAACCCACTTAATGAGGATAACGATACGTTTTCCTCTCAGTGTCAGACAAAGCTCTAGGGCTCTAGGCAGTGCTGCCAATGCTGGGTTTTCCCCCCATATCTGGGTTTTTATTTAGCGTCTTTGGGAAATTTGGGGTGCTTTATATATATATATATATCCTTATATAATAGTGCTAAATGTTTCGTTTCGTAACTATAAATTTTGTACATTTTAACAATCTGGATTTTTTTTTTCAGGATTTTTTTATTTTTTGGTTCCTTGTTTATGTATTGCTTGGGTTTTTTTTTTTTTTTTAGCGAAGCTGGGCTTCTCAAAAAAATCCCATTGGCAGCCCTGGCTCTAGGTACAAAGATCTTCTTCTTTGCGTTCAATGGCTGTAAACTCCAAGGAAAAGTTCCGCTTGTTCGTCCTCGTGGGGACTTTAGCCATCTTCCACAATCTGAGTGTTGAGTGCACATCTTTTTTATAGATCTGGCTTATTTGTATGCAGACGGTTGGTTTCTCGCCACTCAAGCACCAGTTTCGAAGAAAACACCCATAATTTTGAAATATACTTGTCAGGGAGACAGTGGGTGCAGTGTTACCACACCCCCCCCCCCCCCCTTTCCCCACACCCCTCCCCCGTTTTGGTGTAGCAGAACGCACGGGGTGACTCTAAACTATGAATGATTCCATGTTCTAATACACATATAACAGCGACGACGCACATACCTCAGATGTTGCCACATGTCCTGTATTGAACAGGTCGAGAAATAGAAGGCGTTCTTCATCACCTGGTGTGAGTACGTGTTTAAAGGCGACATAATGAAGTTGCTGTCAGGACGACAATGTTGCTCCTGTCGATCTCCGTCATGATAGGCACCTAAACTAAAGGATAATGTTGTAGCACTTGAAAATGAGTCGCGAAA